>JBAMJR010000392.1:72500-252500 GCA_038501785.1 Myoxocephalus aenaeus
GAGGTTCTGGTCCGCAGACACATGAAGGTGGCCTTCTTCGGCAGGTAGTTATGGTAACGAGGACACGTCAACAACAACAAACATCATCATCATTTAATGATGACAGAGCAGTTTAGAGCAGTACAGAGTACTACAGAGTACTACAGAGCAGTACAGAGTACTACTGAGCAGTACAGAGTACTACAGAGTACTACAGAGCAGTACAGAGTACTACAGAGTACTACTGAGCAGTACAGAGTACTACAGAGCAGTACAGAGTACTACAGAGTACTACAGAGCAGTACAGAGTACTACAGAGTACTACTGAGCAGTACAGAGTACTACAGAGCAGTACAGAGTACTACAGAGTACTACAGAGCAGTACAGAGTACTACATTCTCTTTCAGTGGAGTTCCTGAGAAACCAACTGTCAACTCAGATAAACTTTTATCTCTCTTCACAAACGGCTGAAACATTCACAATGTGAACTGATGACATGATGAAGAGGAGGAGGAGAGGAGGAGACTGTAGTAATGGATGATGTAATTACTGTAGAAGATGATGTAATAACTGTAGTAATGGATGATGTAACAACTCTAACAGATGATGTAATAACTGTAGTAATGGATGATGTAATAACTCTAACAGATTATGTAATAACTCTAACAGATGATGTAATAACTGTAGTAATGGATGATGTAATAACTCTAACAGATTATGTAATAACTCTAACAGATGATGTAATAACTCTAACAGATGATGCAATAACTCTCGTAAAGCTGCGTGAATGAAATTAACACACATTTTAGTTTCTGATGATTTTATTTGGAAATATTCTCATTTTATTTATTCATGGAGCCCAACGCTGCTGAGCATCTCAACATTTAAATATGATTTTGCCTTAAAGTACACAAACATCATACAGTAAAAGTAATATAAAACAATATAATACGATATACTACGATATAAAATAATAATATATAATGTTATATAATATAATATGATATAATATAATATGATATAATATAATATGATTTAGTATAATATAATGTTATATACTATTATATAATTAAGCAATAAGGTACTCGAGGCAGTTCTGTATTGTCAATAATGTACAGTTCAAGGGAGTTGTTAGGCAAACCCTTGAACTGTACATTATTGTAGACACAGTACTGCCTCCAGTACCTTATTGCTTTTATAATACGGGTACCTGTGACTTTATAAATAGTAATGTAAGCTCCCTTTCAGCACAAAATAGTTGTAGCCACCAAACGTTGTGTATCACATTTCAGCGACAGAGAAAATATGTGTACGGCAACCACCATACACAAAGACTATAGAGCTGACTCAGGTCAGGTGACAGCAGGTGGAGGATGACTCATGATGTAAAGAAGTGCTCTCGCTGCTTCTGTCCGTCTTTTCTCCGTCATGTTTCTCCTCCATGATGTTTAGAGAACTCGCCTCGCGTCGGGAAATTACCGACGTAATTATGTCTCACTGGAAATGATCAGGATGTTGTGATCAAACCTTTCATTCCTCATCTTAGTTTCCGGTTGTATGCCCTCGCTCCCCGCTAGCTAGTCTCTCTCAGAGCGTTATCTGCTCTCCTGATGGTGAGCCGTATCAGCGTGTGACTGAACAGCAGGAACAGGGACCACAGACACATTATTCACCCTGACATTCTCATCAGAAGTCATTCCCCCCAAAATGTCAAAGTTTACACCAAACATGTTTTTAACTGTCAAGCTTGAAATGACAACTAACGGTCAATTTAAATCTAGCTGTTATTTTAAGTGATCACTGATATGGAACGCTCTAAATGTAAACAGGCTGTACAGTACTTTATGCTGAATAAAGTACACCCCGTGACTCACTCAACCAATCAGAATGCTTGATTTGATCTACCCGTATTATAATATGATATATGATGTAGTATAATATAATGTTATATACTATTATATAATATGATATAATATGATGTAGTATAATATAATGTTATATATTATTATATAATATGATATAATATGATGTAGTATAATAAAATGTTATATACTATTATATAATATGATATAATATGATGTAGTATAATAAAATGTGATATACTATTGTATAATATGATGTAGTATAATATAATGTGAGAAGGACTCCGGCCTTAAGGAAGTTCTGGCAAACCATCCGGCGCCTCAGGAAGGGAAAGCAGGGCCTACCCCAGGCTGTCATCAGCGGGGGAGGGGGGCTCCTGACCCGGACTGGGGACATCGTCGGGTGGTGGAAAGAGCACTTTGAGGAACTCCTGAACCCGGTCAACATGCCTCCTGTAGAGGGGGCAGCGCCTGAAGACTAGGGGGATCACACCCATATCCCTGCTGGAGGTCACTAAGGTAGTCAGAAAGCTCCTTGGTGGTGCCGGGGGGATGAGATCCTGAGATGCTGAAAGCGCTGGACGTTGTTGGGCTGTCTTGGCTGACACGCCTCTTCAGTGTCGCATGGGGGTCAGGAACAGTGCCCATGGACTGAAGACCGGGGTGCTGGTTCCCATCTTCAAGAAGGGGGACCTGAGAGTGTGCTGAACTATCAGGGTCACACTGCTCAGCCTCCCGGGGTGAGCTTATGCCAGGGTGCTGAAAGGAGACTCCAGGGTGCTGAGAGGAGGCTCCAGGGTGCTGAGAGGAGGCTCCAGGGTGCTGAGAGGAGGCTCCAGGGTGCTGGAAGGAGACTCCAGGGTGCTGAGAGGAGGCTCCAGGGTGCTGAGAGGAGGCTCCAGGGTGCTGAGAGGAGGCTCCAGGGTGCTGAGAGGAGGCTCCAGGGTGCTGAGAGGAGGCTCCAGGGTGCTGAGAGGAGGCTCCAGGGTGCTGGAAGGAGACTCCAGGGTGCTGAGAGGAGGCTCCAGGGTGCTGGAAGGAGACTCCAGGGTGCTGAGAGGAGGCTCCAGGGTGCTGAGAGGAGACTCCAGGGTGCTGAGAGGAGGCTCCAGGGTGCTGAGAGGAGGCTCCAGGGTGCTGAGAGGAGGTGCTGAAAGGAGGCTCCAGGGTGCTGAAAGGAGGCTCCAGGGTGCTGAGAGGAGGTGCTGAAAGGAGGCTCCAGGGTGCTGAGAGGAGACTCTGACCGCTTGTCAAACCTCAGATTCAAGAAGAGCAGTGCGGATTCCGTCCGGTTCGTGGAACACTAGACCAGCTCTTTACCCTCAAAACTACTGGAGGGGTCCTGGGAGTTTTAGTGATAGAGTAAGGAGATGAGTTTCCTCTGTAGGGCTCAGCTTGGAGTTGATTTGCTGCTCCTTCGTATTGAAAGGAGTCAGCTGAGGTGGTTCATCATCTAGTCAGGATGCCTCCTGGACGCCTCCCATTAGAAGGTTTCCAGGCACGTCCAACTGGTAGGAGACCAGGGGAAGACCCAGGACTGGAGGGATTATATCTCCCAGCTGGCCTTGGAACCCCAGAATGAGCTGGAAAACCTGGATATTACAGGTGGAGAGATGTGTCATTGAGGAGTATTTGTGATGGACTTGAGAGCAGCTACTGGTTACCATGGTGATTGGGGCACCAGGGTGAAGGGCAGATGAGATCTTAAGACTTGTAAGTATGTCTATGTATCTATAATAAGTATTCAAACTATTGTATTTGACCGAAAACTGTGACTCCCATCGCAAAAATAACAGAATCAGGCGATGCACAAGACTTTTGTGAACGTTGTGATGGAAGATTTTCTCTGGCAATTGGGAAAGGAGGAATAGAGTCTCTGAATCAAAGTTGTCTTTGTCATTTTATTTCTTGCAAGAAAGGAACAAGTCTGCTGGACGATGAACGTCATTGGTTTTGGGCTCAGTTCTATACCTTTCCTTCCAAAGGGTCGGGTAGCACACAAACATGCACAGACAGTACATTCATGGTATGATGGCCATTGTGGAGAGAACGCTATCTTATCATTAGGGAGGCTACAAGTTTCTGCATAGTAAGCAAGGGTTAGCACAGTGCCATCAGTGCTTAACTATGATAGAGACGATGCGTCTCCAGACAGAGACGCATCGTCTCCCTGTGACCCTCAGATCACTTCTGCTCACGTCGATTTGGTACTTTAACATTAGACACAAACAATTCTCTATGCAAATTCTGCTCTATCTTCTGTAATATAAGCAAAGCTATATTTTACTATTACAACGTTTCCGTGTACTTAAATGTTTGTGGGGTTTAGAAATTAGAGCGTAATGGCAGTTCAGAAAGTGCCCATGTTTGCTTCATGGGAGAACATTGTGGTCAGATTTAACATGGGGCTTAAAGGAGGAGGAGGTGGACGTCCTCTCACAATCAGTCGGATTCAGGGAAATGTGTGAATCTGTGGATTCAACCGACACACGTTTACGACAAAAGACAAGATTTCCTACGTTTATATGTATACATTTGGCCTGAAGAGTGAAAATTGTGGAGTGAATGACAAAATACAAATATTTTTTCCGCAAGATCCTGATGCTGCTCTGTGCTGTAGCGATGACATCACCACTCCAACCTGCGCCACACACATCCATTGTAATCTCTGAAATGGTCGGAAAATGTTCCTAAACTTGAACGACAATTACATGAAAACTGTGCTAGCTATAAAAGAATTGGACAAATAAACTCCAGACTTTCGGTAACGTTTTAAACTTCAAAGCATGTCTCTACGTTAAAGTATGGCGAGTCACTATGGGCACAAAGATTTGTTTTGCTCTCTTCACGCCGAAACCTCATTCAAGTGAATGGGACAATTTCTCGCAGTTTTTCGTGTTTTTCGGGGAAACGGCCGGTCGAATCTCTTAGAAAAGACACAGCACACGATTCCCGATCAGGCCACACATTTTGATGTATTTTGACGCATATGCTGGCAACGCCGCGGGAGGAGATACTCGCCAAAGTTTTGTGGGACTATGATTATTATTATTAAGCCCGCAGGAGAACATGAAGTGTGGCGATGCTAGCAAGGGCTCAAAATAATAAACGATCCCATTTAAACCTGTGTTCCTTCAGGCCGCCGATAACATTGCCAGTACAGCACTAAAGGTGTAAAAGAAAATACACAAACGTGTTCTGTTTTACCTGTGCGTTTTACCTGTGCCATAACAGAGGCAGACATATGCGATGGTTCCAATCATATCTTATGAAGTGATGTGTGTCTGTGCTGTAGGACCAGTAACGGGAAGAGTACGGTGATCAACGCCATGCTGAGGGACCGCGTGCTGCCCAGCGGCATCGGTCACACCACCAACTGCTTCCTGAGGGTGGAGGGAACCGACGGGGACGAGGCATACCTGACCACCGAGGCATCCAATGACAGGAGGAGCGTCACCGTACGGCCCGCCCTGAGTCCTCAAAGGGACAGTCACACATGTTAGAAGGCCTTCAGATGGAACTGAGCTGAGGGTTCAGAAACATGTTACTGTCCCTTTAACTGGGATCATTTTTCTGTCTACCAATCAGAAGGCTCTGTGATAAGCTCCTCCTCCTCAGACGGTGAACCAGCTGGCTCATGCCCTCCACATGGATCCCACTCTGGACTCTGGCAGTCTGGTGAAGGTGATGTGGCCTAAAAGCCGCTGTGCACTGCTGAGAGACGACCTGGTGCTGATGGACAGGTACACACACACACACACACACACACACACACAATAAATCAAAATGTACCAGGAATAACAAATAATGATGACCCCTGACCTTGACTCAGCCCCGGCACTGATGTCACTCTGGAGTTAGACAGCTGGATCGATAAGTTCTGTCTGGACGCCGACGTCTTTGTTCTGGTGGGAAACGCTGAGTCCACGCTTATGAACACGGTGAGGGAACCACAAGTTAATAATATATACTATATATATATATATATATGCAGACATACTGTACATGTGTGTGTTCGGTCTGCAGGAGAAACTTTTCTTCCATAAAGTCAGCGAGAGAATCTCCAAACCGAATATTTTCATCCTGCACAACAGATGGGACGCTTCAGTGAGCGAGCCTGAATACATCGAGGAGGTTAGTGTCTAGGATGCACCCAGCTAAGGGAACTAGGATGTGTCCATCTAACGGATCTAGGATGCACCCAGCTAAGGGAACGAGGATGTACTCCTTACGCCAGCCGTGTAAAGAGGGCCCGTTTTAGAACCCTGAGGTTTCCTCTCAGTTTGCTTTCGATTACAATTCATAGAGACAATGACGGATGTTAAAAACCCCATTCGTTTGTTTTTTCCCCATGGCCTACCTGTACTATTGAGCCACGTGATCCACCGAACTGTTTCCTCTAACAGAAAAGGAAGATGAACCGTTTTTCACACAGTGCAACCCAAAAGATTACTTACATTTGTCTGGATGTGGAAACGAGGCGGGATCGTGCTGGATTGTGTTCCCTGGTCAATGGCCTCGGCCCGGTGTTACCTTCTTCGTCTCGAAAAGCCTGGAAGTTATCTTATTCCATTAAACGGGAGTCTCCATTGAGTAGAGTTCTACACTCTTATTTTAGAGTATACATTTTATTTCAACAAGAGTTATTATACACACAGTACCATAACTGAGTCTTTTTCTTTACTTGGGGGTTTGTTTATTCCCCTCAGTACTAAGAGTCAGTTCACCAGTATCATGTGTTTAAAAAGCTCACTTAGAAACAGTTACGAGTATCACAATGTAAGAAAGTCTCTATTCTTCAATAGAGTGGTTCCATCTCAGGGACAGAGCCCAAGAGGAACTGAAGAGTACACAGTTTATCACAGTATATATAGGCAAGTGTGTGGGAAGATCCCTATCAATACATAGTGGGAGTGACTCAGTAGCAGGTGCGTTTGATTACGACATGCTTTGACCTCGGTCACATGCTCAAAACTGTTTGTAGTTATCGTTTCAGAACAACTTCAAAAAGGGCATCTGAACAAGTGTCAGACAGATTTATGTATCCTTAAAACATTTAGTGGGAGTAACTGGCGCCCTGTGAGCAGAGTTGACAGGTACAGCTACAAGAATACAGATAAAAAAAACACAAAAGGTTTGCTGCAAGCCACAGGACCATATGACCATATTTAGACTTATACATGTGATATATAAATGTCATAAAAAACAGGAATGTACTACAGCGTTTTAAGCGTGATAGAAGACAATTTCACTCAAAACAATTAGCATAATGCAGCGTGATAAAAGATCATTTCACTCAAAACATATGTATAAAATATTTCTCAATAAAGAGAAAATGAAAAGAACTTAGAAAAGAAAAGAATAGAACTCGTATTTTACATAACCCAATCCTCAACACTAGGATGTCTCCTCTCCTTGCTGCCCAGGTGAGGAAGCAGCACCTGGACCGCTGTGTGAGGTTCCTGGCTGAGGAGCTGAAGGTGGTCGGCCTGGACGAGGCTCCAGGGAGGATCTTCTTCGTCTCGGCCAAAGAAGTCCTGAGCTCCCGGATGCAGCGAGCACAGGGCATGCCAGAGACGTGTGAGACAGGTGCACCGGATATCTCAAAAGGTCAAGAGATGATTTTACAATGAATTATCCATCGGGATATTGTTTTTAAATTAATTTCTCTTTTCATTCTAATAGTTATTATTACAGTAGACACATGAGGAAAGGGACAGTTAAAGTAAGTCTGATGAGCATAGAAAGGAAAGTGTGTAAAATGTAAACATGATGAGAAAAACATATTGATTATTAAAAACATTCACAGTAACCAGACAAACAAAGTGTTCCTTTCATCATAAACATAATAAATGAACTGCGGTTGTATTCCACATTAAACAAGACAAACTAAGATGGACATGTTCACTGTTTTCTGATGTTTTATTGACTAAATGATCAATGGATTCATGGGTTGTTGGACCGTGTCTTCCTGCAGGGGGCGCTCTGGCTGAAGGTTTCCACGAGAGACTGAGAGAGTTCCAGATGTTTGAGCGGACGTTTGAGGTACGTTTAGTGTTGCGTCTCGTGTGGACCGCAGACACCTGAAGGGAGCCGTGAGATGTGACGCGTGACCTTCGACCCCACAGGAGTTCATCTCTCAGTCCGCGGTGAAGACGAAGTTCGAGCAGCACACCCTGACGGCGCGGCAGATCACCGGGGCCGTCAAGGCCGTGATGGACAACATCAACGTCGCCTCCGCTGACAGGAAGTCAGGGAAACTCACTTCCTCTTTGGCAAAATGAGCAACTAATTTACAGAAAGTCTTTTTTCTTCTTCTAGTCTCTTCAGCTCTGACCTCTGACCTCTGACAGGATATGCTGCCTGGAGGAGCGCGAGGACCAGAGGGACCGGCTGGACTTCATCAGAGGACAAATCCACCGACAGACCGACAACGTCAGGGAGCGGATCAGGACTCTGACCGAGGATGTGTCAGCCAGGGTGCGTCTGTTGTTGTGTGTCTGTTGTGTAGATGTGTAACGGGCCCGGCCCTGACCTGGTCAGAACTTAGGGGGAGCGCCTACTCCTTACGCCAGCCGTGTAAAGAGGACCCGTTTTAGAACCCTGAGGTTTCCCTCTCAGTTTGCTTTCGATTACAATTCATAGAGACAATGACGGATGTTAAAAACCCCATTCGTTTGGTTTCCCCGTGGCCTACCTGTACTATTGAGCCACGTGATCCACCGAACTGTTTCCTCTAACAGGAAAGGAAGATGAACCGTTTTTCACACAGTGCAACCCAAACGATTACTTACATTTGTCTGGATGTGGAAACGAGGCGGGATCGTGCTGGATTGTGTTCCCTGGTCAATGGCCTCGGCCCGGTGTTACCTTCTTCGTCTCGAAAAGCCTGGAAGTTATCTTATTCCATTAAACGGGAGTCCCCATTGAGTAGAGTTCTACACTCTTATTTTAGAGTATACATTTTATTTCAACAAGAGTTATTATACACACAGTACCATAACTGAGTCTTTTTCTTTACTTGGAGGTTATCCCCACACAGCTAAGAGTCAGTTCACCAGTATCATGTGTTTAAAAAGCTACAAGAGCAAAAGTCACATTGTAATTCAACCGTTTCTTTTTTGTCTTGGAGGAAATCCCCTCAGCGCTTAGAAGCAGTTACCAGTAATTACAATATGGGAAAGTCTCGGTTTGATTTCTCAAACCGAGTGGTTTATCTCAGGGACAGAGCCCAAGAGGAACTGAAGAGTACACAGTTTATCACAGTATATATAAGCAAGTGTGTGGGAAGATCCCTATCAATACATAGTGGGAGTGACTCAGTAGCAGGTGCGTTTGATTACGACATGCTTTGACCTCGGTCACATGCTCAAAAGTATTTGTAGTTATCGTTTCAGAACAACTTCAAAAAGGGCAGTTGGACAAGTGTCAGACAGATTTATGTATCCTTGAAACATTTTAGTGGGACTAACTGGCGCCTTTGTACGCAGATTTGACAGGTGGGACCTGCCTGGGTCATGGGGTCATGGGGTCATGTTTAACTGAACAGGTGTCAGACAGATTACGTATATTGGAGACATTTGTGAGTAATCGCTGTCTGTGGTTCAACATGTCCTGAACCCGATCACACGTTCAACAGCGTGTTTTGTGGTTACAGCTGCAAAAGCTACTCAAGGTCAGCAGGAGAAGCAGCAGGACCAGATGTAGACCTGTCGTCCGTATGTAACAGGATACCATCTACTATGACCTTATTTAGACCTGTGTCATGTGATATATGAATGTCATAATAAACAGGAATGTACTACAGCGTATTAAACGTGATGGAAGACAATTTCACTGAAAACAATTAGCATAATGCAACGTGATAAAAGACTATTTCACTCAAAACTATTTAGTTATATAATGCATATGTAGTTATAATGCATAAAGAGAAAAAGAAAAGAACTTAGAAAAGAAAAGAAAAGTATAGAGAAAGAACTGTCTGTTGTGTAGATGCAGTGTCGGAAATACACAAGGGCAAAGGGCAAAACTGCCCCTAAGAAATATAATATTGCCCCTGATATCACTAGGAGAGGGGCAACAAATGCCCCCATAATTTCGTTTAATAATTATGATAATTTAATGAACTTGTCAAAAACATCGTAGCCTATATGACCCGGTGCAGTTGCCAATGTTTTTGATTTCCGCCTTGACTGATGTTGCGTGTTAAAGTTACCGCTGATACGAACGAAGGTAACTCGTCATCCAAGTTGTGTGTCGTAATATTTTTGTCACGTTACCCCATTAAATCTTTCCCAACCTGTTTTTAATGGAAAGCCCCTCCGGTCTGGTCCAGTTCACACATACTATCAAACTGCAGTTTGCGTTTTGGTTTTGTTCTTTGTTTCGTCTGTCCTATATACATTTCCTGTACTAGGTAGGTACAACGTGATTAAGGTAACAAAAAAAATCAATAAATATAATTTTGAAAGAAAAAATGTAATAACAATAAATAACCACAAAGAAATAAGAATACAATTGAAAAGGATTGTCTGATTTCTGTTTCCTGTGAAAACACGTTGAATCTGTAGACCGCTGCCTAAGAGTCTTATTATTGCCATTTGATGACAATTGCTCATATACTGTAAGCCTAAATAAGTATTTATTATTTTGAACAAGTTTCAAAAAGTGCCGCCAATTATTTAAAAAATGCCCCTGGATTTCAGTCGGTGGGGCAAACATTGCCCCCTAAAAAATATGTACATTTCCTACCCTGTGTAGATGTAGATTAACAGTGTGTGTCTGTTGTGTAGATGTACAGTAACAGTGTGTGTCTGTTGTGTAGATGTACAGTAACAGTGTGTGTCTGTTGTGTAGATGTACAGTAACAGTGTGTGTCTGTTGTGTAGATGTACAGTAACAGTGTGTGTGTTGTGTAGATGTACAGTAACAGTGTGTGTTGTGTAGATGTAGATTAACAGTGTGTGTGTTGTGTAGATGTACAGTAACAGTGTGTGTGTTGTGTAGATGTACAGTAACAGTGTGTGTTGTGTAGATGTAGATTAACAGTGTGTGTGTTGTGTAGATGTACAGTAACAGTGTGTGTGTTGTGTAGATGTACAGTAACAGTGTGTGTTGTGTAGATGTACAGTAACAGTGTGTGTTGTGTAGATGTACAGTAACAGTGTGTGTTGTGTAGATGTACAGTAACAGTGTGTGTTGTGTAGATGTAGATTAACAGTGTGTGTGTTGTGTAGATGTACAGTAAAAGTGTGTGTGTTGTGTAGATGTACAGTAACAGTGTGTGTTGTGTAGATGTAGATTAACAGTGTGTGTCTGTTGTGTAGATGTACAGTAACAGTGTGTGTGTGTTGTGTAGATGTACAGTAACAGTGTGTGTCTGTTGTGTAGATGTACAGTAACAGTGTGTGTGTTGTTTAGATGTACAGTAAAAGTGTGTGTGTTGTGTAGATGTACAGTAACAGTGTGTGTGTTGTGTAGATGTACAGTAACAGTGTGTGTGTTGTGTAGATGTACAGTAACAGTGTGTGTGTTGTGTAGATGTACAGTAACAGTGTGTCTGTTGTTTAGATGTACAGTAAAAGTGTGTGTGTTGTGTAGATGTACAGTAACAGTGTGTGTTGTGTAGATGTACAGTAACAGTGTGTGTGTTGTGTAGATGTACAGTAACAGTGTGTGTGTTGTGTAGATGTACAGTAACAGTGTGTGTCTGTTGTGTAGATGTACAGTAACAGTGTGTGTGTTGTGTAGATGTACAGTAACAGTGTGTGTGTTGTGTAGATGTACAGTAACAGTGTGTGTGTTGTGTAGATGTACAGTAACAGTGTGTGTGTTGTGTAGATGTACAGTAACAGTGTGTGTCTGTTGTGTAGATGTACAGTAACAGTGTGTGTGTTGTGTAGATGTACAGTAACAGTGTGTGTCTGTTGTGTAGATGTACAGTAACAGTGTGTGTGTGTTGTGTAGATGTACAGTAACAGTGTGTGTGTGTTGTGTAGATGTACAGTAACAGTGTGTGTGTTGTTTAGATGTACAGTAAAAGTGTGTGTGTTGTGTAGATGTACAGTAACAGTGTGTGTCTGTTGTGTAGATGTACAGTAACAGTGTGTGTGTTGTGTAGATGTACAGTAACAGTGTGTGTGTTGTGTAGATGTACAGTAACAGTGTGTGTGTTGTGTAGATGTACAGTAACAGTGTGTGTCTGTTGTGTAGATGTACAGTAACAGTGTGTGTGTTGTGTAGATGTACAGTAACAGTGTGTGTGTGTTGTGTAGATGTAGATTAACAGTGTGTGTGTGTTGTGTAGATGTACAGTAACAGTGTGTGTCTGTTGTGTAGATGTACAGTAACAGTGTGTGTGTTGTGTAGATGTACAGTAACAGTGTGTGTGTTGTGTAGATGTACAGTAACAGTGTGTGTTGTGTAGATGTAGATTGACAGTGTGTGTGTTGTGTAGATGTACAGTAACAGTGTGTGTGTTGTGTAGATGTACAGTAACAGTGTGTGTGTGTGTTGTGTAGATGTACAGTAACAGTGTGTCTGTTGTGTAGATGTACAGTAACAGTGTGTGTGTTGTGTAGATGTACAGTAACAGTGTGTGTTGTGTAGATGTACAGTAACAGTGTGTGTGTTGTGTAGATGTACAGTAACAGTGTGTGTTGTGTAGATGTAGATTAACAGTGTGTGTGTTGTGTAGATGTACAGTAACAGTGTGTGTGTTGTGTAGATGTACAGTAACAGTGTGTGTGTTGTGTAGATGTACAGTAACAGTGTGTGTGTTGTGTAGAGGTACAGTAACAGTGTGTGTGTTGTGTAGATGTACAGTAACAGTGTGTGTGTTGTGTAGATGTACAGTAACAGTGTGTGTGTTGTGTAGATGTACAGTAACAGTGTGTGTCTGTTGTGTGTCAGGTTGCTGCCGCTCTGTTGGATCAGATCCGCTCACTCTCTGTTCTGGTGGACGAGTTCAGAGCCGATTTCAACCCCACACAAGAAACTCTGGAGCTCTACAAAACTGTGAGTACAGCAGTACAAGTACAAGTACACAACCTCTGTACAAGTACAATGTTCAGTCAAACCCGCACAACACAGATGTGTTTTTTTTTTATGTTATGTCCTAAAATGAGAATATAAATAATGATAATAAAAAAATAGATAGAAACAGAGATGATAGAAGTAGAGATGATATAATATATATATATATATATATATATATATATATATATATATTATAGAAGTAGAGAAGATAGAAGTAGAATTGATAATCGAGATGATAGAAGTAGAGATGATAGAAAAAGAGATGATAGAAAAAGAGATGATAGAAGTAAAGATGATAGAAGTAGAGATTATATAAATAGAGATGATAGAACTAAAGATGGTAGAACTAGAGATGATAGAACTAGAGATGGTAGAAGTAGAGATTTTAGAAATAGAGATTATAGAAGTAGATATGATAGAAGTAGAGATGGTAGAAGTAGAGATTTTAGAAGTAGAGATGGTAGAAGTAGATATGATAGAAAAAGAGATTATAAAAATAGAGATTATAGAAATAGAGATTATAGAAGTAGATATGATAGAAGTATAATTGATAATAGAGATGATAGAAAAAGAGATGATAGAACTAGAGATGATAGAACTAGAGATGATATATATATATATATATATATATATATATATATATATATATATATTATAAAAGTAGAGATGATAGAACTAGAGATGATAGAACTAGAGATGATATATATATATATATATATATATATATATATATATTATAGAAGTAGAGAAGATAGAAGTAGAATTGATAATAGAGATGATAGAAATAGAGATGATACAATTAGAGATGATAGAGAAAGAGATGATAGAAGTAGAGATGATAGAACTAGAGATGATAGAACTAGAGATGATAGAGAAAGAGATGATAGAAGTAGAGATGATAGAAAAAGAGATTATAAAAATAGAGATTATAGAAATAGAGATTATAGAAGTAGATATGATAGAAGTATAATTGATAATAGAGATGATAGAAAAAGAGATGATAGAACTAGAGATGATAGAACTAGAGATGATATATATATATATATATATATATATATATATATATATATATATTATAAAAGTAGAGATGATAGAACTAGAGATGATAGAACTAGAGATGATATATATATATATATATATATATATATATATATATATTATAGAAGTAGAGAAGATAGAAGTAGAATTGATAATAGAGATGATAGAAATAGAGATGATACAATTAGAGATGATAGAGAAAGAGATGATAGAAGTAGAGATGATAGAACTAGAGATGATAGAACTAGAGATGATAGAGAAAGAGATGATAGAAGTAGAGATGATAGGAAAAGAGATTATAGAAGTAGAGATGATAGAAATAGAGATTATAGAAGTAGAGATGATAGGAAAAGAGATGATAGAAATAGAGATGATAGAAATAGAGATGATAGAAGTACAGATGATAGAAGTACAGATGATAGAAAAAGAGATATAATTAGAGATGATAGAAGTAGAGATGATATAAAAAGAGATGATAGCAGTAGAGATGATAGAAATATATATGATATAAACAGAGATGATAGGAATACAGATGATAGAAATAGAGATGATAAAAGTAGAGATAATAGGAATACAGATGATAGAAATAGAGATGTTAGAACTAGAGATGATAGAGATGACGTGAGTCTCTGGCTGCTTCGTGTCCTCAGAAGCTGCTGCAGCACGTGGATGAGAGGCTGGTCGGCTGTTTGTCTCACCGCTGCTCAGTGAGCGTCCTCAGAGACATCAGAGACACTCAGAGACACATGATCGGTACACACACTCACACACACACACACACACACACACACACACACACCTGTGACATGTGTGTCCTCTGTCCTCAGACAGTGTCCGTCCCCTGCTGACTCCGCCCCCCCACGAGCAGCTCTCCGCCTCCCCCGCCCCCTTCGACTTGACCTTCGACCTCGGCCTCGCCGCCGTCTGTGCAGATTTCCGTGAGAACATCGAGTTCCAGTTCTCTCTGGGCTGGACGGCCCTCGTCAGCCGCTTCATCGGCGCCGCCAACGCCAAGCGGGCGCTGAGCGGCGCTGAGGCCCGGCTGCAGGTGCTTCCATCACTCCTTTATGATTCATGTCATTCATATCTCATCTCCACGCTCATATCTCATCTCCATTATCTCATGTCTCATCTCCATCATCTCATGTCTCATCTCCATCATCTGATATCTCATCTCCATTATCTCATCTCATATCTCATCTCCATTATCTCATATCTCATCTCCATCATCTCATGTCTCATCTCCATCATCTGATATCTCATCTCCATTATCTCATCTCATATCTCATCTCCATTATCTCATGTCTCATCTCCATCATCTCATGTCTCATCTCCATCATCTCATGTCTCATCTCCATCATCTCATGTCTCATCTCCATCATCTCATATCTCATCTCCATCATCTCATGTCTCATCATCTCATATCTCATCTCCATCATCTCATATCTCATCTCCATTATCTCATATCTCATCTCCATTATCTCATGTCTCATCTCCATCATCTCATATCTCATCTCCATCATCTCATATCTCATCTCCATCATCTCATGTCTCATCTCCATCATCTCATATCTCATCATCTCCATCATCTCATCTTCTCCATTATCTCATCTTCATCATCTCCATCATCTCATATCTCATCTCCACTATCTCATCTCCATCATCTCCACTGCTCATATCTCATCTCCATCATCTCATATCTCATCTCCATCATCTCCACTGCTCATATCTCATCTCCATCATCTCATATCTCATCTCCATCATCTCCACTGCTCATATCTCATCTCCATCATCTCATATCTCATCTCCATCATCTCATATCTCATCTCCATCATCTCATATCTCATCTCCACTATCTCATATCTCATCTCAATCATCTCCACTGCTCATATCTCATCTCCATCATCTCATATCTCATATCTCATCTCCATTATCTCATCTCCATTATCTCATCTTCATTATCTCCACTGCTCATATCTCATCTCCATTATCTCATATCTCATCTCCATTATCTCATATCTCATCTCCATTATCTCATCTCCATCATCTCATATCTCATCTCATATCTCATCTCCATCATCTCATATCTCATCTCCATTATCTCATCTTCATTATCTCCACTGCTCATATCTCTTCTCCATTATCTCATATCTCATCTCCATTATCTCATATCTCATATCTCTTCTCCATCATCTCATATCTCTTCTCCATTATCTCATATCTCTTCTCCATCATCTCATATCTCTTCTCCATTATCTCATATCTCTTCTCCATTATCTCATCTCCATCATCTCATATCTCATCTCCATCATCTCATATCTCATCTCCATCATCTCATATCTCATCTCCATTATCTCATCTCCATTATCTCCACTGCTCATATCTCTTCTCCATTATCTCATATCTCATCTCCATTATCTCATCTCCATCATCTCATATCTCATCATCTCATATCTCATCTCCATTATCTCATCTCCATCATCTCATATCTCATCTCCATTATCTCTGCAGGAGAGCGCCACCTTCAAGGACCAGATGGTGGTTTCTATGGCGACAGGTCTGGTCTCCGTCACCTCCCGGGCGTCCATGACGGTGCTGGTGGTCGGTGGAGTGGTGCGTCGGTTCCTCCGTCATCTCTTTATCTTTTCATCTCATCTCATCATCTCTTCATCTCATCTCTTCATCATCTCATCATCTCCTCCTCCTCTCTTCATCTCATCATCTCTTCATCTCTTCACCTCCTCTCTTCATCTCATCATCTCTTCATCTCTTCACCTCCTCTCTTCATCTCCTCCTCTCTTCATCTCTTCACTTCATCTCTTCATCTCTTCACCTCCTCTCTTCATCTCCTCCTCTCTTCATCTCTTCACTTCATCTCTTCATCTCTTCACCTCCTCTCTTCATCTCATCATCTCTTCATCTCTTCACCTCTTCACCTCCTCTCTTCATCTCATCATCTCTTCATCTCTTCACCTCTTCACCTCCTCTCTTCATCTCATCATCTCTTCACCTCTTCACCTCCTCTCTTCATCTCTTCACCTCCTCTCTTCATCTCATCATCTCTTCACCTCCTCTCTTCATCTCCTCATCTCCTCATTTCATCTCCTCTTCACCTCCTCTCCTCATCTCTTCTGTTCGTCTTTTTTTATTATAAGTTATGATTTTATTGTGTCTCTGTGTGTGTGTGTGTGTGTGTGTGTGTGTGTGTGTGTGTGTGTGTGTGTGTGTGTGTGTGTGTGTGCCCCTGCAGCTGTGGCGCTCTGCTGGCTGGCCCCTCCTCTTCCTGTCCCTGTCCCTGTACGGCCTCCTCTTCCTGTACGAGTGGCTCAGCTGGACCGACGCCAGCCGGGAGCGCGCCCTGAAGCAGCAGCTGGCGGCGCACGCCGCCGGCCGCCTGAGGGCCGTCGTGTCCGTCATCAGCTCCGCCTGCAGCCAGCAGGTGCACAAGTAAGCCCCGCCCCCACACAGTCACACCTGAGTGCTCACCTGGTCGCCCACCTGTAAGCCCCACCCCCACACAGTCACACCTGAGTGCTCACCTGGTCGCCCACCTGTAAGCCCCGCCCCCACACAGTCACACCTGAGTGCTCACCTGGTCGCTCACCTGTAAGCCCCGCCCCCACACAGTCACACCTGAGTGCTCACCTGGTCGCTCACCTGTAAGCCCCGCCCCCACACAGTCACACCTGAGTGCTCACCTGGTCGCTCACCTGTAAGCCCCGCCCCCACACAGTCACACCTGAGTGCTCATCTGGTCGCTCACCTGCTGCCCGCGTTGCAGGGAGCTGGAGTCCACCTTCAGCCGGCTGGCGCAGCGCGTGGACCTGAAGGAGGCGGAGCTAGAGGGGAGCGTCCGGCAGCTGAGCTTCAGGATCCAGAGACTGGAGAACATCCAGAGGAGGTCCAAGGCCTTCAGGTCAGAGGTCACGGGGGAGGTCCAAGGAATGATCTCTTTTTTGATCAGCTGGTCCACAGGGATCCAGATTATTATTTATTAATAATTTCAACACTCTGAAGTCTGTTAACCATCAAAAATACTAAATGTTGTACTTTTACTTTGTTAGAAGGAGCTCTCCTCTTGCTGGTTCTCTGTTAGCGGTGCTGCTAACGTTACTAGCTCTCCTCTTGCTGGTTCTCCGTTAGCGGTGCTGCTAACGTTACTAGCTCTCCTCTTGCTGGTTCTCCGTTAGCGGTGCTGCTAACGTTACTAGCTCTCCTCTTGCTGGTTCTCTGTTAGCGGTGCTGCTAACGTTACTAGCTCTCCTCTTGCTGGTTCTCCGTTAGCGGTGCTGCTAACGTTACTAGCTCTCCTCTTGCTGGTTCTCCGTTAGCGGTGCTGCTAACGTTACTAGCTCTCCTCTTGCTGGTTCTCCGTTAGCGGTGCTGCTAACGTTACTAGCTCTCCTCTTGCTGGTTCTCCGTTAGCGGTGCTGCTAATGTTACTAGCTCTCCTCCTGCTGGTTCTCCGTTAGCGGTGCTGCTAATGTTACTAGCTCTCCTCCTGCTGGTTCTCCGTTAGCGGTGCTGCTAACGTTACTAGCGCTCCTGTTAGTTCTCTGTTAGCGGTGCTGCTAACGTTGCTAGCTCTCCTTCTGTTGGTTCTCCATTAGCGGTGCTGCTAACGTTACTAGCGCTCCTGTTAGTTCTCTGTTAGCGGTGCTGCTAATGTTACTAGCTCTCCTCCTGCTGGTTCTCCGTTAGCGGTGCTGCTAACGTTACTAGCGCTCCTGTTAGTTCTCTGTTAGCGGTGCTGCTAACGTTGCTAGCTCTCCTTCTGTTGGTTCTCCATTAGCGGTGCTGCTAACGTTACTAGCGCTCCTGTTAGTTCTCTGTTAGCGGTGCTGCTAACGTTGCTAGCTCTCCTTCTGTTGGTTCTCAGTTAGCGGTGCTGCTAACATTCCTAGCTCTCCTCATGTTGGTTCTCCGTTAGCGGTGCTGCTAACATTGCTAGCTCTCCTTCTGTTGGTTCTCCGTTAGCCGTGCTGCTAAAGTTGCTCGCTCTCCTCCTGCTGGTCTAAACACTGATTGGTTGTTTACAAAGTCACGTGATCAGAGACCACATGACAGCACAGTACTTCCTGTCCTGAGTCTTCTTTGTGTCTTCAGGAACAGAGCCACAGAGCTGGAGACTCAGCTGGAGGTCTTCTCGGTTCAGAACCTGCAGGAACTCTGACTGCTTCTTATTGTTAGGAGTTATTATTATAAACTGCTTCTTATTGTTATGATTTATTGTTATTATGAGTTATTATTATTAACTGGTTCTTATTGTTATGATGTATTGTTATTATGAGTTATTATTAACTGGTTCTTATTGTTATGATTTATTGTTATTATGAGTTATTATTATAAACTGCTTCTTATTGTTATGATTTATTGTTATTATGAGTTATTATTATTAACTGGTTCTTATTATGATGTATTGTTATTATGAGTTATTATTAACTGGTTATTATTGTTATTAGTTATTATTATAAACTGCTTCTTATTGTTATGATTTATTGTTATTATGAGTTATTATAAACTGGCTCTTATTGTTATGATTTATTGTTATGATACATTGTTTTTATTGTTATTGTTATTAACTGGTTATTATTGTCATTAGTTATTATTAACTTGTTTTTATTGTTATGTAGTTTTTTAATGAGGACCAAGACACGTCTGGTATGAACGGAATCACTTTACTGGTGAACTGCAGCTTTACAAACTGTTCAAGTGATTCAGAACGCGCTCTAGCCTATTACTTTAACTTATCTCTAATGGATATATCAACTGAACAGGTCTCCTCAACAAACTGCCTGTAGAGGTATGAACAGTACAGGAACGAATGAGTCCATCCCTCCCAGGGAACAGTTCTTTTATCCTGCCCATCTTCCAGTTCTGCCTGGGCGTGTTGTCCTCTCCAATCAGGATGACATCTCCCACCTTCAGCACAGTGGGTGTGGGTGTCTCGCACTTGTGAGCTGATTTCAAGTCCATCAGGTAATCTTTTCTCCAGCGATTCCAAAAGCTAGTTTAGAGTCTCTGCCGGTACCTCCATCTCCGGCCCATGTCCTCTCTGCTCACGTTGTTTGTCTGGGACGGTGGCAGCACGGTCTTTGGCGGTAGAGAAGTTGTTTTTTCCCAACCAAGAAATGAGAGGGTGTGAGTGGTTGTGGCTCTGACGCATCCTCATGTACATAGGAAAGCGGCCTGGAGCTCAACACAGCCTCTATCTCTGTGAGCATGGTTGTCAGCTCCTCAAAGTTCAGTGAGGCCTTCCCCAGGATCTTCTTTAAGCAGGTTTTCACAGATCTCACAAGTCTTTCCCAGAAACCACCCCACCAAGCAGCTCGCTCTGCAATAAACTTCCAGGTGATCCCCTTGTCAGTGAAAAACTCTGTGAGCTCTGATCCTCTGAATGACTTCCATAGTTCCTTTAGATCTTGATCTGCTCTTTTGAACATTTTGGCATTGTCTGAATAAACAACCTTGCACAGTCCTTGCCTTGCGATAAACCTCTTTAAGGCCAACAGAAAGTTTTCTGTGATCAGATCAGAAACCAACTCTAAATGCACTGCTCTGGTGACCGCGCAAGTGAAAAGCGCAATATATGCCTTCTTAGACTGACCACTAGCCTTAACATATAATGGCCCTGCAAAATCCACCCCAATAACTTCAAAGGGAGGGGACTCTGTCACTCTGTCTCTGGGTAATGGAGCCGTGGACTGCTGTGCTGGTTTCACCTTCAGTCTCTTGCAGATGTAGCAATGGGATATCATCTTCTTGACTAACTGTCTCCCTTTTGGAATCCAATACCTCTCTCTCACTTGTACTAGAGTGTCTCTGACTCCAGAATGCATCACTCTCTCATGACAGTCCTGAGCAAGTAACTCAGAGTATCTGTGATTTCTAGGTAGCACCCATGGGTGTTGCTGTCTAAAACTGAAATCAGAGTACTGTAGCCTGCCTCCTACACTAATAAGGCTATTCTCATCTAAGAATGGTTTCAAGTCTTTGATTTTTGAATCTCTCTTAATATCCTGTCCAGATTTCAGCTGGACGATTTCTTGGCTGAAGCTCTGCTCTTGCGTCATCTTCACCCAATACACTTCTGCTGCAGTGAGCTCCTCTGAAGTTAGCTCTCCCTGAATCCTTTGACTACAACGGGCATTAGCTATGAATCTTTTCACCCATGCAGTTATTCTTAATGCAGGTTTTAACCTACTGTACTTCTCCAAGTCCAATAGTGGATCAGCTTGTTCAGTGCTGGTCAGCTGTACTACAGCCTGAAACTTAGACCTAAGCTCAGTGTTCACCTCATCTTCAACACAGTCTTCATCCATGTCCTTTTCCCCATCAGTTGATAACAGTGAAGCAGGTCCGCTCCACCACAGCTGGCTTTGGATGAGATTTTCGACGCTCTGGCCTCTGGTTGGTAAATCAGCAGGATTCGTTTTACCATTGCAGTGACACCACAACTCTGGATTAGTGAGTCCTTGTATTTCAGTCACTCTGTTGGCCACAAATGGCTTCCGTCTTTGTGCTGTGCTGCGTATCCAATGGAAAACAATCATTGAATCTGTCCACATGTGCAGCTGATTTCTTTCCATGTTGAGTGGCTTGAGGAGATTATTTCCTAGTCTCGCTCCAATCAGTGCACCCATGAGTTCCAAGCGTGGTAAGGTCATTTTCTTCAGTGGGGCTACCTTTGACTTGGAAGCCACAAAGCTTGTTACAACATCTCCTTCCTTGTTCTGTCCTTGCAGATAGGCAACAGCACTGTATGCCTTCTCACTGGCGTCGCAGAAGACGTGCAGTTTGATCTGCGAGTTTGGTACCATCTTGGAATGTCCACCAGGTGGAGCTGTGGCAGCTCTGCACACCACTGATCCCATTTTTCCGCCAAGTCTGGGGGAAGCTGCTCATCCCAACCGATTCCCCTCTCCCATAGTTCTTGAAACAAACACTTTACTCGAATAGTGAATGGAGTGAGGAAACCGATGGGGTCGAAAACTCTTGCTGATGTCTGTAGCACACTTCTCTTTGTGTTTTCTTTGTTCTTTACAATGTCCAGTAATCCCTTTAAATCAAACACAAAACTGTCCTTTTCAGATCTCCATACCAACCCCAACACCTTCAGTACATTTCCACAAATGGCTGTGTCTGTTGTGTGCTCCACACCCCTTTCTGTCCACTTGTCTCTCAGGTCTGGTGAATTTGTCACCCATTTGCACAGGTTCATGCCGGCGTGAGACAGAATCTCCTTTGTTGTTGTGGTAACTAGAAGTGCTTCATCCACATCACATGAGCTGGAGATAAAATCATCTACGTAGAGGGACTCTCTCAGTGCCTCCACTGTCTTAGGCTGGTCCGCTTCATACTGCTTAATGTGGTTTCTTATTGTTGCAGCTAACAGGAACGGGCTGGATCAGAAGAATCAGAATCAGAAACCGTTTATTTGACAGGAATGTTTTCACACAAACGAGGATTTTTTTGAGGCGGAAGGTGCAGACATTGGACATGGACATGGGACGTAAGACGAGACAAACAACAATCAACAATCAACGAAAACAACAGTGCAATTGGTATTAAAATATGTGTAAGATAAGCAAGTGCTCAGTCAACAGATACGTTAATGTGAATGTACGTTAAAGTGACATGTGTATTTAAGTTAAAGTGTATGTTAAAGTGACGAGTGTTTAAGTATGCAGTGTGCAGAGGAGTGAATGGTAAAGAGAAATAAAAATAAAGAAGAGAAAATAAAAATAAAAATTAAGAGTTAAAATTAAAAATTAAAAATTAAAATAGCTGGGGGTGACAGAGACAGTCAGTGGGGGACCCGAGCCCCATTGATGAGCCCGACTGCTGACGGGAAGAAACTGTTTGTGTGGCGTGAGGTCTTGGTCCTGATGGACCTCAGCCTCCTGCCAGAGGGGAGGGACTCCAACAGGATATGTCCAGGGTGAGAGGGGTCAGCTGCAATCTTCCTAGCTCGCCTCAGAGTCCTGGAGGCGAACAAGTCCTGGAGGGATGGCAGATTACAGCCAATCACCTCTCAGCAGAGCGGATGATGCGCTGCAGCCTGGCCTTGTCCTTGGCAGTGGCTGCGGTGTGCCAGACGGTGATGGAGGAGCAGAGGATGGACTCAACGATGGCAGTGTAGAAGTGCACCATCATTTTCATCGGCAGGTTGAACTTCTTCAGCTGCCTCAGGAAGAACATCCTCTGCTGGGCCTTCTTGGCGATGGAGCTGATGTTCAGTTCCCACTTGAGGTCCTGGGAAATGATGGAGCCCAGGAAGAGGAAGGACTCCACAGCGTCGACGGGGGAGTCACACAGGATGAGAGGGGAGGGTGGGGCTGCGTTCTTCCTGAAGTCCACAACCATCTCCACTGTCTTCAGACCGTTGAGCTCCAGGTTGTTCTGGCTGCACCAGGTCACCAGGTGGTCAGTCTCCCACCTGTAGGCGGACTCGTCCCCACCAGAGATGAGTCCAATGAGGGTGGTGTCATCCGTGAACTTCAGGAGCTTGACGGACTGGTGACTGGAGGTGCAGCTGTTGGTGTACAGCGAGAAGAGGGGAACAGGTGCTGTTGGACCGAGAGCCTGAGACGTGTTTCCCCAGCCTCACGTGCTGCTTCCTGTCAGTCAGGAAGTCTGTGATCCACCTGCAGGTGGAGTCGGGCACGTGCAGCTGGGAGAGCTTGTCCTGCAGCAGAGATGGGATGATGGTGTTGAAAGCAGAGCTGAAGTCCACGAACAGGATCCTGGCGTAGGTTCCTGGTGAGTCCAGATGCTGGAGGATGTAGTGGAGGGCCATGTTGACAGCATCGTCTACAGACCTGTTGGCCCTGTAGGCGAACTGCAGAGGGTCCAGGAGTGGGTCAGTCAGGGTTTTGAGGTGGGACAGGACCAGGCGCTCAAAAGACTTCATGACCACAGAGGTCAGGGCGACGGGCCTGTAGTCATTGAGTCAGTGCTTCTCAGCAAAATGATTCACAAAATACTTGTTGATATATATTTACATATCTATACTTAATACTATTTAACAAGTTTCCAGCAAAAACTCTTATTCTCTTTTTTCCGACCTTCTCAGCTCAAGATTTATATATAATCCTATTTATTTATATTTATTTATTATTATAAGTATTATTATTATTCCCCATCTGTGCTGTTTCTTCTTCTGGGTGCAATACCCACTCCGACCATTAATGTCTCCCTTCTATTTATCCTGTGTTTTGAGATGCTCTTGATTCCTTCTCTTTTTTCAATTCTGTTTCCGGTCTCGCTTTTCCTGTTATGCTAGGAGGGTTAGCTGATATGCTAGTCCTCGTGGCTTACTGCTCTGTATCTCTCCAAAGTCTCCACTCTGCAGCTTCTGGAAGCGTCTTGCAAAAACTCCGTCACGCTCAGCTCTGTCCTCCCTATCTTATCAATCTTGACCTCGTCCAACCGGCCACAAATCAGACCGCCAACTCCCACAGCAAAAACTCTTTTCCTGTTCTCTCTTATTCAGCACGCACAGCGACTCCCCGGTCGTGTTCTCTGTACGTTAGACCCTCTACGTTAGTTATTTCAACAGCACACGCCTCCGCGTCACCAGCCGGACTCTCTGTGAGACCATACACGATGGTCACTTCCCACACAGTTTATTTTATTTTTTACACGTATCCTTCGAAGCCAGGAGAAAAGGATGCATTACCCAATATTGTGAATCCGATCAAGAAGCTTCTACTGTATCAGAGATACAGCGATCGAGCGCTGAGGACTTATAACGCCAATTCAACAATATTGTTTTATTTCTCCTACTTCGTAGTACCCTTAGACTATGATTTTCCCTTTTATTCCTCTTCAATGCCCCACAGATATGTAGTCTGGTCGAACACCATTCATCCGAGGAATTCTCAGTTTCCTGATACACACGGATTTCAGGTCTCGTTAAAAACACCAAGATCCACAACAAGCCTCCCACACATTTGCCCACACAGCATATGAAAAATAACAAATCTGTCCCTGTGTCCTTTCCTCGCTTAACAGCGGCAACGCTACTTCTGCGGTAAACTGACCGTACACGTGGACCCAGTCTCTGCGTGCTTTGAATATAGTGGCTCAGTTGCCAGAGGTATCTACGTACCTACGGATTTCAACTTGGTCTCCCAGAGGTATCAACATAGCATACGGACTTCAACTTGGACTCTTATCAGAGGTGTCAACATAGCATACGGACTTCAACTTGGTTTATCAGAGGTATCCACGTACCTACGGACTTCAACATGAACTTCTAACGACTAAGAGTCAACCTCCGGTAGCTCTCACAAGCGTCCCTTTGTCCTAATTAGACTCTTTATATACTTTTTTACCTAGATCCCTACCAGCGGACACTTATTGTCTCTCCCTATAAAAAAAACCGTGGAAATATGTGCTTTGTACTTTACGTGTGATCAGGCACCATTTTTAAACTATGGGTAGAGGCTTATTCTGCTGTTGACAACTAAATTTAGTTTAGCCAATCACAGACATTTTATTCATTTGAACAAAAGGTTGTCTGCTCACCTGTTCTCTACGAGGATCCTCTCGTTGTCAAATGCCAAACAGCCGCCAGCCCTCGGCTGGAGTCCGGGAAATGGACGTCACAGCTCTTTCCTTTACCCAGGTCAACCAACCGACGTCGGGGTCACCACTGTTAATGCGTAATAATTATTGGATGCCTGGTGTAGCGTCCGGAAGAACTTAGTCAAACAACTTCTCTCGTTCTCTGAATTTATTTTCCTTGATCACAAGTAGAGTAACAAGCGCTGCAATCTTGATACCAGGGAGTCGTCAGTCAACACGCAGGTTGACCGTCCAAAAAACACCCCGAACAGCCGGAAGTTCGGCTCTTTAATACATGGTTTTCCGTCAAGAACATCTAACATTTCTATTGGCTCTAACCTTTCTAAGAGGAGGAGAATCGCGTCCTCATCTTTTCTCACAGGGCTGGAACACAACGACCAGTCTGCTTCCATAATGTCAACATACTGATAAACAGGTGTGAGTGTTGTAGTGCAGAGCGTGGAACCTTGAGGAACCTTGAGGAACCTTGAGGAACCTTGAGGAACAGACAACCGGACTGTTCTCACAGAAACTTCTCACAGAAAGTATTTGTTAAACTGACCTCGCACAACCTGAACTCTAATAGACAGAAGAAGAATGAAATGAAGAATATCTGCAGAATAATAGATTTATATTATCAAGAGACAGAAAGGGAAAGGGGGAGAAGGGGGAGGGAGATACATTCCGTTTGGCTCAGAGTGAGAGGCACTGTGGGTGTCTGAGGGCCCAGCCATGGTCACAGACACACACACACACACACACACACACGCTCAACTGACTGCTACAAGTCCATTGATCCTTTGAGCTGCGAGTTGAACCGACCGGTCCAGGGAGGTCTGCTTCTGCACGGCCATCAGAGACCTTCACCTCCTCCTGCCAGCCGGTCAGCTCCTCCTCTATTGCCCGGAGCTGTTCGGTGCAGCGCATCTCAGCGCTCTGGAGGAAAGATGAAGGATTATGGGCAGGTAAGGACAGGTTTCATCTCCAAGGTGAAGCGTTTGGTGCGATACAAACTTCAGTATCATTTAGCCGGAGACCCACAGGTACAGTATTACCTGCAGAATTTAACTTCAGTATTTAACAACGGGATGTTTTGTGGAAGATACAAACTTATAAAAAACTATGAAAAGAGTATTCCTTTGTGAAACAAACTAAAAATACACCACATTGCAGCGGTCAGAGGCATTATTTTTACCTGACGGAGGGTCTGAGCTTCAGTGGAAATCTTCCCCAACAGGGACAGGTGTTCCTGGGCTTGAGTCTCCACATGCTCCCTGGCTCTGGAGCTCCGCTGGAGATCACGCTGGACCAGGCCTGCGGTCACAAATCGACAGCGTCAGCAACAACGCCCACTGAAGGAACCGTGGGTGGGTTCAGACGATAACTGAAGAAATGGCGTACCGGACACAGCGCTGTGGAGGTGCGAGCAGCAGCCCGTCGTCTCCTCCAGCGCCTGCCGGCTTTCGTCGGCGTTCAGACGCAGAGAGGAGGCGAGCGAGGAGGAGGTGGAGGAGAGCGCGTCAGCTTGGGCCGAGGCCTGACGCTCTACTGAACTGCAACCGCTGCACACGGGGAGACGAAAGAAATGGATACAGACAATTTTAGAGGCTGATAATCGACCCTTACATTTTGTAAGTTTGTTTGGTTTGTTTGTCTGTGACTGACCTGCTGAGGTTCTCCTGGAGGATCTGTAGAGGCTTCTGCAGAGCGCAGATCCGTGTAGTCCTTCTGGGCCTCCAGGGACAGCAGGCTGAGCGCGTCCTGCAGGACCTGCAGGAAGCACATACATCATGTTAGTTTTGTTTTACATTCACAAAAATTGTCAATATTTATTGACGCAGAAATGTGACAATAGACCTTAAAAATAATAGTAATGGAGCCCAGTATCTGTTCTGACTCCCAAAGGATGCTCGTTTTGCATACATCAAAAAGGCAGATAGGATAATTAAAAAGCATCTTTTCAGATTTGAACATATTTTAGTATTAAAGAAACGTCTTACTGCGGAAACCTAAACTCAGCTTGTGGTTAAATTAAAGTTTCACTTTCTCAACTGAGCAGTTTATATTCTTCAGTTTGTTTTAAAGCAAAAACAAACAGCTGTGCAAGTATACACAGATGGAGTTTGGACTTATTAATTTAACAGGCTCACGTGTCTCGCAGACCGGCCCTTACCGCCTGTCTGTCCTGCGCCCGTCTGATCCCGTCCTCCAGCTGGTCATGCTCGGCCTGCAGTCAGCTCAGGCTCTGCACGGCTTCCTCCCGCAGGCCGGCCAGCTCCGTAACCAAGCAGCTGAAGAACACACCCACCTTCTTCATCGCCTCCACCTGAGAGCGGGACAATGGAAACGAGGAGGAGGTTTGCAGAGATGCACGACAGAGGCTACGAGACAAAAAAGGCACAAGTTAACATGTTCATAAAGAACTTAAATCACAGTGGTCCAACTACGAACAGAACAGAATTATAGTACCAAGGGTGTAAATAACCCCATGGAAGGTTTATTGTTTTGTGTTGATTGCCTACTTTGCATTTGTCTTATTGGTTCTTGACATATGTTTATATTGTATTGTTTGAAGAGTTTATAGAGGCTTTGTGCTACTTTCTCTTAAATAGATAAATTTGACCTTTTATTTTGAAAAGGTAAAAGGAAGTGCAGTTTTGTTTTATGTTTGAACTTTAACTTGATGGTACGGCGACGGAGTTTGTTGTCACGGACAGATGCGCCGTAAAAAAGTAATAATTTAATGGACCCGTATGAGGCTAATGCTCTTACGGTGGTGATAGTACAAGTTCAATGGATGTATGTTGACCCATAAAGAAGAACAATAAAGGAGTAATTTCACCAGCAGTAAGTTTCACGCCACTCTATATACGGGGATCCGTTACAGTAAGAGCAAGACCTCTCCAGCTCACCTGCTGCATGAAGAAACACACAGATTAAAAGGACAACTTCTACTGTGGAAAGAGACACTTTTATGGAGGAAATGGATAGGGCAGCGGTGAATTGAAGACGGTGACGTGGTAAAAGTAGCAAGAAGACGGAGGAAGACTAACGGAGCTAACGAAAATGGAGGGAAACGATGCTGCTTCGCGCAGCAAGGATAAAGAGCAACAGATCGAAATCCTTCGAAAGGTAATTCAGAATTACAAGGAAATGCTAGAAAAGGAAACAGAACAAGGGGCTGTTAGACACGAATTAAAAGAGTCTTTGCAAAACAAACAGAAGATTCTTGCTGAACTTTTAAGTGATGAAGATGATGATACAGATTTAGCTCTTAGACGTCCTGAACGGGCGAGAGTTCCCACTGAAAAGATGCTAGCATACCGTAAAGAAGAGCAGAGCAAACGGATAAGGAGACTTGTTAGACTTTACGAACAGTGGAAAGCCCAAGCTCGTCAAACACGTCAGGAACTAAAATCTGAGCTAACAGAAAGTCACTTGGCATCCCTCGCAGACAATTTGGAAATAAGGAAAATGGATGTCATGAAAGTGTATGATGAATTGAGAGAGTGCGGCCCGCCTGATACTGAGCTAAGGCGTAAAGTTGATGCTTGTGCAGCAGTAACGAGTGACATTATCAAAATCTTGAACGAGAGACTGACTGGTGTAAATGGAGATTATGATACAGAATATGAAGGACGGCGCTTGCGTGAGCTACTTGAGCCCGACTATGCCCGGTCCATTTATGGCTCCTCTGCCTCAGCACTGACTAGCAGTCATCACTCCATGCACTCGAGTGTTGCAGCCAAGCGTGCAGAAGCAGCGGCAGAGTTAGCTGCTAAGGAAGCTGAATATAAGATGCTAACGGAGGAAAAGAGACAAAAGGAAAAAATTCGAGCTTTAGAGGAACAACACAGGAGGGAATTAGAAAAACACAAGGCCGAATTGGAACGATTACAAGCTGAGAAAGACTTAAAGGCCGCCCAAGCCAGACTTGAATCATATGACAGACAAGTGAGAGAGGAGTCTGATGCCCAGTCCTTTCAGTCATTTCAGGACCCTATTCCCTCCCTTCCCCCTGCAATAACGCACCCTCGCACAGTTGTCACTCCATCTCCTCCCATTGACGTATCCTGCCTAGCACAAGCTGTTCAAGACAGCATTGCTATTAACAGACTTCCAATGCCAGAGCCCACAGTATTTAATGGCAATCCAATTGACTTTGTTGAGTGGAAGGCTTCATGTATGTCCCTTATAGATAGAAAGAAGATTCCCACTACCGATAAGCTGCACTACCTCAAGAGATATGTAGGTGGCTCAGCTCACAAATGCTTAGAAGGGGCATTCTATCGTAGTGACAGCGAAGCTTACAGTGATGCTTGGAACAAGCTAAATCAAAGGTATGGCCAGCCGTTTATCATTCAAAAGGCCTTTAGAGAAAAGTTATCGAACTGGTCAAAACTACAGTCTAGAGATGCGGAAGGACTGAGAGATTTCTCAGATTTCTTAAATGCTTGTCTGCAGGCTATGCCCCATGTAAAAGGCTTAAACATCCTAAATGATTGTGAGGAAAATCAGAAGTTGATGCGGAAACTGCCAGAGTGGCTAGCCTCACGATGGAACCGGCAAGTGACACTGCGTCTCACGGAGGGAAAGGATTTCCCTAGCTTCAAGGACTTTGCCAAGTTCATGTCCGTGGAGGCCGAAACCGCCTGCAATCCAATCACCTCTTTCCTCGCTCTCCATTCAACTGAATCCTGTCAAGACAAGTGGAGCACAAGGGAAAGCAAAAGAAACAAAGCCAGCACCTTCAACATCCAAACAGTGGTGGAAAATAATAAGCAGACAACACCAAATGAAAAGGTCAAGACCCCTTGCATGCTATGCCAGGATATCGGTCATCAGCTTTGCAAATGTCCAGAATTCATGAAAAGAAAACTGGAACACAGGAGGACGTACGTCAAAGATAACAGACTGTGTTACGGATGTCTAAAACCCGGTCACAGTGCAAAGGAGTGTCGGCATCGCCACACGTGCGACTCATGCAAAGGACGACATCCCACATGTCTTCACAATGATGGCTACGGAAAAGGTGAAAACAAAGAATGGGCAAAAAGGGAAAATTCAGCGCAACGCAGTGAAACAGAACCAACATCTGCTCTGTCCCTCAATGTCACCAGCCAAGGTCAGTCAGAAAACACCTCCATGATCGTGCCAGTGTGGGTGTCAAGCGACAATAATCCACACAAAGAAAAACTTGTGTATGCCCTGCTGGATACACAAAGTGACACAACATTCATTGAGCAAGATGTAAGTAATGAACTGCAGCTCACTACTTACCCAGTTAAACTGAAACTCACGACTATGATGGGCGAAAATATGGTCTTTAAAAGTGAACGGGCATCTGGTCTGCGTGTGAGAGGTTTCAATTCCACTGTGCACATCAAACTGCCTCCTACATACACCAAAGACTGCATCCCAGTGAACAGACAACATATACCAACGCACAAAACGGCAAAAGGATGGCACCATCTCACAGCAATTGCAGACCAAATACCGCCTCTTCTTAACTGCGATGTGGGGTTACTGATAGGCTACAATTGTCCAGGAGCTCTCGTACCCAGACGTGTCATAACAGGAAAAGATGATGAATCCTTTGCCATTCTCACAGACTTAGGGTGGAGTATTGTCGGCTGTTCAGCACCTCATTCTGATGCGCAATTGCCAAACGGTCACTGTCACAGAGTAACCGTGAAGGAGCTGCCCGCAGTGACTCCAATGGATGCAATAAGAATTCTCGAGACTGATTTTAGAGACACTCAAGGAGATGACAAAACAGTCTCTCAAGAAGATTTGATTTTTCTTGACAAATTAAAGGAAAGCATAAAGACAAACAGACATGGACATTATGAAATGCCCCTTCCCTTCAGAGAGAGGCCATGTTTACCTGATAACAAGCAGCTTGCTGCTGTGAGGCTCAGTCACCTGAAAAGGAAGTTCATTGCAAATGAGAGTTACAAGAACGACTACGTTAACTACATGAAGGATATCATAGAAAGAGGTGACGCCGAGGAGGTACTCCAGGAGGGCACTCCAGGAGAAAAATGGTACATACCTCACCATGGTGTTTATCACCCCAAAAAGCCTGAAAAGCTGAGAGTAGTTTACGACTGCTCGGCAAAGTACAAGGGAAGTAGCATCAATGAACATCTTCTCCCAGGCCCAGACATGATAAACAGCCTGACAGGTGTTCTCATTCGTTTCCGACAGCATCACATTGCTCTAATGTGTGACATAGAAAAGATGTTTCATCAGTTCCATGTCTCAGAGAATGACCGTGACTTCCTACGCTTCTTATGGTGGAAGAACGGCGACCTAAGCACACCTCCCCATGAATTCAGGATGAAGGTCCATCTCTTTGGAGCCGTATCTTCACCAGGGTGTGCAAATTATGGATTAAAGCAGCTCGCTAAAGAACACAGTCACACACACCCATTAGGGTCACAGTTCATTGCCAGAGACTTTTATGTAGACGATGGCATCATTAGTGTTGAGTCTGCTGAAAAGGCCATTCAAATAGCAAAGGAGGCACGTGAGCTGTGTGCAAACAGAGGTTTACGGCTTCACAAATTTGTATCTAACAACTCTGCTGTTCTCCAGAGCATCCCCTCAACAGAACACGCCACAGACATCAAAGCAAAGGATCTCAGATTCAATGACCCAGCCTTAGAGAGAGCATTGGGAATATACTGGAACATCGAGTGTGACTGTTTCACCTTCAAGGTCTCACCAAAGAACCAGCCCGCAACACGGCGCGGCATCCTGTCATCTGTTGCCTCCATATATGACCCGCTGGGCTTCGTAGCTCCATACCTCCTCAACGGAAAGAATATTCTCCAGGAGATGTGCCATCAAGGAACAGGATGGGATGACCCAATTCCAGAGCGATTGAAGCCACGGTGGGAGAAATGGCAAGATGACCTTGTTAAACTGGAAAGGATACAGGTAGCTCGCTGCTACCAGCCAGCTGGCTTTGGAAAGGTGATAAAAACAGAACTACATCACTTCTCAGATGCCAGCACCACGGGCTACGGACAATGCACATACCTGAGACTGAAGAATGAAAGAGGAGACATTCACTGTGTTCTTCTCATGGGAAAAGCGCGCGTCTCACCGCTGAAGGTCACAACTATACCCAGGTTAGAACTTGCCGCAGCAGTTGTCTCAGTCACAGTGAGCAATATGCTCAAAGAAGAATTAGGCTACTATAATGTAGAAGAGTTCTTTTGGACAGATTCTAAGGTTGTCTTAGGCTACATTAATAATGATGCTCGCCGCTTTCACACCTTTGTAGCAAATAGAGTGCAGAAAATCCGTCATGCCTCAGACCCCAAGCAATGGTTCTATGTACCAACTGATGAAAACCCAGCAGACTACGCGTCAAGGGGGAAAACAGTAGACGAGTTGCTTTCTACTGATTGGTTCACTGGCCCCAGCTTTCTGTGGAAAAAGGAGATAGAAATGCCAACGGAGATGCCTTTAGAGCTACCTGTTGGTGACCCAGAAGTTAGAAAGGCTCAGACATTCCAGACAAAGACCTCAGAACAAGTTGACCTTGTAGGCAGACTGAAAAAGTTTTCATGTTGGTCTCGGGCCATCAAGGCAGTGGCGCGTCTCTTGCGCTGTGCTAGAAAGGTCAAATCATGTGACCTCTCAACAGTTAGTGAAAGACAAAGCGCAGAGCGACTCATCATCAAAGACATACAAAGCCAAACATACGGAGAAGAGATAAAGCTACTAAGCAAAGGACATCAGCTTCCAAGAAACAACAAGCTGTATCACCTCGATGCTTTCCTGGATGCAGAGGGTGTGCTCAAGGTGGGAGGTAGGCTCAGCCGCTCATCTTTCCCTAACGCTTTCAAACACCCAACAGTCATTCCTCAGGGACATCACGTAACAAATCTGATCATCGCCCACCATCATGAAACAGTGAAACATCAGGGAAAAGACTTCACCATCAATGAAATTAGGTCCAATGGCTATTGGATCTGTGGACTGAGCAGAGCAGTCGCAACCTACATCCGTCACTGTGTGACGTGTCGAAGGCTGAGAAGGCCAGTTGAAAGCCAAAGGATGAGTGACCTACCTGTTGAACGGACAGAACCCACCCCACCGTTCACTTACTGTGGGATGGACTGTTTTGGTCCTTTCTTGACAAAACAAGGGAGAAAACAAGAAAAAAGTTATGGGTTGCTCTTTACCTGCTTCTGCTCTAGAGCCATTCATATTGAAATGTTAGAGGACTTATCCACAGACACATTCGTTAATGGACTGAGATGCTTTATTGCTTTAAGAGGTGCTGTGCGACAAATTAAATGTGACCAAGGCACTAACTTCATGGGTGCAAAAAATGAACTGAACGCTACATTGCAAGAATTGGACATGAATAGACTGAATGTATTTCTCACAGAAAAGCAGTGTGACTTTGTAATGAATGCACCTCATGCCAGCCTTGCAGGGGGGGTGTGGGAACGGCAAATAAGAACGATCAGAAGCGTTCTAAACGCCACTCTGCTACTCTCCACTGGTAGGCTTAATGATATGTCATTGCGCACCTTCTTTTATGAAACCATGTCCATTGTGAACAGCCGTCCACTCACAGTTGATGCTTTGAACAGCCCTAATGGTTTAGAGCCACTTACTCCTAACCACCTGATCACAATGAAATCCACCACAGCCTTGCCTCCACCTGGCAAATTTGAAGGAGAGGATCTTTATGGACGAAAGAGGTGGCGTCAGGTGCAGTACTTGACGGAACAGTTTTGGAGTAGATGGAAAAAAGAGTACCTCCACAACATCACAACAAGACAGTGCTGGCATATCACTAAAAGGAACCTGCAGGTCGGTGATATAGTACTGGACGCTGAGGACACTTTACCACGAAGCAAATGGAGACTTGGGACAGTCTCAGAAGTCATTCAAGGCAAAGATGGACTTGTGAGACGGGCCAAAATCTTGTTTGGAGAGAAGGAACTGAACCACAAAGGAGAGCGCACCAGCAGGCCCGCTTTGGAGCGCCCTGTCCAGAAATGAGTTGTATTGCTAGAAGCTGTTTAAGCACTATGCAGTTAAGAAATGTGATATATTTTTCTGTGTGGTATAGTCTATACATTTGAAGGGTTATTCTGTAAGTGGAAATTATGTTTTAAAGTTTCCATTTGGTTAAAACAGTATAATTTGGTGGGAGTGTAAATAACCCCATGGAAGGTTTATTGTTTTGTGTTGATTGCCTACTTTGCATTTGTCTTATTGGTTCTTGACATATGCCAAGATGTTTATATTGTATTGTTTGAAGAGTTTATAGAGGCTTTGTGCTACTTTCTCTTAAATAGATAAATTTGACCTTTTATTTTGAAAAGGTAAAAGGAAGTGCAGTTTTGTTTTATGTTTGAACTTTAACTTGATGGTACGGCGACGGAGTTTGTTGTCACGGACAGATGCGCCGTAAAAAAGTAATAATTTAATGGACCCGTATGAGGCTAATGCTCTTACGGTGGTGATAGTACAAGTTCAATGGATGTATGTTGACCCATAAAGAAGAACAATAAAGGAGTAATTTCACCAGCAGTAAGTTTCACGCCACTCTATATACGGGGATCCGTTACAAAGGGATTTATTTCATTGATTTTATTTGTATATTAAAAAAAAGAGAAGACAGAGCACAGAACAAACTCACCTTGTCGGCCAGAGCTGCGTCTCCACGGTGGCTCTCAGAGTCGTTGAGCTCCTTCACAGCTGACAGCCCCATCAGAGTCCGACCCACCAGCACCTCCTCCATGTCCTGTCGATGCTCGTCCCACACACACACACACACACACACACACACACACACACACACACACACACACACAATTTAAAGACAGCAGTCAAACAGGTTTACGGTAATGTGCCGCACAATGATCCGAGTACCAAAGGTTTGATTTTGGGATTGCAATGGCCAAATCAATAAATCCAACATATTTAAAACACCTCGTCTATTTAACCGTGGAAGTCGTCCTCACCAGCATCTGCAGCAGGCTCTCCTTGTCCTGCAGACACAGCGCCCCCCGTTGCTGCACCCCGTTGCTGCACCCCGTTGCTGCACCCCGTTGCTGTCACAATTTGCTGTTCTTCCTGACATTATCTCTGGTTCAAAAATTTGGTAGCACTTTATAATAGGTAGACACTTTTTAGCATTAGTAAAGCATTAACAAACAATGAATTCATCATTTATAAAGCATTACTCCAACATGAATTACTCATTAGTAACTCATTCATAAACACAGTTTTAAATGTTCCATTCATGCTTAACAAGCTCTGGTTTCATACTTTATAAATGATGAACTCCCCATTTGTAAATGAAGTATTCATGACTTATAGATGATTAACAAGATCATTTGTAAAGTGTTAGTAAATGATACAAAATGCTGCAATTCATGATGAAATCAGGTAGTTACTACTCATTAGTTAAGTATTAGTTAAGCATGTTCTGTGGCTTAATATAAACTAATGATTAGTAACTACTTAATTAATGAGTAGTAACTAGTGAATTAGTCATGACAGTTATTAACGTTTTGTAAAGCATAAATAGTCTACACTTTAGATTGTTACAGAACATGCTTAACTAATACTTAACTAATGAGTAGTAACTACCTGATTTCATCATGAATTGCAGCATTTTGTATCATTTACTAACACTTTACGAATGATCTTGTTAATCATCTATAAGTCATGAATACTTCATTTACAAATGGGGAGTTCATCATTTATAAAGTATGAAACCAGAGCTTGTTAAGCATGAATGGAACATTTAAAACTGTGTTTATGAATGAGTTACTAATGAGTACTTCATGTTGGAGTAATGCTTTATAAATGATGAATTCATGATGAATTCATTGTTTGTTAATGCTTTACTAATGCTAAAAAGTGTCTACCTATTATAAAGTGCTACCAAACATTTTTCATTTTGTGAGGGTGGCAACAACAAGTTGGCCACTATCGTCTGTCTTTCTAAAACAGACTGCAATTACATTTTCTGTACATTTTTAACAAACCCTGTGAATTGAATCCTGATCATTTTTGGTGATCCCTGACCTTTCCTCTAGAGCCACAATGTGTACGTCTGTATAACACTTAATGCTGTTGAAAGAGGATTTGATTGGCGCAATTACACAAGTCAATTCCCTGCTAAAGAATTACATTATTTATTAATCATCAGTCCTTCAAAAACATAATTCCTGCTCGTCAAGAGGGTGAACCATTTAGCTTGAAATGACCCTTAATTGTTCCTCTAGTCTAGCGGATATCTTGACACGTTTATCTCCACTACTGCACAGACCCCTGCAGCTCTGGACTCACCGACGGCCTGCGAGTAGCCGCTCAGCACGTGGTGGTGTTGGGCTCCTTGCTCCCTCCATGCGCTGAGAAAAGCTCTGCTGGATCTCACTGTTGTGCTGCTCCACCTGCAAGTTCAATGCGTCGGTTAGTCCAAACGGTGCAGATCTGTCAACTAAAGATCATATTTGTGTCGTCTATATGCATTTATTTTTTTGAAGAAACTTTGTTTGATCAGATAAATGCATGTCCATGCAGGTCTACAAACATCTTAAAAATCCTATAAAGCATTACCTAAATGTTTCTCAAACTAAAAATACTTGCAGATTCTCTGAGTTTTAAATCATTTTAAATTCAATATCTTTGAGTTTTGGACTGTTTGGAGCTTGTGATGGGCTTTTTCAAGATGTTCTGTATTTATTTACTTTTTAATACTAAAAGAGGTCAATGAATAGTAGAAATAAGCAACAGATTAATTATTAATGAAACTAATCCTTTGTTTCACCTCTATTCACTTAAATGTCAGACTTGGTCTTGAATGAGAAAGCTGCAGCGCATTCATGATTAACATATATTCAGTGTGTCAAATACACATTGGTACACAAGTACCAGGGCTCCTCAAACACATCAGATCCTCAGTAACATGACTGAGAGCCCAGACTGATTCAATCTGCTCTGTCCAACATGTGAAAATCTAGAAGGACCACTTCAAGACTCTGGATTGCAAGACAGCAATTTGTGAAGTAGTTGTGCACATCCTCATGGGTTTTGGGTTGCTGAGAAAGTAGAGGCCTTTTGTCAAGCCAATATTTGTTGATCTAAGATGGACCAAAAATCAGAAATGCATTGTTTTCACCTTTTTCTTCCGGTCCAGCTTGTCGTGGAGACCCGACACGTCACCGGTGCTGGCGCCCACCGTGCTGAGCAGCTGGAGGGACACAAAACACACAGATGTCAACAATTAATAAAGTATATATCTATCTAATATTCGGACCATGCTGCTGAGAGCAACCCTCACTATAAACAATAATAATATAATTGTATGAATATATTCAGAACGATTGGTACTGATCTCACTGAATAAATGTTTTTATTTTTTTTAAGCTGAGCCCTGAGGCTCCATAGCGAAGCTTTTATTGTGAAATCCCTGCACAGGAAGTCTCGGTGTGTTGCTCGGCTTCACTCGGCTCGGCTCGGTTTTATTTCCATCCCACCCTCCACCTGAGCGAGACGACATCCGAGTCAGCGGCGTTTGTGTCTCTGACGTCGGACGGGCTGGACCGAGCGGACCGGGAGCCGGGAGCCGGGAGCCGGGAGCCGGGAGCCGGGAGCACCGAGCGGGACATCCGCGCTGTAGCGGCGGGTTGAGAGCCGAGAGGCCGGGAGAGGTACCGCGCGGGTCGCTGCAGTGGAGCCGGGTTGTGGTGCGCTGCTGGCGGGCAGCTGCAGGCTGAGCCCCGCTGAGCGGAGGACCGACCCAGAGACATGTACCAGGTCCAGGTGAGCCGCGACCCGTCTGTCTGCAGCGACCTGTCTGTCTGTCTGTCTGTCTGCAGCTACCTGTCTGTCTGTCTGCAGCTACCTGTCTGTCTGTCTGCAGCTACCTGTCTGTCTGCAGCGACCTGTCTGTCTGTCTGCAGCTACCTGTCTGTCTGTCTGCAGCTACCTGTCTGTCTGCAGCGACCTGTCTGTCTGTCTGCAGCTACCTGTCTGTCTGTCTGCAGCTACCTGTCTGTCTGTCTGTCTGCAGCTACCTGTCTGTCTGTCTGTCTGTCTGTCTGTCTGCAGCTACCTGTCTGTCTGTCTGTCTGTCTGCAGCTACCTGTCTGTCTTCTGTGTTCTACTAATCTATTTTAAATATTAGATCATAACATCAAACCACCAAAAGGATTCTTCGTAGTTCATCAGGTTATTGATCAGTGATCTTCTACAGCCCATAATACCACATTGATCATAACAATCATCAATAATCGATCAAACTCACATTGGTGATCAGGTGTGGAAACGTGATCATTATCTTTAATAATGATCTCTAAATATACGAATGAGTTTGAAGTCTTTTACAGTTTGATCAATATATTGATGGATTGAACTGTTTGTGAACTGATCACTGAACTCTCACTCAGTCTGGCTCATGTGGACGGATGGATGGATGGATGGATGAATGGATGGATGAATGGATGGATTAATGGATGGATGAATGGATGGATTAATGGATGGATGAATGGATGGATGGATGAATGGATGGATGAATGGATTAATGGATGGATGGATTAATGGATGGATGAATGGATTAATGGATGGATGGATTAATGGATGGATGGATGGATTAATGGATGGATGAATGGATGGATGAATGGATGGATTAATGGATGGATGAATGGATTAATGGATGGATGGATGGATTAATGGATGGATGAATTAATGGATGGATTAATGGATGGATGGATGGATTAATGGATGGATGGATAAATAGATGAATGGATTAAGGGATGATTGATAGATGGATTAATGGATGGATGAATTAATTAATGGATGGATGAATTGATGGATGAATTAATTAATGGATGGATGAGTTATTGGATGGATGGATGAATGGTTGGATGGATAAATAGATAAATGGATGGATGAATGAATGTTCAGGTAACCAGGAAGCTTCTCTTCTTCTCGTGAACAGAACACCGAGCTGAAGGTTTTATAAATATTCAAACAGTTTTCTGTCACTCATTCATATTAATTGTCATGACATAATCAATAACAGAACTGGTACATTATGGAGCGTTATGGAACGTTTCTTTAAAGCAACTCAATCTCTCATTCTTCCATCAGTCCGTCTAAAAACCTGCAGTTTACGTTCTATGTTCTTTAATCAGATTGCAGATTATTCCTGAGGTGGTTTTCTCATTCAAGGACAGTCTGACAATAAACAGTGAAGAACCATAAACACGTGGAATAGAACGTGTGCAATCACAATGTGACAATACTATGCAATTATGTTACGATTTACAGTTTGTGCAAAAGTTAATAACATGAAACAAAGATGACTTTGAGTCCTGCAGGACGCGCGCGCCCGTACGTGTGCACGCGCCCGTACGTGTGCACGCGCCCGTACGTGTGCACGCGCCCGTACGTGTGCACGCGCCCGTACGTGTGCACGCGCCCGTACGTGTGCACGCGCCCGTACGTGTGCACGCGCCCGTACGTGTGCACGCGCCCGTACGTGTGCACGCGCCCGTACGTGTGCACGCGCCCGTACGTGTGCACGCTGTGTGGTTCTGACTGGATGATATTTAAATAGCACTCAAACAGAGATTACAGATGTATTTATTAGCGTTCAGTGGTTCCTCTATGTTTACAGCACAAACACTTAGAGAAGTGGTTCTCAAACTTTTTCTGTAAATAACATCATTTTTGAATAAAGAAAATAGCAATCACTTTCAAGTCAACCAGATTGCTCCATCAGACCAAAATAAATACAATGAAAATAATAATAGTAATGAAGACCCTCCATTACACACATTGGTTGACTAGGAGCGAGGCACTCAGGGTTCATGTTTACTTGGACGTGTTGGTGGTGGTTCTGGTAGATGTGGTCAAACCTGTGAAGACTCACGATGCAGAGTGCCGTCACAGAGACGCCATGTGGTCCAGGCACTTACCTCTGTTGTGTCTCCTCTCCAGGTGTTCCGTCTAAAAGAGTCCCCGGGGTGCTTGAGCACCAATTTATGGTTCCGGGGGAGACCAAGTGATAATTAGTAGAGGGGGGTTTGTGAAGTTGATGTTATTCTAATCTCTATGGTGACGTGGGGCACCATAGAGATCATGCAGATTATGGATATTAGGGGATAGGGATGTATATCAATATAGGTAGTGGTGTTGTTACCTGTACTGTGGTGGGGTATCGGTAGCATATAGATGAAGCTGCCTGGGTCCACTATGACCGTCCTGTCTGGGTCCACCATGACCGTCCTGCCTGGGTCCACTATGACCGTCCTGTCTGGGTCCACCATGACCGTCCTGCCTGGGTCCACTATGACCGTCCTGCCTGGGTCCACCATGACCGTCCTGCCTGGGTCCACTATGACCGTCCTGTCTGGGTCCACCATGACCGTCCTGCCTGGGTCCACTATGACCGTCCTGTCTGGGTCCACCATGACCGTCCTGTCTGGGTCCACCATGACCGTCCTGCCTGGGTCCACTATGGCCGTCCTGCCTGGGTCCACCATGACCGTCCTGCCTGGGTCCACCATGACCGTCCTGTCTGGGTCCACCATGACCGTCCTGCCTGGGTCCACCATGACCGTCCTGTCTGGGTCCACCATGACCGTCCTGTCTGGGTCCACCATGACCGTCCTGCCTGGGTCCACCATGACCGTCCTGTCTGGGTCCACCATGACCGTCCTGCCTGGGTCCACCATGACCGTCCTGCCTGGGTCCACCATGACCGTCCTGCCTGGGTCCACCATGACCGTCCTGCCTGGGTCCACTATGACCGTCCTGCCTGGGTCCACCATGACCGTCCTGCCTGGGTCCACCATGACCGTCCTGCCTGGGTCCACTATGACCGTCCTGCCTGGGTCCACTATGACCGTCCTGCCTGGGTCCACTATGACCGTCCTGCCTGGGTCCACCATGACCGTCCTGCCTGGGTCCACCATGACCGTCCTGCCTGGGTCCACCATGACCGTCCTGCCTGGGTCCACTATGACCGTCCTGCCTGGGTCCACCATGACCGTCCTGTCTGGGTCCACTATGACCGTCCTGCCTGGGTCCACCATGACCGTCCTGCCTGGGTCCACTATGACCGTCCTGCCTGGGTCCACTATGACCGTCCTGCCTGGGTCCACCATGACCGTCCTGCCTGGGTCCACTATGACCGTCCTGTCTGGGTCCACCATGACCGTCCTGCCTGGGTCCACCATGACCGTCCTGCCTGGGTCCACCATGACCGTCCTGCCTGGGTCCACTATGACCGTCCTGCCTGGGTCCACTATGGCCGTCCTGCCTGGGTCCACTATGGCCGTCCTGTCTGGGTCCACCATGACCGTCCTGTCTGGGTCCACCATGACCGTCCTGCCTGGGTCCACCATGACCGTCCTGTCTGGGTCCACCATGACCGTCCTGCCTGGGTCCACCATGACCGTCCTGCCTGGGTCCACCATGACCGTCCTGTCTGGGTCCACCATGACCGTCCTGCCTGGGTCCACTATGACCGTCCTGTCTGGGTCCACCATGACCGTCCTGCCTGGGTCCACTATGACCGTCCTGTCTGGGTCCACCATGACCGTCCTGCCTGGGTCCACCATGACCGTCCTGTCTGGGTCCACCATGACCGTCCTGCCTGGGTCCACTATGACCGTCCTGCCTGGGTCCACTATGGCCGTCCTGCCTGGGTCCACTATGGCCGTCCTGTCTGGGTCCACCATGACCGTCCTGTCTGGGTCCACCATGACCGTCCTGCCTGGGTCCACCATGACCGTCCTGTCTGGGTCCACCATGACCGTCCTGCCTGGGTCCACCATGACCGTCCTGCCTGGGTCCACCATGACCGTCCTGTCTGGGTCCACCATGACCGTCCTGCCTGGGTCCACTATGACCGTCCTGTCTGGGTCCACTATGACCGTCCTGCCTGGGTCCACCATGACCGTCCTGCCTGGGTCCACTATGACCGTCCTGCCTGGGTCCACTATGACCGTCCTGCCTGGGTCCACTATGACCGTCCTGCCTGGGTCCACCATGACCGTCCTGCCTGGGTCCACTATGACCGTCCTGCCTGGGTCCACTATGACCGTCCTGCCTGGGTCCACTATGACCGTCCTGTCTGGGTCCACCATGACCGTCCTGTCTGGGTCCACTATGACCGTCCTGCCTGGGTCCACTATGACCGTCCTGCCTGGGTCCACTATGACCGTCCTGCCTGGGTCCACTATGACCGTCCTGCCTGGGTCCACTATGACCGTCCTGTCTGGGTCCACCATGACCGTCCTGCCTGGGTCCACTATGACCGTCCTGCCTGGGTCCACTATGACCGTCCTGCCTGGGTCCACCATGACCGTCCTGCCTGGCTGAACTCCACCTTGCACGATACAGAGAGCAGAGGAGAGTTGTAACGCGACCATGTAGAGACAGAAATGACATGCTGTCGTGAAGATATGATCAATAACATACGGCCGTTTAGTTAGTTTAATAACAGAACATGGTGTAGACCCGTTCTATAGGAAAGAGAACCTTAAATTGCTTCTGTTGTGATCTGGCGCTATAGAGAAAATTAAATGAAACAACATTAACTCGCCCCCTAACATAATGATAGGAGAAACACTGGAGTTGTTTTGCTGTCTGTCACTGATGGCAACTCAAAGGTCTGTAGGAGGTCTGTCTGGATCCAGTTGTTCATCAGCTGTCTGTTTTGCACTGGGTTTAGAACCCATGAGGACCTCATTCATGTTGAAACAGGAAAGAGACACAACCTTAGAGGACCAAACAAGGAAAACTGGAGACACTACAGTTCAGTGTGATGATTATTATCATTGATTATCTCTGAGAAGACTCAGGAAAGACTTCAGCTTTGACCTGTAGTAACCTCTGGGCGGGTCCTTCCCGTCTTCACTTCTTACGTAATAAACCCATTAAAGTTTGATGAAGTTTCTCTTAAAGCAGCTAAGAGAGACTGAAGGAGTGAAGACAACAGACGTCTCCCTCTGGGGATGGATGACGTAATCGTAGGAGATTGATGACGTAATCGTAGGGAGATTGATGACGTAATCGTAGGGAGATTGATGACGTAATCGTAGGAGATTGATGACGTAATCGTAGGGAGATTGATGACGTAATCGTAGGAGATTGTGAGGCACAGTAGACAATCGAGTTCAAAAGCACAACTCTGAGGCAGGTGGCAGGCAAAGTTCTTTAGTTGTATATTCAGGCAGGGGTCAAAACCAGGAGATCAATCAAACAGGCGAACAAATCCGATAAGGGGCAGGCAAAATCCGGGGCAGGCAAGACGGGCAAAAACGGGGTGAGAACAGGTAGACAGAAGTACAGAGATACGCTGGAGGGTTTGGCACAAAGGACAAGACAATCTGGCAGAGGACAGGGGGCCTAAATAGTGAGCTAATGAGGGAACGGGCTGCAGGTGAGATGGGTGTGAGGGCCAGGTGACGTGATGAGGGGTAATCAGACGTGAGTGGTAGGATCTGGAATGACAGGAGAGTGGTTCAAACTGACAGACAGGATGAAAACACTTAACATGACGGGGAATCCGTGACACATATAGTTGTCCATATTTCCTGCTTTGGTTGCGATAGTTTTCAGGATAGTTCATCTCTGGAACTCAGATATTTAACGTCATCTCTTGGCATGTGACATGTTTTAAGTGATTATACAATAAACATCACATGATGCTGAATACGTTATTTTCACATAAGATAGAACGTGTATACAATATTTATATTCATATACATATATAAGATATAAGTATCTGATCATTTAGGCTTTAATGCATGAGCTGGTTGGCTTTAAAGATATTTTTGTACACACTCACTCACTCACTCACTCACTCACTCACTCACTCACTCACTCACTCACTCACTCACTCTCACACACACACACACACACACTCTCTCTCCCTCCCGTGGACTCCGGTGGTGGTCAGTGCATTAATCAAAGCAGTGTGCCGTCACAAGGTCACGTCTCATGTTTTCATCCTCAGACTCACTGGAAGATAAATAACTCTATGGATGGACCCGTACTTGTAAAGCGCTTTTCTAGTCTTCCTACCACTCAAAGCGCTTTAACACTACATGACATCATTCATCCATTCACTCACTGATGAGGAGCTACCATGAAGGAGCCACATCATTATCAACCATTCATACACCGTAGAACAGCAACGGGAGACATGGAGGGTTAAGAGTCTTTAGGGTTAAGAGTCTTTAGGGTTAAGAGTCTGTAGGGTTAAGAGTCTGGAGGGTTAAGAGTCTGGAGGGTTAAGAGTCTTTAGGGTTAAGAGTCTGGAGGGTTAAGAGTCTGGAGGGTTAAGAGTCTTTAGGGTTAAGAGTCTGGAGGGTTAAGAGTCTGTAGGGTTAAGAGTCTTTAGGGTTAAGAGTCTGGAGGGTTAAGAGTCTGGAGGGTTAAGAGTCTTTAGGGTTAAGAGTCTTTAGGGTTAAGAGTCTGGAGGGTTAAGAGTCTTTAGGGTTTAGAGTCTGGAGGGTTAAGAGTCTGGAGGGTTAAGAGTCTTTAGGGTTAAGAGTCTTTAGGGTTAAGAGTCTGGAGGGTTAAGAGTCTGGAGGGTTAAGAGTCTTTAGGGTTAAGAGTCTGTAGGGTTAAGAGTCTGGAGGGTTAAGAGTCTGGAGGGTTAAGAGTCTTTAGGGTTAAGAGTCTTTAGGGTTAAGAGTCTGTAGGGTTAAGAGTCTTTAGGGTTAAGAGTCTGGAGGGTTAAGAGTCTGTAGGGTTAAGAGTCTGGAGGGTTAAGAGTCTGGAGGGTTAAGAGTCTTTAGGGTTAAGAGTCTTTAGGGTTAAGAGTCTGGAGGGTTAAGAGTCTGTAGGGTTAAGAGTCTGTAGGGTTAAGAGTCTGTAGGGTTAAGAGTCTGGAGGGTTAAGAGTCTGGAGGGTTAAGAGTCTGGAGGGTTAAGAGTCTTTAGGGTTAAGAGTCTTTAGGGTTAAGAGTCTGGAGGGTTAAGAGTCTGTAGGGTTAAGAGTCTTTAGGGTTAAGAGTCTTTAGGGTTAAGAGTCTGGAGGGTTAAGAGTCTGGAGGGTTAAGAGTCTTTAGGGTTAAGAGTCTTTAGGGTTAAGAGTCTTTAGGGTTAAGAGTCTGGAGGGTTAAGAGTCTTTAGGGTTAAGAGTCTTTAGGGTTAAGAGTCTTTAGGGTTAAGAGTCTGGAGGGTTAAGAGTCTTTAGGGTTAAGAGTCTGTAGGGTTAAGAGTCTGGAGGGTTAAGAGTCTTTAGGGTTAAGAGTCTTTAGGGTTAAGAGTCTGTAGGGTTAAGAGTCTTTAGGGTTAAGAGTCTGGAGGGTTAAGAGTCTGGAGGGTTAAGAGTCTGTAGGGTTAAGAGTCTGGAGGGTTAAGAGTCTGGAGGGTTAAGAGTCTGGAGGGTTAAGAGTCTTTAGGGTTAAGAGTCTGGAGGGTTAAGAGTCTGTAGGGTTAAGAGTCTGTAGGGTTAAGAGTCTGTAGGGTTAAGAGTCTGGAGGGTTAAGAGTCTGGAGGGTTAAGAGTCTGGAGGGTTAAGAGTCTTTAGGGTTAAGAGTCTTTAGGGTTAAGAGTCTGGAGGGTTAAGAGTCTGTAGGGTTAAGAGTCTTTAGGGTTAAGAGTCTTTAGGGTTAAGAGTCTGGAGGGTTAAGAGTCTGGAGGGTTAAGAGTCTTTAGGGTTAAGAGTCTTTAGGGTTAAGAGTCTTTAGGGTTAAGAGTCTGGAGGGTTAAGAGTCTTTAGGGTTAAGAGTCTTTAGGGTTAAGAGTCTGGAGGGTTAAGAGTCTGGAGGGTTAAGAGTCTTTAGGGTTAAGAGTCTGGAGGGTTAAGAGTCTTTAGGGTTAAGAGTCTTTAGGGTTAAGAGTCTGGAGGGTTAAGAGTCTGGAGGGTTAAGAGTCTGGAGGGTTAAGAGTCTGGAGGGTTAAGAGTCTTTAGGGTTAAGAGTCTGGAGGGTTAAGAGTCTGGAGGGTTAAGAGTCTGGAGGGTTAAGAGTCTTTAGGGTTAAGAGTCTTTAGGGTTAAGAGTCTGGAGGGTTAAGAGTCTTTAGGGTTAAGAGTCTTTAGGGTTAAGAGTCTTTAGGGTTAAGAGTCTGGAGGGTTAAGAGTCTTTAGGGTTAAGAGTCTGGAGGGTTAAGAGTCTTTAGGGTTAAGAGTCTGGAGGGTTAAGAGTCTTTAGGGTTAAGAGTCTGGAGGGTTAAGAGTCTGTAGGGTTAAGAGTCTGTAGGGTTAAGAGTCTGGAGGGTTAAGAGTCTGGAGGGTTAAGAGTCTGGAGGGTTAAGAGTCTTTAGGGTTAAGAGTCTGGAGGGTTAAGAGTCTGGAGGGTTAAGAGTCTGTAGGGTTAAGAGTCTTTAGGGTTAAGAGTCTTTAGGGTTAAGAGTCTGGAGGGTTAAGAGTCTGGAGGGTTAAGAGTCTTTAGGGTTAAGAGTCTTTAGGGTTAAGAGTCTTTAGGGTTAAGAGTCTGGAGGGTTAAGAGTCTTTAGGGTTAAGAGTCTTTAGGGTTAAGAGTCTTTAGGGTTAAGAGTCTGGAGGGTTAAGAGTCTTTAGGGTTAAGAGTCTGTAGGGTTAAGAGTCTGGAGGGTTAAGAGTCTTTAGGGTTAAGAGTCTTTAGGGTTAAGAGTCTGTAGGGTTAAGAGTCTTTAGGGTTAAGAGTCTGGAGGGTTAAGAGTCTGGAGGGTTAAGAGTCTGTAGGGTTAAGAGTCTGGAGGGTTAAGAGTCTGGAGGGTTAAGAGTCTTTAGGGTTAAGAGTCTTTAGGGTTAAGAGTCTGGAGGGTTAAGAGTCTGTAGGGTTAAGAGTCTGTAGGGTTAAGAGTCTGGAGGGTTAAGAGTCTGGAGGGTTAAGAGTCTGGAGGGTTAAGAGTCTTTAGGGTTAAGAGTCTTTAGGGTTAAGAGTCTGGAGGGTTAAGAGTCTGTAGGGTTAAGAGTCTTTAGGGTTAAGAGTCTTTAGGGTTAAGAGTCTGGAGGGTTAAGAGTCTGGAGGGTTAAGAGTCTTTAGGGTTAAGAGTCTTTAGGGTTAAGAGTCTTTAGGGTTAAGAGTCTGGAGGGTTAAGAGTCTTTAGGGTTAAGAGTCTTTAGGGTTAAGAGTCTGGAGGGTTAAGAGTCTGGAGGGTTAAGAGTCTTTAGGGTTAAGAGTCTGGAGGGTTAAGAGTCTTTAGGGTTAAGAGTCTTTAGGGTTAAGAGTCTGGAGGGTTAAGAGTCTGGAGGGTTAAGAGTCTGGAGGGTTAAGAGTCTGGAGGGTTAAGAGTCTTTAGGGTTAAGAGTCTGGAGGGTTAAGAGTCTGGAGGGTTAAGAGTCTGGAGGGTTAAGAGTCTTTAGGGTTAAGAGTCTTTAGGGTTAAGAGTCTGGAGGGTTAAGAGTCTTTAGGGTTAAGAGTCTTTAGGGTTAAGAGTCTTTAGGGTTAAGAGTCTGGAGGGTTAAGAGTCTTTAGGGTTAAGAGTCTGGAGGGTTAAGAGTCTTTAGGGTTAAGAGTCTGGAGGGTTAAGAGTCTTTAGGGTTAAGAGTCTGGAGGGTTAAGAGTCTGGAGGGTTAAGAGTCTTTATGGTTAAGAGTCTTTATGGTTAAGAGTCTGGAGGGTTAAGAGTCTGGAGGGTTAAGAGTCTTTATGGTTAAGAGTCTTTATGGTTAAGAGTCTGGAGGGTTAAGAGTCTTTAGGGTTAAGAGTCTTTAGGGTTAAGAGTCTTTAGGGTTAAGAGTCTGTAGGGTTAAGAGTCTGGAGGGTTAAGAGTCTGTAGGGTTCAGAGTGATTCTGTTTAGGCCAGCAGAGAAGGCTTAGAGGCCCTGACGGCCACCACTGGGCTGAGTATATTTGGAATAGTGTAATATAGGTGGAGAAGTAGAGTCATTTATAGAGACTTCTATACAACCAGAGGAGTCGCCCCCTGCTGGTCTCCACAGGTTGAAGGTGGAGTCAGGGGTTCGTTACCAGAACGCATCCCCTCGCAGCACAGACCAGACTGAGCGTGGTGTTTGACTCAGAGTGTCCTCTGCAGGCTCCTGTAGTCGTCCTGTACTTACAGTGTGGCTGACTGAGGCACAAAGAGCCACAGGGGAACGCTCTCACATACGATTAGTCAGCAGTCATTGAAGGATATAAATATCTCAAGTCTCAGGCTCAGATATTCCTCCGTCAGCTGACCAGGCTGGCCTTGGCACAGTCTCACCGCCGCACCTTCATTCATATGTTTCATCTGACTGATTCCACTGAACCATCAGCTCGTCACACATGCTAAAGGTACACCTGTAGTCTTTGGTTTAAAATGAGTAGAAGGGCAAAACGTTTATGATCCACGTGTCTTCTGTCCCACGGTTTGGTTCTTTACTCTCACTTCTCTGTCACTGCAAGTCTGTGAAACTCATTCCCTCCTAGGAGAGAGCCTAGGAGACAGCTTAGGCCTAGGAGACAGTTTAGGCCTAGGAGAGAGCGTAGGATAGAGCCTAGGAGACAGCTTAGGCCTAGGAGACAGCTTAGGCCTAGGAGAGAGCCTAGGAGACAGTTTAGGCCTAGGAGAGAGCCTAGGAGACAGCTTAGGCCTAGGAGACAGTTTAGGCCTAGGAGACAGCTTAGGCCTAGGAGAGAGCCTAGGAGACAGCTTAGGCCTAGGAGAGAGCCTAGGAGACAGCTTAGGCCTAGGAGAGAGCGTAGGATAGATGCTAGGAGAGAGGCTAGGAGAGAGCGTAGGATAGAGGCTAGGAGAGAGCGTAGGATAGATGCTAGGAGAGAGGCTAGGAGAGAGCGTAGGATAGATGCTAGGAGAGAGGCTAGGAGAGAGCGTAGGATAGAGGCTAGGAGAGAGGCTAGGAGAGAGCGTAGGATAGATGCTAGGAGAGAGGCTAGGAGAGAGCGTAGGATAGATGCTAGGAGAGAGGCTAGGAGAGAGGCTAGGAGAGAGCGTAGGATAGATGCTAGGAGAGAGGCTAGGAGAGAGCGTAGGAGAGAGCGTAGGATAGAGGCTAGGAGAGAGCGTAGGATAGATGCTAGGAGAGAGGCTAGGAGAGAGCGTAGGATAGATGCTAGGAGAGAGGCTAGGAGAGAGCGTAGGATAGATGCTAGGAGAGAGGCTAGGAGAGAGGCTAGGAGAGAGCGTAGGATAGATGCTAGGAGAGAGCGTAGGATAGATGCTAGGATAGAGGCTAGGAGAGAGCGTAGGATAGAGGCTAGGATAGAGGCTAGGAGAGAGCGTAGGATAGATGCTAGGAGAGAGCGTAGGATAGATGCTAGGATAGAGGCTAGGAGAGAGCGTAGGATAGATGCTAGGAGAGAGCGTAGGATAGATGCTAGGATAGAGGCTAGGAGAGAGCATAGGAGAGATGCTAGGATAGAGGCTAGGAGAGAGCGTAGGATAGATGCTAGGAGAGAGGCTAGGAGAGAGCGTAGGATAGATGCTAGGAGAGAGGCTAGGAGAGAGCGTAGGATAGATGCTAGGAGAGAGGCTAGGAGAGAGCGTAGGATAGATGCTAGGAGAGAGGCTAGGAGAGAGCGTAGGATAGATGCTAGGAGAGAGGCGAGAAGAGAGGCTAGGAGAGAGCATAGGATAGAGGCTAGGAGAGAGGCTAGGAGAGAGCGTAGGATAGATGCTAGGAGAGAGGCTAGGAGAGAGCGTAGGATAGATGCTAGGAGAGAGGCTAGGAGAGAGCGTAGGATAGATGCTAGGAGAGAGGCTAGGAGAGAGGCTAGGAGAGAGCATAGGATAGAGGCTAGGAGAGAGCGTAGGATAGAGGCTAGGAGAGAGGCTAGGAGAGAGCGTAGGATAGATGCTAGGATAGAGGCTAGGAGAGAGCGTAGGATAGATGCTAGGAGAGAGGCTAGGAGAGAGCGTAGGATAGATGCTAGGAGAGAGGCGAGAAGAGAGGCTAGGAGAGAGCATAGGATAGAGGCTAGGAGAGAGCGTAGGATAGAGGCTAGGAGAGAGGCTAGGAGAGAGGCTAGGAGAGAGGCTAGGAGAGAGGCTAGGAGAGGACCTAGGAGAGATTTTAGGAAAGAGATTAGGTTGTTTAACAGTCCATGTTGGTGCTACTGTGAGGATGCTATCAGTGTTTGTTGAGCTGTAGTTGTAGTTGTAGTAATTGTAGTAGTACTGCAGTAGTTGTAGTAGTAGGAGTAATGCAGTAGTTGTAGTTGTTGTTGTAGTAGTAGTAGTACTGCAGTAGTAGTAGTAGTAGTAGTACTGCAGTAGTTGTAGTAGTAGGAGTAATGCAGTAGTTGTAGTTGTTGTTGTAGTAGTAGTAGTACTGCAGTAGTAGTAGTAGTAGTACTGCAGTAGTTGTAGTAGTAGGAGTAGGAGTACTAGTAGTATAAGACGTCAGTGCTACTGTGAGGATGCTAACGGTGTTAGCTGAGCTCAGCTCCGCTGGGATGGAGGACTGTTTACTCAGCACAACAGCAGGTTATTTTTAGTCCGACAGCTTCTCCACACACACACACACACACACACACACACACACACACACACACACACACACACACACAGCTGGGCGACCGACACTGTGACAGAGTGAAGGAACCTGAGAAAGAGAGAGAACATGAAGATAGTTTGCTTCAGCTGTGATCACCAAACACAAGTAATACGGTTCCTGTAAGTACTATAGAGTACTATAGAGTACAGTGATGCAGTACTATAGAGTACTATAGAGTACAGTGATGCAGTACTATAGAGTACTATAGAGTACAGTGATGCAGTACTATAGAGTACTATAGAGTACAGTGATGCAGTACTATAGAGTACTATAGAGTACAGTGATGCAGTACTATAGAGTACTGCATCACTGTTATGGCTGATGTGTAATACAATAATAATCACATGTAAATGTCTTTGTATTATTATTAAATACGTTATTATAATAATACTAATATAACAACTGCAGGTTTTCACCTTTTATTTTGTCTTTGACATTTTAAAACCAATCAGGTGGTTTTAAGTCTGTGATCAATAACTCAGAATCACTTATATTCTCTTTAGTTCAGAACTCAGATTAAGATGAACATATTTCATTATTATATGTGTGAATACTGTAATCTTAATTTGACTGAATGTATCAGTAATCTGATTACTTCTGTACAGTTACCTTTCTCCGTGTCCTGTTACGTAACGCCACTCCTCGTATCCGTCCAGGTAATCAATTCCCGTTCGGTCAAAGAACACAGAGGTTGTCATCACATTACCTCCTAAAATACATTATACTGGGAAATACCACACAAAAGGTCTACGTATCTTTTTATGACAAACTCATCGTGATGTTCTGATATTTAAACTCAGCATTTGATAACGGGATCAACCAGATTCCGACATCATCAGCCTCATTTCTTCCTTTCTTTCTCCACTAATTCATGAATTCTTCCTTTCTGACTGCGTTGGTGATCCTCTGGGTCGTTTGTGTGCTGCTGGGCGACGGGGTGTCTGAATGAAGAGCAGCGACACAGCTTTGTGTTGAGGATGTGCGTCTGAGTGAATGAACTGTCGATCTGTTGTAGGCTGCCATGGTGCTGAAGGAGCTTCCTGCTCAAAAGGCCTCAGAAGGAAACCCCCTCCTCAGCGTGACAACCAAGGTTGGCATTGACGACCTCGCTTGTTTCTCATTTCACACTGCTCAGAGATTATGTTTTGTTTTGTTCTTTTTATTGCTGCTTGTTTTCCTGTAGCTTCATGCTAAGTTTCATCATGAGCTGATCATAAGTAGGAACTAGTGGAACTGTGAACTCTTTGCTTCCTCTTCGGCTGCTCGCTCTCCTTATTTTCCCCGTTAAAGGTTTTTCTGAAGTGAGGCTCTGAGGACAGGTTGTCCAGTAAAGAAAGGTAGTAAAGAAAGGTAGTAAAGAAACGTAGTACAGAAAGGTAGTAAAGAAACATAGTACAGAAATGTAGGAAGGTAGTACAGAAAGGTAGTAAAGAAAGGTAGTACAGAAAGGTAGTACAGAAAGGTAGTAAAGAAATGTAGTAAAGAAACATAGTACAGAAAGGTAGTACAGAAAGGTAGTACAGAAAGGTAGTAAAGAAATGTAGTAAAGAAACATAGTACAGAAATGTAGGAAGGTAGTACAGAAAGGTAGTACAGAAAGGTAGTACAGAAACGTAGTACAGAAAGGTAGTACAGAAAGGTAGTAAAGAAATGTAGTAAAGAAACATAGTACAGAAATGTAGGAAGGTAGTACAGAAAGGTAGTACAGAAAGGTAGTACAGAAAGGTAGTAAAGAAAGGTAGTACAGAAAGGTAGTAAAGAAACGTAGTAAAGAAACGTAGTACAGAAAGGTAGTAAAGAAAGGTAGTAAAGAAACGTAGTACAGAAAGGTAGTACAGAAATGTAGTAAAGAAACATAGTACAGAAATGTAGGAAGGTAGTACAGAAAGGTAGTAAAGAAAGGTAGTAAAGAAACATAGTACAGAAATGTAGGAAGGTAGTACAGAAAGGTAGTACAGAAAGGTAGTACAGAAAGGTAGTAAAGAAAGGTAGTACAGAAACGTAGGAAGGTAGTACAGAAAGGTAGTACAGAAAGGTAGTAAAGAAAGGTAGTAAAGAAAGGTAGTACAGAAAGGTAGTAAAGAAAGGTAGTAAAGAAAGGTAGTACAGAAAGGTAGTAAAGAAAGGTAGTACAGAAAGGTAGTACAGAAACGTAGGAAGGTAGTACAGAAATGTCGTAGTGTTGAAAGACAGTAAAATAAGCTCCTACCGTTGTGATTATTATTTAATCACACATCGTATTCATGTCATATATTATTTTAAATTAGTATCTTTAGTTTCTCCCGTTTACTCTCTTCTTGTTTCTGATTGGCTCTCGTCTCACCTCCCAGCCAGCTGGTGTGAACAGACAGTGTTCTGATGGTGTGAACAGACAGTGTTCTGATGGTGTGAACAGACAGTGTTCTGGGTTAGGGTGTGAACAGACAGTGTTCTGGGTTAGGGTGTGAACAGACAGTGTTCTGATGATGTGAACAGACAGTGTTCTGATGATGTGAACAGACAGTGTTCTGATGATGTGAACAGACAGTGTTCTGATGATGTGAACAGACAGTGTTCTGATGGTGTGAACAGACAGTGTTCTGATGGTGTGAACAGACAGTGTTCTGGGTTAGGGTGTGAACAGACAGTGATCTGATGATGTGAACAGACAGTGTTCTGATGGTGTGAACAGACAGTGTTCTGGGTTAGGGTGTGAACAGACAGTGATCTGATGATGTGAACAGACAGTGTTCTGATGATGTGAACAGACATTGTTCTGGGTTAGGGTGTGAACAGACAGTGATCTGGGTTAGGATGTGAACAGACAGTGTTCTGGGTTAGGATGTGAACAGACAGTGTTCTGGGTTAGGGTGTGAACAGACAGTGATCTGGGTTAGGGTGTGAACAGACAGTGTTCTGGTGGTGTGAACAGACAGTGTTCTGGGTTAGGGTGTGAACAGACAGTGATCTGGGTTAGGATGTGAACAGACAGTGTTCTGGGTTAGGGTGTGAACAGACGTTGTTCTGATGGTGTGAACAGACAGTGTTCTGATGGTGTGAACAGACAGTGTTCTGGGTTAGGGTGTGAACAGACAGTGTTCTGATGGTGTGAACAGACAGTGTTCTGGTGGTGTGAACAGACAGTGTTCTGGTGGTGTGAACAGACAGTGTTCTGGGTTAGGGTGTGAACAGACAGTGTTCTGGGTTAGGATGTGAACAGACAGTGTTCTGGTGGTGTGAACAGACAGTGTTCTGGGTTAGGGTGTGAACAGACGTTGTTCTGGGTTAGGGTGTGAACAGACAGTGTTCTGGGTTAGGGTGTGAACAGACAGTGTTCTGGGTTAGGGTGTGAACAGACAGTGTTCTGGGTTAGGGTGTGAACAGACAGTGTTCTGGGTTAGGGTGTGAACAGACAGTGTTCTGGTGGTGTGAACAGACAGTGTTCTGGGTTAGGATGTGAACAGACGTTGTTCTGGCTGCTGGTGTGAACATGAAGGGAACTTTGAGTCTGCCTGTCTTTTAGTGGACTGTTGTGCTCTTTCACAGGATTAAAGTCTGCATGTTCCAGTTGACATTTGGATGTACACAGCTGTGTGGATTAGGATTAGGAGGCCTAGCACACAAAGATCAGGTCTCAGACTGAACCACTGAATTAAAGGCTGTCCTGCATTTCCCAGAATGCCTTTCAGCAGCCCCTGGACAGCTAGCAGCAATGACTACGTTTACATGCTCAGTTTGGATATTCAGAATCGGGCTTCATTCAGGACGCATCAGTTCGCCATGAAGACGTGTGACGTGATGGCGTTCTAGTTTCAGGAGCGTTTAACGGACCTGAATGCAGCACTTGCACAGTACGAGTCTCAGTCGGGTTTTTACGTTTAAGTTTGAGACACGAGGTGTCTGTTCTGTTTGGAGACAGACGGACCCTCAGTGACCGCAGAACGTCATGGAGGTGCTTTACGTTGATCAGAGTACAAACGGCTGCATTTAAACAGGAATATTGGTGGAGTATTCATTTTTACTGGCCATGGAAACAGATTAGTAGGAATACTGGAATATATGATAGACATCTCGGGAACTGAATAGTGTAGAAAACGTTCCTGCAGGCTCCAGTCATACATGCACGTTTTTACCTCCATTTAAATCTGAAGTCTGAGTCGCGTTTACAGGGATCTGATGACGTGAAGCTCTTTAATACACAGAGAACCTGCATGTGGTGTTCCTCTGATTAAAATCACTGTCACACCCTTCTCCTGTTTCTATGATCCTAACATCTAAACATTGTAACATTGTAACATTGTAACATGTAAACATTTAAACATTTAAACATTGTAACATGTAAACATTTAAACATTGTAACATGTAAACAATGTAACATTTAAACATTGTAACATGTAAACATTTAAACATTTAAACATTTAAACATTGTAACATGTAAACATTGTAACATTGTAACATTATAACATCTAAACATTGTAACATTTAAACATTGTAACATGTAAACATTTAAACATTGTAACATGTAAACATTGTAACATTTAAACATTGTAACATCTAAACAATGTAACATTTTAACATTTTAACATTGTAACATAACATTGTAACAATGTAACATTTGAACATTTGAACATTTGAACATTGTAACAATGTAACATTTAAACAGTGTAACATTTAAATATTGTAACATTTCAACAATGTAACATTTCAACATTGTAACAGTGTAACATTTAAATAGTGTAACATTTCAACATTGGAACATTTCAACATTGGAACATGTATATATATATATATATATATATATATATATATATATATATATATATATATATATATATATATAGTTTATTTTATATAGTTTATTTTATATAGCCCAACATCACAAATACAAGTTTGCCTCGGAGGGCTTTACAATCTGTACACATAACATCCCTGTCCCGGGACCTCACATCGGATCAGGAAAAACTCCCCTAGAAAGATAGTAAAAACCCTTTTACAGGGAAAAAAGGGAAGAAACCTGAGGGAGAGCAACAGAGGAGGATCCCTCTCCTGATGGACAGAAGCAATAGATGTCATGTGGCCAGAATGAATAGCGTAGTTACAGCACATTACATGAATATGACAGAAATTATTCATATAATGAGTATTAGGCATGGTCCATGATCCTGATAATCCATGAAGCAGAAGGCGGTAGAGAGGAGGGGGGCATCAGAAGGGCCATGGCAGCAGGCAGGACCGGTTCCAGGCCGGTTCCATCAGCAGGGCCATGGCAGCAGGCAGGACCGGTTCCAGGCAGCCATGGATCCATGGCAGGAGGGGTGGGTGGGGGGGCGGCAGGACCCGGGGCAGGACCCGGGGTAGGACCCGGGGCAGGACCGGTTCCAGGCAGCCATGAATCCATGGAAAAAGAAAGTAGAGTTAGTAATGTGCATTGAAGAGACAATAGTTTATCCAGATGGAGAGAAAGAAGAGGAGAGGAGGAGTGAAAGAGGAAGAGAAGAGGAGCGAAAGAGGAAGAGAAGAGGAGCTCAGTGTATCCTAAGATGTCCCCCAGCAGTCTAGGCCTATAGCAGCATATCTAGGGGCTGGACCAGGGCAAACCTGAGCCAGCCCTAACTATAAGCCTGAAACAGCCCTAAGTATAAGCGCTATCAAAGAGGAAAGTCTTAAGTCTACTCTTAAATGAGGTGACTGTGTCTGCCCCCCGGACTGAAAGTGGAAGCTGATTCCACAGAAGAGGAGCACGATAACTGAAAGCTCTAGCCCCCAACCTACTTTTTAAGACTCTGGGAACCACAAGTAACCCTGCATTCAGTGAGCGTAACGCTCTGGTGGGGTAATATGGCACTATAAGCTCTTTAAGATATGATGGTGCATCACCAGCTAAGGCTTTATAGGTGAGGAGGAGGATTTTAAATATGATTCTCGATCTTACAGGAAGCCAGTGGAGAGCAGCTAGTACAGGAGTAATGTGATCTCTCTTCCGAGTCCTTGTTAGTACACGAGCTGCAGCATTCTGGATCAGCTGGAGAGACCCAAGGGACTTTCCGGAGCAGCCTGATAATACGGAGTTACAGTAATCCAGTCTTGAAGTAACAAATGCGTGGATCAATGTTTCTGCATCGCTTTGAGACAGGATGTGCCGGATCTTTGAGATGTTCCGTAGGTGAAAAAAAGCAGTCCTTGAGATCTGTTTCACGTGGGAGCCAAAGGATAGGTCCTGGTAAAAAATAACTCAGAGATTCCTTACGGTGGTGGTGGATGCCAGAGCGATGCCATCCAGGGAAACCATATCGTCAGATAGTTGATTTCTGAGGTGTTCTGGGCCGAGTAGAATGACTTCAGTCTTGTCAGAGTTCAGCAGCAGGAAGTTGCAGGTCATCCAGGTTTTGATGTCTTTAAGACACGCTTGAAGTTTAGTGACCTGGTGGATTTCATCTGGCTTGATTGACAGATATAGTTGAGTATCATCGGCATAACAGTGAAAGTTTATGGAGTGTTTTCTGATAATATTGCCTAAAGGAAGCATATACAAGGTGAATAAAATTGGTCCAAGCCCAGAACCTTGTGGAACTCCATGACGAACGGCGTGGTCATCGAGGCCTCATCGTTTACAAATACAAACTGAGATCTATCTGATAAATACGACTTAAACCAGCTTAATGCTGTACCTTTAATACCAATTAAACATTTCAACATTGGAACATTTCAACATTGGAACATGTCAACATTGGAACAATGTAACATTGGAACAATGTAACATTGGAACATTTAAACATTGGAACAATGTAACATCTAAACATTGGAACATTGTAACATCTAAACATTGTAACATCTAAACATTGTAACATCTAAATATTGTAACATTTAAACATTGTAACATTTAAACAATGTAACAATGTAACATTGTAACATTGTAATATTGACACATTGTAACAATGTAACATTTAAACATTTAAACATTGTAACAATGTAACATTCAAACATTGTAACAATGTGACATTGTAACAATGTAACATTTAAACATTGTAAGTGTAACATTGGAACATTGGAACATTTCAACATTGAAATGTAACATTGTAACAATGTAACATTGTAACATTGTAACAATCTAACATTTAAACATTGTAACAGTGTAACATTTAAATATTGTAACATTTCAACATTTCAACATTTCAACATTTCAACAGTGTAACATTGTAACATTTCAACATTGAAATGTAACATTGGAACATTGGAACAATGTAAACTTTAAACATTTACACATTGTAACAATGTAACATTTAAACATTGTAACATTTACACATTGTAACAATGTAACATTTAAACATTGTAACATTTACACATTGTAACAATGTAACATTTAAACATTGTAACAATGTCACATTTAAACATTGTAATATTGAAACATTGTAACATGGTAACATTGTAATATTGACACATTGTAACATTTACACATTGTAACAATGTAACATTTAAACATTGTAACAATGTAACATTTAAACATTGTAACAATGTAACATTGAAACATTGAAACATTGTAACATGGTAACATTGTAATATTGACACATTGTAACATTGTAATGGGGAAATCAACTGCAGCTGTGTTCATGAATGAATTTAGAATGCAATCTGCATCACTGATACATGTATCTCTCTCTAAAGGTCTCCAGGATTATGTTGAAACATTTCATCACACTGACCTTTTGTTTGTTCTCTCTCTGTTTTTCTTTAGACTTCTAACAAGTAGTCACCCTCAGTTTGTGTGTTTATTGGTTTACAACAAAAGTAAACAGACGTTCAATAAAGACATGCAGTAGAGTTCAATAAAGACACACACTAGAGTGTAGTAAAGAAACACACTAGAGTGTAGTAAAGAAACACACTAGAGTGTAGTAAAGAAACACACTAGAGTGTAGTAAAGAAACACACTAGAGTGTAGTAAAGAAACACACTAGAGTGTAGTAAAGAAACGCACTAGAGTGTAGTAAAGAAACACACTAGAGTGTAGTAAAGAAACACAGTAGAGTGTAGTAAAGAAACACACTAGAGTGTAGTAAAGAAACGCACTAGAGTGTAGTAAAGAAACACACTAGAGTGTAGTAAAGAAACGCACTAGAGTGTAGTAAAGAAACACACTAGAGTGTAGTAAAGAAACACAGTAGAGTGTAGTAAAGAAACGCAGTAGAGTGTAGTAAAGAAACGCACTAGAGTGTAGTAAAGAAACGCACTAGAGTGTAGTAAAGAAACGCACTAGAGTGTAGTAAAGAAACGCACTAGAGTGTAGTAAAGAAACACACTAGAGTGTAGTAAAGAAACACAGTAGAGTGTAGTAAAGAAACGCAGTAGAGTGTAGTAAAGAAACACAGTAGAGTGTAGTAAAGAAACACAGTAGAGTGTAGTAAAGAAACACAGTAGAGTGTAGTAAAGAAACACACTAGAGTGTAGTAAAGAAACACAGTAGAGTGTAGTAAAGAAACGCAGTAGAGTGTAGTAAAGAAACACAGTAGAGTGTAGTAAAGAAACACAGTAGAGTGTAGTAAAGAAACACACTAGAGTGTAGTAAAGAAACACAGTAGAGTGTAGTAAAGAAACGCAGTAGAGTGTAGTAAAGAAACGCAGTAGAGTGTAGTAAAGAAACACAGTAGAGTGTAGTAAAGAAACACAGTAGAGTGTAGTAAAGAAACACACTAGAGTGTAGTAAAGAAACACAGTAGAGTGTAGTAAAGAAACACACTAGAGTGTAGTAAAGAAACGCACTAGAGTGTAGTAAAGAAACACACTAGAGTGTAGTAAAGAAACACAGTAGAGTGTAGTAAAGAAACGCACTAGAGTGTAGTAAAGAAACACACTAGAGTGTAGTAAAGAAACGCACTAGAGTGTAGTAAAGAAACACAGTAGAGTGTAGTAAAGAAACACAGTAGAGTGTAGTAAAGAAACGCACTAGAGTGTAGTAAAGAAACACACTAGAGTGTAGTAAAGAAACGCACTAGAGTGTAGTAAAGAAACGCACTAGAGTGTAGTAAAGAAACACAGTAGAGTGTAGTAAAGAAACACACTAGAGTGTAGTAAAGAAACACACTAGAGTGTAGTAAAGAAACACAGTAGAGTGTAGTAAAGAAACACAGTAGAGTGTAGTAAAGAAACGCACTAGAGTGTAGTAAAGAAACGCACTAGAGTGTAGTAAAGAAACACACTAGAGTGTAGTAAAGAAACACACTAGAGTGTAGTAAAGAAACGCACTAGAGTGTAGTAAAGAAACACAGTAGAGTGTAGTAAAGAAACGCACTAGAGTGTAGTAAAGAAACGCACTAGAGTGTAGTAAAGAAACACACTAGAGTGTAGTAAAGAAACACACTAGAGTGTAGTAAAGAAACACAGTAGAGTGTAGTAAAGAAACACACTAGAGTGTAGTAAAGAAACACACTAGAGTGTAGTAAAGAAACACAGTAGAGTGTAGTAAAGAAACACAGTAGAGTGTAGTAAAGAAACACAGTAGAGTGTAGTAAAGAAACACAGTAGAGTGTAGTAAAGAAACACACTAGAGTGTAGTAAAGAAACACACTAGAGTGTAGTAAAGAAACACACTAGAGTGTAGTAAAGAAACACAGTAGAGTGTAGTAAAGAAACACACTAGAGTGTAGTAAAGAAACACACTAGAGTGTAGTAAAGAAACACACTAGAGTGTAGTAAAGAAACACAGTAGAGTGTAGTAAAGAAACACACTAGAGTGTAGTAAAGAAACACACTAGAGTGTAGTAAAGAAACACAGTAGAGTGTAGTAAAGAAACACAGTAGAGTGTAGTAAAGAAACACAGTAGAGTGTAGTAAAGAAACGCACTAGAGTGTAGTAAAGAAACGCACTAGAGTGTAGTAAAGAAACACACTAGAGTGTAGTAAAGAAACACAGTAGAGTGTAGTAAAGAAACACAGTAGAGTGTAGTAAAGACATGAAAAGACATGCAATAATAGTTGTATTATACAATGTCCATCTGGCTCTCTGGTCTAACTGGTGGTTCTGGTCTGGCTCTCTGGTCTAACTGGTGGTTCTGGTCTGGCTCTCTGGTCTAACTGGTGGTTCTGGTCTGGCTCTCTGGTCTAACTGGTGGTTCTGGTCTGGCTCTCTGGTCTAATGGGTGGTTCTGGTCTGGCTCTCTGGTCTAATGGGTGGTTCTGGTCTGGCTCTCTGGTCTAACTGGTGGTTCTGGTCTGGCTCTCTGGTCTAACTGGTGGTTCTGGTCTGGCTCTCTGGTCTAACTGGTGTTTCTGGTCTCCAGCTGGTTCGGGAGCAGCAGGAGAGTCGACCCCTGCTGAGTCCCTCCATCGATGACTTCCTGTCAGAGAGCCGGGGCGACGCCCACTCTACTGGGGCGACGCCCACCTCCACAGCAGGTAGACTACCTTCCTTATCTCCCTGTCTCACCCTCTGTCTCTCTGTCTCTCCCCTCTCCTGCTCCTCCTCATATTCCTGCTCCTCCTCCTCCTGCTCCTCCTCATCTTGCTCCTCCTCCTCCTCCTCCTGCTCCTCCTCCTCTTCCTCCTGCTCCTCCTCCTCCTGCTGCTCCTCCTCCTCATCTTCCTCCTCTTCCTCCTCCTCCTGCTCCTCCTCTTCCTCCTGCTCCTCCTCCTGCTCCTCCTCCTCCTGCTCCTCCTCCTCCTGCTCCTCCTCTTCCTCCTGCTCCTCCTCCTGCTCCTCCTCCTCCTCTTCCTCCTCCTCCTGCTCCTCCTCTTCCTCCTGCTCCTCCTCCTGGTAGGTAGGTTGGTAGGTAGGTAGATAGGTGGTTGGTTAGATAGGTAGGTAGTTACTAGGTAGGTGGTTGGTTAGGTAGGTAGGTAGGTAGGTACTAGGTAGGTGGTTGGTTAGGTAGGTAGGTAGGTAGGTACTAGGTAGGTGGTTGGTTAGGTAGGTAGGTAGGTAGGTACTAGGTAGGTGGTTGGTTAGGTAGGTAGGTAGGTAGGTAGGTAGGTAGGTAGGTAGGTGGTTGGTTAGGTAGGTAGGTAGGTAGGTAGGTGGTTGGTTAGATAGGTAGGTAGGTAGGTGGTTGGTTAGGTAGGTAGGTAGGTAGGTGGTTGGTTAGGTAGGTAGGTAGGTAGGTGGTTGGTTAGATAGGTAGGTAGGTACTAGGTAGGTGGTTGGTTAGGTAGGTAGGTAGGTAGGTACTAGGTAGGTGGTTGGTTAGGTAGGTAGGTAGGTAGGTAGGTAGGTAGGTACTAGGTAGGTGGTTGGTTAGGTAGGTAGGTAGGTAGGTAGGTAGGTAGGTACTAGGTAGGTGGTTGGTTAGGTAGGTAGGTAGGTAGGTAGGTAGGTAGGTAGGTACTAGGTAGGTGGTTGGTTAGGTGGTTGGTTAGGTAGGTAGGTAGGTAGGTACTAGGTAGGTGGTTGGTTAGGTAGGTAGGTAGGTAGGTAGGTAGGTACTAGGTAGGTGGTTGGTTAGGTAGGTAGGTAGGTGGTTGGTTAGGTAGGTAGGTAGGTAGGTAGGTGGTTGGTTAGGTAGGTAGGTAGGTGGTTGGTTAGGTAGGTTGGTAGGTGGTTGGTTAGGTAGGTTGGTAGGTAGGTGGTTGGTTAGGTAGGTAGGTAGGTGGTTGGTTAGGTAGGTTGGTAGGTGGTTGGTTAGGTAGGTTGGTAGGTAGGTGGTTGGTTAGGTAGGTAGGTAGGTGGTTGGTTAGGTAGGTAGGTAGGTAGGTAGGTAGGTAGGTAGGTAGGTAGGTTGGTTAGGTAGGTAGCTATGTAGGTAGGTGGTTAGTTAGTTAGGTAGGTGGTTGGTTAGGTAGGTAGGTGGTTGGTTAGGTAGGTAGGTAGGTAGGTAGGTAGGTAGTTGGGTGGTTGGTAGGTAGGTGTGTAGGTAGGTAGGTGGGTGGTTGGTTGGTTGGTTGGTAGGTAGGTGTGTAGGTAGGTAGGTGGGTGGTTGGTTGGTTGGTTAGGTGTGTAGGTGGTTGGTTGGTTAGGTAGGTGTGTAGGTATGTAGGTAGGTAGCTAGGTAGGTAGTTGGGTGGTTGGTAGGTAGGTAGGTAGGTAGGTAGGTAGGTAGGTAGGTAGGTAGGTAGGTAGGTAGTTGGGTGGTTGGTAGGTAGGTAGGTAGGTAGTTAGGTAGGTAGGTAGGTATGTAGGTAGGTAGTTGGGTGGTTGGTAGGTAGGTAGGTAGGTAGGTAGGTAGGTAGGTAGGTAGGTAGGTAGTTGGGTGGTTGGTAGGTAGGTAGCTAGGTAGGTAGCTAGGTAGGTAGTTGGGTGGTTGGTAGGTAGGTATGTAGGTAGGTAGCTAGGTAGGTAGTTGGGTGGTTGGTTAGGTAGGTGTGTAGGTAGATAGGTAGGTTTTATTTAGAACAGAAGGCTAAACACAGACACACACATGAAAACCAGTACATGTCCGTCCTGCAGGTCTGTCCACAGCTCTGGACCTGGTGGACCTCAGTGAGCCAGCGGGCAGCACCAAAGAGAGGAGGAGTCCTCTCAGGAGGAAGGGCAGCTCCAGGAGCTCCAGGAGCCCTCGGCGCCGGACTAGACCAGATGAGACGGAGCTCATCCAGGTGGAGGTGGAACACCTGCCTGCCAGCCCCAGAACCCCTGAGAGGGTCTCCCTGGACTCAGGTACTGCAGACTAGACCACAACACAGGAAGCATGTGACAACAGCACAATGACTTCCTCTATTATCAAACGGCCAGGGATAGAAAACAAGCTTCATGGATATCCAGCACATTATCACCTGGACAGGTGTCCAGTCCATCTCAGGGCTCATATAACATGTAATAATATGTTATATCATAAACATTTAGAGACTTGTATTAGATGTTAATATGTTCAGTTACTTTATTAGATCATTAGAATAACACAGTTTATGAAGGAGATTTGGAGACTTTTTATAGCGAGGTGAGGACAGGTGGGTCTATAGAGGTGAGGACAGGTGGGTCTATAGAGGTGAGGACAGGTGGGTCTATAGAGGTGAGGACAGGTGGTTCTATAGAGGTGAGGACAGGTGGGTCCATAGAGGTGAGGACAGGTGGGTCTATAGAGGTGAGGACAGGTGGGTCTATAGAGGTGAGGACAGGTGGGTCTATAGAGGTGAGGACAGGTGGTTCTATAGAGGTGAGGACAGGTGGGTCCATAGAGGTGAGGACAGGTGGGTCCATAGAGGTGAGGACAGGTGGGTCCATAGAGGTGAGGACAGGTGGGTCTATAGAGGTGAGGACAGGTGGGTCCATAGAGGTGAGGACAGGTGGGTCTATAGAGTTGAGGACAGGTGGGTCCATAGAGGTGAGGACAGGTGGGTCCATAGAGGTGAGGACAGGTGGGTCCATAGAGGTGAGGACAGGTGGGTCTATAGAGGTGAGGACAGGTGGGTCCATAGAGGTGAGGACAGGTGGGTCTATAGAGGTGAGGACAGGTGGGTCTATAGAGGTGAGGACAGGTGGGTCCATAGAGGTGAGGACAGGTGGGTCTACAGAGGTGAGGACAGGTGGGTCTATAGAGGTGAGGACAGGTGGGTCTACAGAGGTGAGGACAGGTGGGTCCATAGAGGTGAGGACAGGTGGGTCTATAGAGGTGAGGACAGGTGGGTCCATAGAGGTGAGGACAGGTGGGGAGGACGTCGTTATTTCTGTGAACGTGTCCACGAGGAGACAAACTGGTTAGAAGCTCTGAACTCGACTTTACTCTGAGCTTTTATTGTGGTGAGAATTGAACTTCCTGTTTCCTGAGATAGAGAGACAAAGATGATGAAACATATTCATGTTTCCAGCTGGAGCTGCATCTGCATGAGCACACCTTAAAGACAGTCTCCGTGTGTCCACAGGAAGTCTGTCCTCCGCTCCGGACAAGTGGGACGAGGTGGACCTGGACCTGGACCTGGACCTGGAGGACGGGGGCCGCAGGACGAGACCCGAGAAGAGATGCTCCTCCCAGCACTCCTCCAGCGAAGTGCTGTGGTGAAGACCATCTGTCTGTCTGTCTGTCTGTCTGTCTGTCTGTCTGTCTGTCTGTCTCTCTCTCTCTCTCTCTCTCTCTCTCTCTCTCTCTCTCTCTCTCTCTCTCTCTCTCTCTCTCTCTCTCGACAAGAGACAAGAGACAAGCGAAGACATTCAGACGTTCATAGAGAACATCAGCCTCCACTCAGCTGACCAATCCCAGGTGGAGGTGGTGATGATGTCACAGAGACATGTCCTGACTGGTCCCGCTCTGCTCTGCGTCCCTGCAGGTCTGCCGACTTTAAAACGGATCCTCCGACAAAGAACTCCTCCGACATCCACAGCTTCCACGAGCTGGACCTCCCGTCCTCCCCACAGGTCAGTACTGCTGGGTATCCATCCACACACAGTACACGGAAGTACAATATCACAGACCAGCTGAACCAAGCACAGTGAGTAGTTCAGGGAGCGTGGGATAACACTAGGGCTGCAACAACGAATCGATAAAATGGATTATCAAAAGTGTTGGCGACGAATTTCATCATGGATTCGTTGTGTCATTCAATAAGTCACGGAGAAGAAAAGAAGAAGAGCGGAGCAGCTGACCGCCAGCGTGTCTGAGAGTGGAGTGAGACGCGGAGAAACGCTGAGGTCGCCATCTTCTCAATAGAACATCTTTGATGTGACGAGTCTTGGCCAATCAGCGTTAAGATGTCTGCAGCGTCTTCATTTCCCTCAAACTAGTTGTTAATGGAAGCTAGTCCGCTTGCTATCACGTTAGCTAGCGTGTTTGGGTTGTATTGTCGTTAAAGTTACGTTATGTTACAGTTCAGTCTTGCTTGTAAAAACGTAACGTGATGAAACATGACGTAACCCCCGGTCTGGTTCAGGTCACCAGTCACTCGTTAACGTTAAACCGGAACATCGGAGGATCTGGATAAAGGTTTTTATTTTACTCAAAGTAGAATGATTTTTTGTTTTTTTTATCCGATTCATCGATTAATCGAACAAATAATCAACCGATTAATCGATTATTAAAATAATCGATAGTTGCAGCCCTAGAGAACAGGCCACAGTTACACGTTACTGTCTCTTTAAGACTTGAAGACCTTTTTGAAGTTTTCTGGTGTTTTGTCTTTACTGTCACACTGACCTGTGTGTGTGTGTGTGTGTGTGTGTGTGTGTGTGTGTGTGTGTGTGTGTGTTCAGGACTGTGCTGCATCCAGACAGCGCAGACGGACTCGTTCCCTTCTGGGCAGAAACGAGTCTCTGGAGGACGAGTTTGTCAGAGCGAAGGCTGCTGTGGAGGTAAGACATGTCCTCTACAACATGTCCTCTACAACATGTCCTCTACAACATGTCCTCTACAACATGTCCTCTAAAACGTGTCCTCTAAAACGTGTCCTCTACAACATGTCCTCTACAACATGTCCTCTACAACATGTCCTCTACAACGTGTCCTCTAAAACGTGTCCTCTACAACGTGTCCTCTACAACATGTCCTCTACAACATGTCCTCTACAACATGTCCTCTACAACATGTCCTCTACAACGTGTCCTCTACAACATGTCCTCTACAACATGTCCTCTACAACATGTCCTCTACAACATGTCCTCTAAAACGTGTCCTCTACAACGTGTCCTCTAAAACGTGTCCTCTAAAACATGTCCTCTACAACATGTCCTCTAAAACATGTCCTCTACAACGTGTCCTCTAAAACGTGTCCTCTAAAACATGTCCTCTACAACATGTCCTCTAAAACATGTCCTCTACAACATGTCCTCTAAAACATGTCCTCTACAACATGTCCTCTAAAACATGTCCTCTACAACATGTCCTCTACAACATGTCCTCTAAAACATGTCCTCTAAAACATGTCCTCTACAACATGTCCTCTACAACATGTCCTCTAAAACGTGTCCTCTACAACATGTCCTCTACAACATGTCCTCTACAACATGTCCTCTACAACATGTCCTCTAAAACGTGTCCTCTACAACATGTCCTCTACAACATGTCCTCTACAACATGTCCTCTAAAACATGTCCTCTACAACATGTCCTCTAAAACATGTCCTCTACAACATGTCCTCTACAACATGTCCTCTACAACATGTCCTCTAAAACATGTCCTCTACAACATGTCCTCTACAACATGTCCTCTAAAACGTGTCCTCTACAACATGTCCTCTACAACATGTCCTCTAAAACATGTCCTCTACAACATGTCCTCTACAACATGTCCTCTACAACATGTCCTCTACAACATGTCCTCTAAAACGTGTCCTCTACAACATGTCCTCTAAAACGTGTCCTCTACAACATGTCCTCTACAACATGTCCTCTACAACATGTCCTCTAAAACATGTCCTCTACAACATGTCCTCTAAAACATGTCCTCTACAACGTGTCCTCTAAAACGTGTCCTCTAAAACATGTCCTCTACAACATGTCCTCTAAAACATGTCCTCTACAACATGTCCTCTAAAACATGTCCTCTACAACATGTCCTCTAAAACATGTCCTCTACAACATGTCCTCTACAACATGTCCTCTAAAACATGTCCTCTAAAACATGTCCTCTACAACATGTCCTCTACAACATGTCCTCTAAAACGTGTCCTCTACAACATGTCCTCTACAACATGTCCTCTACAACATGTCCTCTACAACATGTCCTCTAAAACGTGTCCTCTACAACATGTCCTCTACAACATGTCCTCTACAACATGTCCTCTAAAACATGTCCTCTACAACATGTCCTCTAAAACATGTCCTCTACAACATGTCCTCTAAAACATGTCCTCTACAACATGTCCTCTAAAACATGTCCTCTACAACGTGTCCTCTAAAACGTGTCCTCTAAAACATGTCCTCTACAACATGTCCTCTAAAACATGTCCTCTACAACATGTCCTCTAAAACATGTCCTCTACAACATGTCCTCTAAAACATGTCCTCTACAACATGTCCTCTACAACATGTCCTCTAAAACATGTCCTCTAAAACATGTCCTCTACAACATGTCCTCTACAACATGTCCTCTAAAACGTGTCCTCTACAACATGTCCTCTACAACATGTCCTCTACAACATGTCCTCTAAAACGTGTCCTCTACAACATGTCCTCTACAACATGTCCTCTACAACATGTCCTCTACAACATGTCCTCTAAAACGTGTCCTCTACAACATGTCCTCTACAACATGTCCTCTACAACATGTCCTCTACAACATGTCCTCTAAAACGTGTCCTCTACAACATGTCCTCTACAACATGTCCTCTACAACATGTCCTCTAAAACATGTCCTCTACAACATGTCCTCTAAAACATGTCCTCTACAACATGTCCTCTACAACATGTCCTCTAAAACATGTCCTCTACAACATGTCCTCTAAAACATGTCCTCTAAAACGTGTCCTCTACAACATGTCCTCTAAAACGTGTCCTCTACAACATGTCCTCTACAACATGTCCTCTAAAACGTGTCCTCTACAACATGTCCTCTACAACATGTCCTCTACAACATGTCCTCTAAAACATGTCCTCTACAACATGTCCTCTAAAACATGTCCTCTACAACATGTCCTCTACAACATGTCCTCTAAAACATGTCCTCTACAACATGTCCTCTAAAACATGTCCTCTAAAACGTGTCCTCTACAACATGTCCTCTACAACATGTCCTCTAAAACATGTCCTCTACAACATGTCCTCTACAACATGTCCTCTACAACATGTCCTCTACATGTCCTCTACAGCAGTGGTTCTCAACTGGTCTGGCTCCAGGACCCACCATCATCCCTGAATGACAAGCCGTGACCCAAATCGAGGAACATTCTCAACTTCTCCAATGTATTTAATGAAAAGATGGTGCAGTTTGAACCTGAGATAGTACAGGATATGTATGCTAACACAAAAACAAGTTTAATAACCAAAACGAGCAGCTGGTGGCGATGATAGAGAGGGAACTATTCCCTTTTACACTCAATTAGCTGCATTTTAATTAAAAAACTAAAACTGCATCTTCAGGACACGAGGTATTACAACATATATAACAATTCAGAATCTTCAGCTATTTTTAAACAGACTCAACAGCTTTCATGCACAAACAGTCCAACAACTAAGAAGAAGTTTCAAAAAGACTGAAATGACCTAACTTTAACTGACAACACACACTCACCGAATCTATGACCAACACTTTACTGTGGAACACGTCACTGTGTTGAGGAGCAGCTTTTCCACTAACTCAAAATAAATTAAACAAAAGTGGAATTCAAAAGGATTCATACATACAACATTAACTTCTCTTGTGATTACCTCATCAGTAAATACTGAAAAACATTGTTTAATTTAATTATCCTAAAAACCCAGAGTCTCCCTCATATCAGGATGGTTTGACCCAACCTGGCCCACGCTGCTGAAAACATGGAGGGACAAGTGCCCACTAGTGGGTCGCAGGCCTTTGCCTGAAAAACAAACAAAAAGCACCGACCCACTGATCGGTGACCCACTGGTCGCGACCCACCAGTTAAGAATCACTGCTCTACAACATGTCCTCTACAACATGTCCTCTACAACATGTCCTCTACAACATGTCCTCTACAACATGTCCTCTACAACATGTCCTCTACATGTCCTCTACAACATGTCCTCTCTCTGGTTCAGGGTGGTTCAGGCGGTCTACGTGGTTCAGGAGGGTTCAGGAGGGTTCAGGCGGTCTACGTGGTTCAGGAGGGTTCAGGCAGTCTACGTGGTTCAGGAGGGTTCAGGCGGTCTACGTGGTTCAGGAGGGTTCAGGCAGTCTACGTGGTTCAGGAGGGTTCAGGCAGTCTACGTGGTTCAGGAGGGTTCAGGCGGTCTACGTGGTTCAGGAGGGTTCAGGCAGTCTACGTGGTTCAGGAGGGTTCAGGCGGTCTACGTGGTTCAGGAGGGTTCAGGCGGTCTACGTGGTTCAGGCAGTCTACGTGGTTCAGGAGGTCTACGTGGTTCAGGAGGTCTACGTGGTTCAGGCGGTCTACGTGGTTCAGGAGGGTTCAGGCAGTCTACGTGGTTCAGGAGGTCTACGTGGTTCAGGAGGGTTCAGGCGGTCTACGTGGTTCAGGAGGGTTCAGGCGGTCTACGTGGTTCAGGCAGTCTACGTGGTTCAGGAGGTCTACGTGGTTCAGGAGGGTTCAGGAGGTCTACGTGGTTCAGGCGGTCTACGTGGTTCAGGAGGGTTCAGGCAGTCTACGTGGTTCAGGCGGTCTACGTGGTTCAGGAGGGTTCAGGCGGTCTACGTGGTTCAGGAGGGTTCAGGCGGTCTACGTGGTTCAGGAGGTCTACGTGGTTCAGGAGGGTTCAGGAGGTCTACGTGGTTCAGGAGGTCTACGTGGTTCAGGAGGGTTCAGGCAGTCTACGTGGTTCAGGAGGTCTACGTGGTTCAGGAGGGTTCAGGCGGTCTACGTGGTTCAGGAGGGTTCAGGCGGTCTACGTGGTTCAGGAGGTCTACGTGGTTCAGAAGGGTTCAGGCGGTCTACGTGGTTCAGGAGGTCTACGTGGTTCAGGAGGGTTCAGGAGGTCTACGTGGTTCAGGAGGGTTCAGGCGGTCTACGTGGTTCAGGAGGTCTACGTGGTTCAGGAGGGTTCAGGAGGTCTACGTGGTTCAGGAGGGTTCAGGCGGTCTACGTGGTTCAGGAGGTCTACGTGGTTCAGGGTGGGTGATTGTGGTTCATAATGGTTTGATCCAGTCTGGAGGAGGGGAAGTGAACGGTCATTACAGTGATTAAAGTGGAGATCCATTTGAGACCCTGCTCTCATCCCGTCAGTTCGGCTCAGTGAACCAATCACAGCGTCTCGTCTGATTAAAAGCATTTCCTCCTCCCAGCTGACAGCTTCTGGATTTAGCTGCAGGTATTTTAATTCACCTCTGACGAGTTCACAGCGTTGTAAATGTGAGTTCATCACAAAGGTTTCCACGTGAAGTTGTGTATTTTGTATTTATTCAGCCGTAAAGTGGAGCTCTGGTTTCCATTTCTATTCTTCTGTTAACTCACATTTCAACGTTAGTGTAACATTAAAAACTACGACTCCCAGGGTGCATTGCACTAACAAGCAGCTAATCGCAGAGCTTCATGTTCGTTGAAGAAAATGTATTTGGCTGATCCAGTCTAGGATCTGATCTAAGAACTATTCTAGGATCTAGGCTTGGATCCGATCTAGGATCTATTCTAGGATTCAGTGTAGGATCCATACTAGGATCTGGACTAGGATCTGGACTAGCATCCGGTCTAGGATCTGGACTAGGATCCAGTCTAGGATCTGCGCTAGGATCCAGTCTAGGATCTACACTAGGATCTGGACTAGGATCCGATCTGGGCTAGGATCTGCTCTAGGACCTGGTCTAGGATCTGGTCTAGGATCCGCTCTAGGATCTGGACTAGGATCCGCTCTAGGATCTGGACTAGGATCCGATCTGGTCTAGGATCTGCTCTAGGACCTGGTCTAGGATCTGGTCTAGGATCCGCTCTAGGATCTGGTCTAGGATCCGCTCTAGGATCTGGACTAGGATCCGCTCTAGGACCTGGTCTAGGATCTGCTCTAGGACCTGCTCTAGGATCTGGTCTAGGACCTGCTCTAGGATCCGCTCTAGGATCCGCTCTAGGATCTGGTCTAGGACCTGCTCTAGGATCTGGTCTAGGACCTGCTCTAGGACCTGGTCTAGGATCTGCTCTAGGACCTGGTCTAGGATCTGGTCTAGGATCCGCTCTAGGATCTGGTCTAGGATCCGCTCTAGGATCTGGACTAGGATCCGCTCTAGGACCTGGTCTAGGATCCACTCTAGGATCTGGTCTAGGATCTGCTCTAGGACCTGCTCTAGGATCTGGTCTAGGACCTGCTCTAGGATCCGCTCTAGGATCCGCTCTAGGACCTGGTCTAGGATCCGCTCTAGGATCTGGTCTAGGACCTGGTCTAGGATCTGGTCTACTCATGAGACCCTGAACTGTTTCAGTCGGACACAGAGTTCTGGGACAAGATGCAGGCCGAGTGGGAGGAGCTGGCTCGGAGGAACTGGCTGGAGGAGTCTGAGGGTCCGGGCTCGGCCCCCAGCGGCTCTCCTGTGGAGAAGGTACGTAGGAAACATCCCACCTTCACGGGGTCCGGCCTCCTGGTCCAGGACCCCGGAGGCCCCGGAGGCCCCGGAGGCCCCGGAGGCCCCACCCCCCATTCAGAACATTTCACTTCCTGTGCAGCTGGAACACAGTTCAGCCTGGAGTTATTAATAATGACAGATTATTACTGATGTTTCAGCATTAATGTGTTTAATCCTCTGAAGTGCTCCAGTAATCCTCTCAGAGGTCTCAGAGGTCACAGAGGTCACATGTCCTCACGAACAGCTGTTCAGAGCGGCTCGTCTTCTTCACTTCTTCTGTAGAGACCTTATGAATTATTATCACTATGAAGATGTTACGTTAACAGAATACATGTTGTGACTTTCATCCATCAGACAGGATGAATAATCATAATAATAATAATATACATAACAATTATATCAATAATAATTATTAGATCAATAATAATTAGATCAATAGGTAATTGTTTGTTTTAGCCCTAAATATATTTTTCAATTTCATAGTAATTCATATTATTATATAATAATGTAATGTAAAGTCAATTTAAGGTATTTATTTTTCATAATTTTCACTTAAATGTCTCTTACTGATATCACTTTGTAGTTTAACTTTCTTGATTCTTGTAGTTCTGAGTTTGTCCTCACGGTTGATATTTATCTATTGTGTTTATATTATAACCTTCAGGCGTACCTCTTCAGCCCCAGCAACCCGTACAGAGACTGGCCCAGCGCCTTCGCAGAGGGCCAGGACCGAGCCCGGGACGGGGACCTGAACGCCGCCGTGCTGCTGCTGGAGGCCGCCATCCTGCAGGACCCGCAGGACTCTGAGGTGGGGCGCGCTCCAGCGGACCCCTCACTGAGCTGCGGGACGCTAAGCCCTCTGTGTCTTTCAGGCCTGGCAGCTGCTAGGGACCACGCAGGCGGAGAACGAGAACGAGCAGGCGGCCATCGCGTCGCTGCAGAGGTCAGACTTCCTGTTGTTCACTTCCTGTTGTCCACTTCCTGTTGTTCACTTCCTGTTGTCCACTTCCTGTTGTCCACTTCCTGTTGTCCACTTCATGTTGTTCACTTCCTGTTGTTCACTTCCTGTTGTCCACTTCCTGTTGTCAACTTCCTGTTGTCCACTTCCTGTTGTTCACTTCCTGTTGTTCACTTCCTGTTGTCCACTTCCTGTTGTCCACTTCCTGTTGTCCACTTCCTGTTGTTCACTTCCTGTTGTCCACTTCCTGTTGTCCACTTCCTGTTGTCCACTTCCTGTTGTCCTCTCGGCTCAGATCCCCTGAAACAGAAAGCTTTGATAACGACTTCAGAACAGAAAAATACATGATCAAACTCAAAGTTACTGAGCTCTTTATGTTCCTATTATGAGATAGTTTAGAGCAGGGGTCTCAAACTCGCGGCCCGCGGGCCAATTGCGGCCCGCGAGCCGATATTGTGTGGCCCCCTACTTGACATCAAAGTTTAGTGTTAGTGCGGCCCGCGCGTTTTTCTGAGGTCCGCGCGCGCGGCCCCATAAGATAACGTTTACTGGACGTTTCTATTAATAGCTCCGTGAAAAAACGGAGTAGAAAAAAGATTCAGATGCTGCTAGATGCGCCAAAGTCCGGAGGTTCCGCCCCACTCCTCTGTGTGATCATACGCCTCTCATAGGAGCACACAGCCTGAGGCGTCTGTGTCGAGCTCCGCCTTTCAACGTGATTTGTTGATTCAGGTGTCAGTAGACATTTTTTGTGAAACTACCCAATGACCTACTACCCAATGACCTACCCAAACTACCCAATGACCTACATACGCTGCAAAGATACACTGGTTTTTATTCAGACAGACAAACACACTACCACCTGAGAGAGAAAAAAAAACTTGCAGTGTACTAAAAAAATCCACACTGGCCACAGAGAGACAGCAGCTCTGCTCTGCTCAGCTGTTCAGTTTTACTCTGTGCGACTCCACACACGACCATGCGCTGGTAAAGAGTACACAGTACACACATACATTCAGAGTACATAGTACACACATAGATACAGAGTACATATGTTGTTCTTGTTCTGAAAACTGTACTGAAACATGCACAATGGGTAAACATTGTAAAAAGTTCGTTTTTCTATAGAACATATTTTGACTCAAATATATAGTAAATATTTTGTTTGAAAACAAAAACTGTTGTAATATTAATGTTTCATGTGCACACACCCCATGGAGCTTGATCTGTAGTATGAAGTCATTTCTCAGTCCCGAGTATGTTTCCTTCCCTGAGCAGACAAAAGTGATCAGTCGGGTAATGTACCTTTTTGGAAGCTGTGAGAAACCTTTCTCGACTATGAACTTTAATAAATGCAAGTACAGGTCCAGGCTTAGTGATGCCTATCGTGAAGCTGTACTCAGGGTTTCCACTGTGACCTCGATCAGGGTCAATGTGGCTCAGCTGTGAGCAAAAGCGCTGCCAGGTGTCTGGCAAGAAATAGAATGAAGTACAAATGTATTCAGGGATTGCATTTGTTGGTTCGGTGCAGTTTCAATAAGTTATTTAAATATATATATATATATATATATATATATATATATATATATATATATATTTTCACTGTAAAAACTATTATAAAAATGTACAGAAACTGCTGGTTGCCTTTTGTATGACGAAAATATGTTATGAATGTAAACAATATATATTGAGCTTTCTGTGTGGCCCTCCGATGAGATCACAATACCAGCGGTGGCCCCAAGCCAAATTGAGTTTGAGACCCCTGGTTTAGAGTCAATAACTATAATATAACAGTATCTTATGAAACTATAACCTTGTAGTTCACTGTATTTCTGTTTCCACATTTCTAAAGAAGCCTTTTCATCTGTCAGGTAGATCTGATTATTGATTCATTATTGTTTGAATTGTTTCACAATAATTACAATGAGATATTGAGCCTAAATTCCGACCTGTGCTAACTGTTGCTAAGCTAACGTCCGTGACCCGCAGGTGTCTGGAGCTCCGCCCCAACAACCTGCCGGCTCTGATGGCGCTCGCCGTCAGCTTCACGAACAGCGGCCTGCAGCGGGAGGCGAGCGGCGTGCTGCGGCGCTGGCTCGGCCACAACCCCCGATACAAGCACCTGGTCCCGGACCCCCGGGGGCCGCTACGGGGTTCCCCGGCCACGCCGCGCAGGGGCCCCCGCTCCTCCACACCGGCCAGGTACCAACACCTGAGGGCCTTAGATCAGTCACCAGCTGGAATACTACAATACCCATGAGTCTCAGCTGCCATCCATACAGAGCTGTGTGTGTGTGTGTGTGTGTGTGTGTGTGTGCGTGTGTGTGTGTGTGTGTGTGTGTGTAGGGCTGAGCTGCAGGACGTCCTGCTCCTCTTCCAGGAGGCGGCTCTGCTGAATCTCGACTGTGTGGATCCAGACCTGCAGACCGGACTCGGGGTTCTCTTCAACCTCGGCTCCGACTTCAACAGAGCGGTGGAGGCTTTCAGTGCAGCGCTGTCTGTGAGACCACAGGTAACACACACACACACACACACACACACACACACAGTATAAGTGATGATGATGTCACGCTGCGGTAACGGCCTGCGTGGTCCTCTTCAGGACTACCTGCTGTGGAACCGTCTCGGGGCGACGTTGGCCAACGGGGACCGCAGTGAGGAGGCGGTGGAGGCCTACACCAGAGCCCTGGACCTGCAGCCCGGCTTCATCCGGTCCAGATACAACCTGGGGATCAGCTGCATCAACCTGGGGGCGCACAGGTACACCTGTGCTACACCTGTATTCACACAGGATACAGGACCACGTGGACTAAGACCCTAGAGGACATGAAACCAAAGGTGGACTAAGACCCTAGAGGACACGAGACCAAAGGTGGACTAAGACCCTAGAGGACATGAAACCAAAGGTGGACTAAGACCCTAGAGGACATGAGACCATGAGACCAAAGGTGGACTAAGACCCTAGAGGACATGAAACCAAAGGTGGGCTAAGACCCTAGAGGACATGAGACCAAAGGTGGACTAAGACCCTAGAGGACATGAGACCAAAGGTGGACTAAGACCCTAGAGGACACGAGACCAAAGGTGGACTAAGACCCTAGAGGACATGAAACCAAAGGTGGACTAAGACCCTAGAGGACACGAGACCAAAGGTGGACTAAGACCCTAGAGGACATGAAACCAAAGGTGGACTAAGACCCTAGAGGACACGAGACCAAAGGTGGACTAAGACCCTAGAGGACATGAGACCAAAGGTGGACTAAGACCCTAGAGGACATGAGACCAAAGGTGGACTAAGACCCTAGAGGACATGAGACCAAAGGTGGACTAAGACCGTAGAGGACACGAGACCAAAGGTGGACTAAGACCCTAGAGGACAGCTGTTCACATTGTTCACATAACTAAATACAGATTGTTGTGTTGTTTTTCAAATCTCACTGAATGCAACTGTGAACAAATGTACTTTTGATTTAGTTTGATTTGCTAGTGTGACTACAGTCCATGTTACCTGGTCCTGGTTGGTCCTGGTCTGACCTGGTCCTGGTTGGTCCTGGACTGACCTGGTTCTGGTCTGACCTGGTCCTGGTTTGTCCTGGTCTGACCTGGTCCTGGTTGGTCCTGGACTTACCTGGTCCTGGTCTGACCTGGTCCTGGGTGGTCCTGGTCTGACCTGGTCCTGGGTGGTCCTGGACTGACCTGGTCCTGGACTGACCTGGTCCTGGGTGGTCCTGGTCTGACCTGGTCCTGGTTGGTCCTGGTCTGACCTGGTCCTGGTCTGACCTGGTCCTGGGTGGTCCTGGACTGACCTGGTCCTGGTTGGTCCTGGTCCTGGACTGACCTGGTCCTGGTTGGTCCTGGTCTGACCTGGTCCTGGTCTGACCTGGTCCTGGGTGGTCCTGGTCTGACCTGGTCCTGGTTGGTCCTGGACTGACCTGGTCCTGGTTGGTCCTGGTCTGACCTGGTCCTGGTTGGTCCTGGACTGACCTGGTCCTGGTTGGTCCTGGTCTGACCTGGTCCTGGTCTGACCTGGTCCTGGGTGGTCCTGGACTGACCTGGTCCTGGTTGGTCCTGGTCTGACCTGGTCCTGGTTGGTCCTGGACTGACCTGGTCCTGGTCTGACCTGGTCCTGGGTGGTCCTGGACTGACCTGGTCCTGGTCTGACCTGGTCCTGGGTGGTCCTGGACTGACCTGGTTGGTCCTGGTCTGACCTGGTCCTGGTTGGTCCTGGACTGACCTGGTCCTGGACTGACCTGGTCCTGGTTGGTCCTGGTCTGACCTGGTCCTTGACTGACCTGGTCCTGGTTTGTCCTGGTCTGACCTGGTCCTGGTTGGTCCTGGACTGACCTGGTCCTGGTCTGACCTGGTCCTGGGTGGTCCTGGACTGACCTGGTCCTGGTTGGTCCTGGTCTGACCTGGTCCTGGGTGGTCCTGGACTGACCTGGTCCTTGTTGGTCCTGGTCTGACCTGGTCCTGGGTGGTCCTGGACTGACCTGGTCCTGGTTGGTCCTGCAGGGAGGCGGTCAGCACCTTGCTGGCGGCTCTGAACCAGCAGAGGCGGAGTCAGCGCTGCAGCCATCAGCAGATGTCGGCGAACATCTGGGCCGCTCTGCAGATCGCCGTCTCCATGATGGACCGACCCGAGCTGCTGCAGGCCGCCAAGGCCGGGGACCTGGACCTGCTGACGAGGGCCTTCGACGTGGACGGGGTCTGACGGGTCTGATGGGGTCTGACGGGGTCTGACGGGTCTCCTGGTCGCCCTGAAAGATGTCCGCTCAGAGACACGCTGTGGACGGTCTGGTGTGAAACCAAAGAGACACCTTTGCAATATAAACAACCCTGTAGCTTCCTGTCCAGACCTCTAGGGGGCGGAGCCTCTAGGGGGCGGAGCCTCCTCAAACTAAAGGGCTGTTCTCTTCTGAAGCCTCTTGTTTTCCTGTTGAGTCCGGTTCCTCGCCTCATTGTTCTTAAATGCTTCTCCTCGTTTGTCAGATGAAACTCGACACTTCCTGCACACAAGTTTCACAATAAAACACAACCAACAACCTAAAGGGCACAACCCCCTCCCCCCCCCTTTCCTGGAAGGCTTTTATTGTGAAACATCTACAGGAAGTGTTGTGGCGGCAATAAGCAGAAAGAATCCACCGCTGAGCTTCACACACTTTATTCTCTCTTCCAGACTTTAATATGAAACTTCTGTTATCGACGCGTTTGATTGGACGAAGCAGCTCCTCCTCACCTGGCGGCGTCGGCCATCTTTAACTAAAAGTTATGAATGACGTCGTCGATGACCCGACTCAAACTTTTAAACGATTTAAAACAGATGTCTTGCTTTGGGATGACGAGGAGCTCAGGGAGGTCGGTGACGAAGAGGAGGAGGAGGAGGAAGAGTATAAAGAGAGACTCTGAAGTGCAGGAAGTCTCATCGTCCAATCAGGTTCTTCTTCCCTTTAAACGCTAAAAGCCATAAGACATCAAACGCCACCGCAGATGATTAACGAAGCATGAAACGTCCTGCAGGAACCCTTTAGAACCTTTATAACCTTCAGAACCTTTACAACCCTTTAGAACCTCTAGAACCCTTTAGAACATTCAGAACCTTTACAACCCTTTAGAACCTTTACAACCCTTAGAACCTTCAGAACCCTTTAGAACCTTTAGAACCTTCAGAACCTTTACAACCCTTTAGAACCTCTAGAACCCTTTAGAACATTCAGAACCTTTACAACCCTTTAGAACCTTTACAAACCTTTACAACCCTTATAACCTTCAGAACCCTTTACTACCTTTACAACCCTTTAGAACCCTCAGAACCTTTAGAACCCTTTAGAACATTCAGAACCTTTACAACCTTTAGAACCTTCAGAACCCTTTAGAACCTTTACAACCCTTCAGAACCTTTACAAACCTTCAGAACCCTGTAGAACCTGTAGAACCTTTAGCACCCGTTAGAACCTTCAGAACCTTTACAACCCTTTAGAACCTGTACAACCCTTTACAACCTTTACAACCTTCAGAACCTTTACAACCTTCAGAACCTTTACAAACCTTCAGAACCTTTACAACCCTTTACAACCCTTTACAACCTCTAGAACCATTTAGAACATTCAGAACCTTTACAACCCTTTACAACCTTTACAACCCTTATAACCTTCAGAACCCTTCAGAACCTTTACAACCCTTTAGAACCTCTAGAACCCTTTACAACCTTCAGAACCTTTACAACCTTCAGAACCTTTACAACCCTTTACAACCTCTAGAACCATTTAGAACATTCAGAACCTTTACAACCCTTTACAACCCTTATAACCTTCAGAACCCTTTAGAACCTTTACAACCCTTTAGAACCTTCAGAACCTTTACGACCATTTAGAACCTTTACAACCCTTATAACCTTCAGAACCCTTTAGAACATTTACAACCCTTTAGAACCTTCAGAACCCTTTAGAACATTCAGAACCTTTAGAACCTTTACAAACCTTTACAAACCTTCAGAACCTGTACAACCCTGTAGAACCTTTTGAATCTTTAGAACCCGTTAGAACCTTCAGAACCTTTACAACCTTCAGAACCCTTTAGAACCTTCAGAACCTTTACAAACCTTTAGAACCTTTACAAACCTTTAGAACCTTTACAACCTCTAGAACCTCCACTGTTCACGTCCGTTCTTTTATTTTGGCGGTCTGCTCGTCCCACTTCCTGCCGTTGGCCCTCAGGTGAATCTTCTGGCTTCGGTTCCACACCGGCAGCAGCTTATTCTATTTAAAGTATTAACGATCACATTAACCTTCATATGGTCAATATCTAACGTATTCTGTCAGGCACGTTGGTTTCAGGGTCAGGGGTCATCCAGGGGTCATCCAGAGGTCATCCAGAGGTCCTTCATTGAGTCAAACTAGCTGCTGACGTTCTTCTTTACCTCTTGGTTCTCACGTGTTCTCACGCTGCTGCTTCATTAGTGCTCCAGCTTTTCTTGGAGCCATGTATTGATGATTGATTGATCAATAAGTTCAGCTTCTCTTCACGTCTATCTTTGAGTTGTGAATGTTTCTCCTGTAAACGACTGTACAGACAATAAACATATAAACTTATGATATTTTAGAAATTAAACAACTGATACTGAATGTAAAAACGTCTGATCGTTTCCTTTGATCTGAAACTAATCAATCGGTAATAAAGGAAACGGGTTTCAGCCACCAGAGGGCGTCATTCTTCTCTTTAGCGTTTCAGACAATCACATGATCCATGATGATCACATGATCATGTTATGATGAAAGAAGCATCATCGTTCACCAGAGCTGCATGTCTTTGGACTGTGGAGGAACCGGAGAACCCGGAGGGAACCCACGCTGCCACGGGGAGAACAGACTCCACAAGAAGGACCGCCAGACCGGGTCCCGAACCCAGAACCCTCTTGCTGTGAGGGTTAGCCCCAAAAACCATCACGTCACCACTAGAACATTCTGATGGCAGCAACAAATGCAGACATGGTGTTTAGTGTATGTATATGTGTATATATATATATATATATATATATATATATATATATATATATATATATATATATATATTTGTTTGTATATATATATATATTTGTTTATATATATATTTTTTTTTTTATATATATATATTTTAAAAAAAAATATATATAAGCGCTTTGCATAGAGAATTGTGTCTTATGATAACCTGATAAAGGCCGACGTAAGCAGGAGTGACTTGAGGGTCACGGGGTGTGTACCAAGGCTCTAAACTGCATCCCCAGCACTTAAATGTCTCTTACTGATAGCAATTTTTGGTTTAACTTTATTGAATAAATTGTACTTTCTTGTTGTTGTTGTGAGTTTGTCCTCATGGTTGAATCACTTATTGTAAGTCTCTTTGGATAAAAGCGTCAGCTACATGAAATGTAATGTAAAGTAATGGATGCATGGAGAGACACAAGGAGAGGAGTGGCGGCTGGTGGCATTTCTTTTGGTGGGGTCATCTAATCCCTGTTTGATTCAATGCAAAACAAGGTATCACACATTACTACTTTGCAGTTAAATATTTAACATTCATTCCAACACGTTGACATAATAAGGACATCTTATTAATACAATGCAGTATATTATAATATTGTAAGAGCGTGTAAACAAACGACTAGGCGAGTATTCCCTTTGGCTGCATCTTGCGGCCGTTTATTTACCTCCCAACAACCTAACCAAACATTCACTTCCTGGTGCCCTTTAACCCCTGTTAACCCCTTCTCTTAAAGGGGCCCCGTGTATTCGGTCCTATTAGTCCCCTACATGCCTCCCCCCAGAATTCACCTAGTCTCCAAAAAACTCTTGGCCCAAACCAACCGACCAGCCCGACTCCGTGTCTCTGGGGCCGGTTCAGGACCCCCGTTGAAGGACCCCTCCGGGTCTTGTCGTGGGGAGGTGGGAGGGCACGAGGCCGCCCGCGCCGTGGAGGTTCAGCCAACCCTACCGGCTGGTCCAGGTCCAGATGCGCCGGTTTAAGGCGGTCAACCGACACGTATTCCAGCCCATGTCGACCTTGCAGGTTTTGTCTCCGGTCTCTAGAACGCGGAGCGGCCCGACGTAGGGAGGTTGAAAGGTCCTGGAGAACGAACACATACTCCGCTGACTTGAGGCTGGACGGGACGTACGACTGTGGAAGGCCGTGCTGCGACGTGGGCACCGGTTTGAACAGCCTGGCTTTTTCCAGGAGTGTTCCCCGCTGCTGGGTCGCAGACTTTGGGGATGAACTCCCCTGGGACCCACAGCGGCTGTCCATGAACCAGCTCAGCAGAAGCCTGCAGATCGTCCTTGGGGGCTGTCCTAAGGTCCAACATGACCCATGGAAGCCTGTCCACCCAACCGCTGTCCTTGAGGCTGACCCGGAGAGCAGCTTTCCATCAGCCTGCGGGTGGTAGGCAGTTGTGCGATGGAGCTTCACCCCTAGGCTTCCTGCAACCGCATTCCAAAGCTCTGACGTAAACTGTGGGCCTCGGTCCGAGGAGATGTCAGCTGGGGCTCCAAACCTGGCGACCCAGGTCCGAATAAAGGTCCTACCAAGTCCACATTCACATAGTCAAACTTCCTCTCTGGTACCGAGAACTGCGCTAACGGGGACTTTATGTGACGGTGGACCTTTATGTGACGGTGGACCTTTATGTGACGGTGGACCTTTATGTGACGGTGGACCTTTATGTGACGGTGGACCTTTATGTGACGGTGGGCCTTTATGTGACGTGGGCCTTTATGTGACGCTGGCACACCACACAAGTCCCGGCCCACTTTCGCACATCCTTTTTCAGCCCGTGCCAGACGAACTTCGCTGCCACCAACGTCTGAGACGCCCTCTTGCCAGGGTGTGACAGCCCATGCATCGTTTCAAAAACCAGTTGTCTCCAACCGTCGGGCTGGCCTGTGGAGATGTCGCACAGGAGCGTTGTGCCAGTCTCGCCCACCGGAACGTCCTCCAACCGCAGCCCCGTCTCTGCCGTCCTCAATTCCTGAACGTCCGGGTCTGCAACCTGCTCCCCGGCCATCTTGTCATAGTCCACTCCCAGCTGGACGGCCCCGGCGACGGCCCTGGAGAGACAGACTGCGACCAGGTTTTCTTTGCCTGCGACATGCTGCAGATCTGTGGTGAACTCCGAGATGAAGGCGAGCTGGCGCTGCTGGTGTGCGGACCATGGTTCGGCTCTCTTCGCCATGGCAAATGTCAGCGGCTTGTGGTCCAGAAACGTGGTGAACTGCCGGGCCTCCAGCAAGAACCGAAAATGCCGAATGGCCAGAAAGAGGCTGAGGAGCTCCCGATCGAAAGTGCTGTATTTCCGTTCATTCGGGCGCAACTGCCAACTGAAGAAAGCGAGCGGTTGCCACGCCCCCTTCACCCACTGCTCGTGCACCGCGCCCACCGCGTAGTCCGTGTCTGTGGTGATGGTGATTGGAGCTTTAGGTGACGGGTGTGGCAGCATCGTTGAGCCATTTTAGCGTCCACAAACGCCCGTTCCCTCTCTTCGTTCCAGTCCACCGCCTGTCTGCTGGCCTTGCCCTTCAGGGCTTCGTACAGTGGCCGCATCAATTGCGCTGCTCGGGGAATAAAGCGATGGTAACAATTTACCATCTCTAAAAACTCCTGCAGGGCCTTCACTGTGAGTGGGCGTGTAAAGTTACTCACCGCCTCCACCTTTCAAGGGAGGGGAACCGCCCCGTCCCTCATGATGCGGTGTCCCAGAAAGTCCATAGCTGTTAATCCAAACTGGCACTTAGCCGGGTTGATGATCAACCCGTGCTGGCTGAGACGGTCGAACAATATCCGTAGGTGAGCTATATGCTCGGCCCTTGACGAACTGGCCACCAGGATGTCGTCCAGGTAAACAAACAGGAACGGCAGGTCGAACGAAGTGATCACCGCCGTCTTGGGAACGTCCGGCGGCTGCACGGGCACCTGGTGGTACCCTCGCACCAGGTCCACTTTCGAAAACATCACGCTGTCCGCCAAGTGGGCAGAAAAGTCTTGAATATGTGGAACCAGATAGCGGTCCGGCACTGTTTGCTTCGTTGAGCCGGCGGTAATCTCCACATGGGTGCCACCCGCCCCCAGGCTTCGGTGCAACATGCAGGGGTGAAGCCCACGGACTGTTGGAGCGGCGAACAATACCCAGGCGCTCCATGTTTTCAAACTCGACCTTGGCGATGGTGAGCTTTGCCGGGTCCAGGCGCCGGGCCCGGGCATGTACCGGTGGGCCGGTGGTAGAGATGTGAAGATGGTTTGCTTCAAACAGCTGTGATCACCAAACACAAGTAATACGGTTCCTGTAAGTACTATAGAGTACTATAGAGTACTGTATCACTGTTATGGCTGATATATATACTGTGTAATACAATAATAATCACATGTAAATGTCTTTGTATTTTTATTAAACACGTTATTATAATAATACTAATATAACACCTGCAGGTTTTCATCAGTACTCTATAGTACTGCATCACTGTACTCTATAGTACTCTTTAGTACTATAGAGTACAGTGATGCAGTACTATAGAGTACTGATGAAAACCTGCAGGTGTTATATTAGTATTATTATTATAACAACGTGTTTAATAATAATACAAAGACATTTACATGTGATTATTATTCTATTACTGTAACAAGCTCCTGCAACTTCCCGGATTCCCCCAGCACCAATGACACGGGCACGCTTGAGATCACATTTGTAGCTACTTTTATTGTCACATGCATGAATGAATGAATGAATGAATGAATATATACTTTATACTTTATACTTTGAGGGGAAATGTGGTGTCTGCATGTGCTGCAGACTGTGCCTCTGCTCTCTCCTCCGTCCCTACTGAGCTTCATATAAGACACAAACCACTCGTCAGTTTCAGCTGAGTCCACTTAGGCCTCGTCCCCGGCACCTGTTCCCTGAGCCGCTCCTCCCCCTCTGCAGCTGAGCCTAACCACGCCCCCAGCCACCACAATTACACATCAGCCATAAAAGTTATACTGAACAGAGAAATCTGCACACACAGGGTGTGACCTCATCAGATGACGTCATCGCGCTACAGCTTCCTGTAGAGGTACACGGAGCCGGCCCTGTCTCCTTCCCCTTCCCCGTATCCGCCGCCGCCCCCGTATCCGTCTCCATCTCCATCTCCGTCTCCGCCTCCATCCCCGTCTCCGCCCCCGTATCTGTATACGTCGTCTCCGCCCATGTCTCCGCCCACGTATCCGTATACGTCGTCTCTGCCCATGTCTCCGCCCCCTTCTCCATCTCCGCCCCCGTATCCGTCTCCGCCCCTGTATCCTTCTCCGTCTCCACCCCCGTCTCCGTATACGTCGCCTCCGCCCATGTCTCCGCCCCCGTATCCGTCTCCGCCCCTGTATCCTTCTCCGTCTCCGCCCCCGTAACCGTCTCCGCCCATGTCTCCGCCTCCTTCTCCGCCTGCGTCTCTGTCTCCATCGTCTCCACCCCCGTCTCCATCTACGTCTCCGTCTACGCCCCCGTATCCGTCTCCGTCTTCATCTCCGCCCCCGTCTCCGTCTCCGCCAATGTCTCCACCCCCGTATCTGCCCCTGTATCCATCTCCGTCTTCATCTCCGTCTCCGTCTCCGCCCCCGGCCCCGTCTACGCCCCCGTATCCGTCTCCGTCTTCATCTACGCCCCCTTCTCCATCTCCGCCCATGTCTCCGCCCCCATATCCGTCTCCGCCCATGTCTCCGCCCCCATATCCGTCTCCGCCCATGTCTCCGCCCCCATATCCGTCTCCGCCCATGTCTCCGCCCCCATATCCGTCTCCGCCCATGTCTCCGCCCCCGTCTCTGTCTCCGTCGTCTCCGCCCCCGTATCCGTCTCCGGCCCCGTATCTGTCTCCGTCTTCATCTCCGCCCCCTTCTCCATCTCCGCCCGTGTCTCCGCCCCCGTATCCGTCTCCGTCGTCTCCGCCCCCGTATCCGTCTCCGTCTTCATCTCCGCCCCCTTCTCCGTCTCCGCCCGTGTCTCCGCCCCTGTATCCGTCTCCGTCTTCATCTCCGCCCCCTTCTCCGTCTCCGCCCCCGTATCCGTCTCCGCCCATGTCTCCGCCCCCGTCCCTGAACCAGCGCTCCACCTGCGTGACGTTCTCGCGGCTCCACAGCCCCTCGGCCTCCATCGCCCCCATCTCCTCCTCCAGAGAGTTCTCAGGGCTGTGCCTGCAGGTCATGCACACCAGACCTCCTGTGGGGGGGGAGTGGGAGTTAGGGGTCTGAACGCTCACCTTCATCACCCTCATCATCATCAGTACATTACCTGGCCTGCAGGCGGCGCTCAGCTGTCTGAGCACTCGCACGCTCGCATTGTCCACGCTCAGAGCACCGCACATCACCACCACGTCACATGAACCTGCAGGGGGAGGAGCTACGTCAGGTCACTGCTCAACTCGGCTGCTCAAGACAAGTAGAGGGATGAAGACAGGTAGATGAAGACAGGTAGAGAGACGAAGACAGGTAGATGAAGACAGGTAGAGGGATGAAGACAGGTAGATGAAGACAGGTAGAGAGACGAAGACAGGTAGATGAAGACAGGTAGAGGGATGAAGACAGGTAGTGAGATGAAGACAGGTAGAGAGATGAAGACAGGTAGAGAGATGAAGACAGGTAGATGAAGACAGGTAGAGAGATGAAGAGATGAAGACAGGTAGAGAGATGAAGACAGGTAGATGAAGACTTGTAGAGAGATGAAGACAGGTAGATGAAGACAGGTAGAGAGATGAAGACAGGTAGATGAAGACAGGTAGAGAGACGAAGACAGGTAGAGGGATGAAGACAGGTAGTGAGATGAAGACAGGTAGAGAGATGAAGACAGGTAGAGGGATGAAGACAGGTAGTGAGATGAAGACAGGTAGAGAGATGAAGACAGGTAGAGAGATGAAGACAGGTAGATGAAGACAGGTAGAGAGATGAAGACAGGTAGAGAGATGAAGACAGGTAGAGGGATGAAGACAGGTAGAGGGATGAAGACAGGTAGATGAAGACAGGTAGAGAGATGAAGACAGGTAGATGAAGACAGGTAGAGAGACGAAGACAGGTAGATGAAGACAGGTAGAGGGATGAAGACAGGTAGATGAAGACAGGTAGAGAGATGAAGACAGGTAGATGAAGACAGGTAGAGAGACGAAGACAGGTAGATGAAGACAGGTAGAGAGACGAAGACAGGTAGATGAAGACAGGTAGATGAAGACAGGTAGATGAAGACAGGTAGAGAGACGAAGACAGGTAGATGAAGACAGGTAGAGGGATGAAGACAGGTAGATGAAGACAGGTAGAGAGATGAAGACAGGTAGATGAAGACAGGTAGAGAGACGAAGACAGGTAGATGAAGACAGGTAGAGGGATGAAGACAGGTAGATGAAGACAGGTAGTGAGATGAAGACAGGTAGTGAGATGAAGACAGGTAGATGAAGACAGGTAGAGAGACGAAGACAGGTAGATGAAGACAGGTAGAGGGATGAAGACAGGTAGTGAGATGAAGACAGGTAGATGAAGACAGGTAGAGAGACGAAGACAGGTAGATGAAGACAGGTAGTGAGATGAAGACAGGTAGAGAGATGAAGACAGGTAGATGAAGACAGGTAGAGAGACGAAGACAGGTAGATGAAGACAGGTAGAGGGATGAAGACAGGTAGATGAAGACAGGTAGTGAGATGAAGACAGGTAGTGAGATGAAGACAGGTAGATGAAGACAGGTAGAGAGACGAAGACAGGTAGATGAAGACAGGTAGAGGGATGAAGACAGGTAGTGAGATGAAGACAGGTAGATGAAGACAGGTAGAGAGACGAAGACAGGTAGATGAAGACAGGTAGTGAGATGAAGACAGGTAGTGAGATGAAGACAGGTAGATGAAGACAGGTAGAGAGACGAAGACAGGTAGATGAAGACAGGTAGAGGGATGAAGACAGGTAGTGAGATGAAGACAGGTAGATGAAGACAGGTAGTGAGATGAAGACAGGTAGATGAAGACAGGTAGTGAGATGAAGACAGGTAGTGAGATGAAGACAGGTAGATGAAGACAGGTAGTGAGATGAAGACAGGTAGTGAGATGAAGACAGGTAGATGAAGACAGGTAGAGAGATGAAGACAGGTAGAGAGATGAAGACAGGTAGATGAAGACAGGTAGAGAGATGAAGACAGGTAGATGAAGACAGGTAGTGAGATGAAGACAGGTAGATGAAGACAGGTAGAGAGATGAAGACAGGTAGAGAGATGAAGACAGGTAGATGAAGACAGGTAGTGAGATGAAGACAGGTAGTGAGATGAAGACAGGTAGATGAAGACAGGTAGAGAGATGTGGCCTCCCTGTTCTACCTGCTGGGACAGGAAGCGTCTCTTCTCCCAGAATGCACTGCTTCAGGTCCCGGTACAGCTCCTTCTTCCGGGCCTCCTCCAGCATCGCCTTGTTTCCGTCGACGCCCACAAAATGTCTGAACCCGTCTCGCTTCATCTGTGGGACAGACAGCGGGTCAGAAGACACAGAATCCAGGTGTAACCTGCAGCATGTCCTTGTGTCCTGTATCCTCGTGTCCTGTGTCCTCTGTCCTGTGTCCTCGTGTCCTCTGTCCTGTGTCCTCACCTGCTCCGCCACCAGGCCTGTCCCACAAGCCACGTCCAGCACCACCGCCGCCTCGCGGTCCCCACGGAAACAGGACGAGACGCTTCTGGCTGCGTGACTCGGGAGATCGTAACCCAGAACGGCCAAATCCTGTAGACCAGCAGGGGGGACGGGTGGGGGGCAGTTAGAGCCACTCTATATATATATATACCCCGACATTACCAGTAGTGAGATGAGTTATTGAGGTAATTGAGGAGTCATTTCTGTATTTGTGATGGAGAGCAGCTACTGCTTCATAGACACAGGTCACTGGTTACCATGGTGATTGGGCACCAGGGTGAAGGGGCCTACTGATTGGCTCATATCAATAGTGGGGCAGATAAAAGCATTTTTTAATAAGAATCGTGCAAATTTTGATACAAGCATGAAATTTGGTGGAGTTGTTCTCCAGAGGTATTTGGTCAAATCTGCCCGATTGGCCATTCAAAAATCCAAGATGGCGCCTATTTTTCAAGATGGCCGCCAATTGGCTCTCCAAAATGTAGTTTTCTTCATAAAATTGTTGGTATTTCCCAGATTTGAATGATCTTGGTGTCTATTCATATGTTTCTAAGTCCTCTGGAGCTAAATATGCTACTTTATTAGACGTCTGACAAAGAATTTACAAAAAAATAAAAATTTTGATGATTTAGAAAAGAAAATCTAAGTTATTGATGTGCCAGTGTGGCACCCTGGACATTTTAAAGGCTACAATTATTTGCTAAATTGTTATTGTATTAGTTTGTGTTATTACCTTGCCCCCTGCCACCATTACTTTCTGGTTATTATAATTTCAAACGCTTCGTGTGACTTTTAAACGTACCTACTTTCACCTAAAGTAGCTGCAGGGCGATACTCATTGGGTCTCCAAAGTTTTAGTTTTCTTCATAAAACTGTTTATATTTCCCTGATTTAAATGATCTTGGTGTCTATTTATTGTCTATTTATTCTTTAAATGCAATTTGACTTACAATTGCTGAGGACTTAGCCTCAAACTAATGTGTAGCACGAAATGTTGGTGCATTCATGTCAATGTCACTGTTCAGGGGGTATCATTTCGAACTGAATGTCTGCAGTAACTCCACACAAAGGTACGGTCATCGGGCGCATTCATCTTCCATCTGCTACTGCTCACATATCCAGCTGCAGAGTGCTGTACATGGAAGTCCGAACTGAAAGCACTTGCACCTCCCATGGCAACTTCTCTTACAGGAACACTTGGCCAGTGTTTACCCCACTCTCTTTTGAGCTTCATGCTGTGACGGTTACTCATCCGGTCCGACTTAACATTGTTGTTCTCTACCGTCCACCCGGTTCCCTGGGAGATTTCTTGGAAGAATTAGACGTCCTCCTATCAAACTTCCCAGAAACCGGCCCCCCCGCTCATCCTTCTGGGTGACTTTAACATCCAGACAGAGAAGTCATGTGACCTGTTACGCTTACTGTCTTCCTTTGCTTTCTCTCTCAGTCCTTCCCCTCCTACTCACAAAGCTGGCAATCACCTTGACTATATTTTCACCAGAAACTGCTCTACATCTGACCTCACTGTAACTCCACTTCATGTCTCTGACCACTTCTTCATCTCTGACTCTCTCCCACTCTCTGGAACTGACAACCCTCCCACACCAACAGAATCTGCACCTGTGCGTCGCAACATTCGCTCCCTCTCTCCCTCCTCTCTCTCTCTCTCTCCCTCCTCTCTCCCTCCTCTCTCTCTCTCCCTCCTCTCTCCCTCTCTCCCTCTCTCCCTCCTCTCTCCCTCTCTCCGTCTCTCTCTCTCCCTCCTCTCTCTCTCTCCCTCCTCTCTCCCTCTCTCCCTCTCTCCCTCCTCTCTCCCTCTCTCCGTCTCTCTCTCTCCCTCCTCTCCCTCTCTCCCTCTCTCCCTCCTCTCTCCCTCCTCTCTGGCCTCGTCTGTTCTGTCAGCCCTTCCTTCAACTGACTCTTTCTCACTCATGCATCCTAACTCTGCCACAGACATTCTCCTCTCTACTCTGTCTTCCTCTCTCGATTCTCTCTGTCCTCTTACAACACGAAAGGTCCGCAAGTCCTCTCTCAAGTCCTCTCTCAAGTCCTCTCTCAAGTCCTCTCTCAAGTCCTCTCCGGCTCCGTGGCTGTCTGACTCGGTGCGAGCCCAGAGAGTCACTATGCGAGCATCGGAAAGGAAATGGCGTAAATCCAAACATGCCGACGACCTGCTCGCCTATCACTCCCTTCTCTCCTCTTTCTCTGCCTCTATCTCTACAGCCAAAAGCCTGTTCTACCAATCCAAGATTGAATCCTCTTTTTCTAACCCCAAAAAACTCTTCTCTATCTTCTCCAACCTCCTTGTCCCCCCCCCCAGTTCCCCTCCTCCCTCCACCCTTCTACCAAGCCACTTTGTTGACTACTTTACAAAACAGATAGATGACATACACTCTTCATTTGTTAATCCATCGTCTTCTACAACTACGCCTCCATTAACTTCATCTTCTTCCCCTTTGCTTTCCTCTTTCACCCCCTGTCTCCCAAACAAGTTCTTACCTTGGTAACCTCTGCCCGCCCAACCACCTGCCCCCTTGACCCCATCCCATCTCCCATTCTCCAATCCATTGCTCCTGACCTTCTTCCCTTTCTCACCCATCTTATCAACACCTCCCTCTCAACTGGCTGTTTCCCTGACTCTCTGAAGGAGGAAGAGTCAACCCTCTCCTGAAGAAACCCACTCTCAACCCGTCGGAAGTCAACAACTACAGACCTGTCTCTCTCCTTCCATCAAGTCTCAACAGAGACCAGAACAACCTTCTGGACCCTCACCAGTCTGGATTCAAGGCCTCAACAGAGACCAGAACAACCTTCTGGACCCTCACCAGTCTGGATTCAAGGCCTCAACAGAGACTGCCCTCCTTGCTGTCTCTGAGCAGCTTCACACTGCTAGAGCAGCCTCTCTCTCCTCTGTCCTTATCCTTCTAGACCTTTCTGCTGCCTTTGACACAGTGAACCACCAGATCCTCATTTCTTCCCTCCAGGACCTTGGTATCTCAGGCACTGCGCTCTCCCTCTTCTCATCCTACCTCAACAACCGCACCTACCGGGTAACTTGGAGAGGATCTGTGTCTGAACCTTGTCCTCTCACTACTGGAGTCCCACAGGGCTCCATCCTGGGTCCTCTCCTCTTCTCTCTGTACACCAATTCTCTCGGCTCTGTCATCCGCTCGTATGGCTTTTCCTACCATAGCTATGCCGATGACACCCAACTGATCCTCTCGTTTCCCCAGTCGGAGACACAGGTAGCGGCACGAATCTCTGCCTGTCTGACTGACATCTCTCAGTGGATGTCCACACACCACCTGAAAATTAACCCTGACAAAACTGAACTACTTTCCCTTCCAGGAAAGGGCTCGCACACCAGCGACCTCACTATTACCTTCAACAACTCAGTGTTGGCACCGACCCCGCCCGCCAGGAATCTCGGTGTTACACTCGACAGTCAACTCTCCCTGACTGCCAACATCACCGCAACAACACGTTCCTGTAGGTTCATGCTGTACAACATCAGGAGAATACGTCCCCTTCTCACCCAGAAGGCGGCACAGGTTGTCGTACAGGCTCTGATCATCTCGCGCCTTGACTACTGTAACTCCCTCCTGGCAGGTCTACATGCTAGTGCCATCTGACCTCTGCAGCTCATCCAGAACGCAGCAGCTCGACTGGTCTTTAACTGAAATTCACCCACACGACTCCGCTACTCCGCGACCTTCACTGGTTACCTCCATCACTGCGAGCTAAACACTCAACAAAGTCACGACTGTGTGCGGTCCTGGCTCCTCAATGGTGGAACGAGCTCCCCATTGACATCAGGACAGCAGAACACTGGCTCCTTGGCCAAACACAATCCACATACTCTCAAGACCAATGGCCTGTAAGGATGGCAGTATAGATATCGCTATGACAAGGATATCAGTGCCTTGATGATGAGGGACTTGATGCCTTCCATTACTGCATCCCTGGCATGTACAAATATTCGGGTGTCTGCTTCCTCATGGGAGCATGGTGACATAGCATCAAGGCATTTCCTTGTATTGCTAATGACATCTTCTCCTTTTGTGACAATAATTGTACTTGTCGTCGTGCATCACATATCTTATCTGCTAGGAAGTGAAACAGCTCGGTCTTGTTGTTGTCATCTCGAAGAAAACTCCTCCAGTTATTTGGTGTCTTGCTGATTCCTGAGACCCTTCTTCTCATTCCCTGCCCACGATTTGACCTGGCTTCTGCTTTCAGACTTGACTTATTGTACACATAAAACATCACATCCACCTTTTTGTACTTGGCACCATAGGATTCCACCTTCTTGATGATATATTCTCTGGCATATGCATCAAATGTCTTGGAGGTGCGTGGAGGTAATGCATTTATGAGTGCTGAGCCATCTATGATGATTGCATCTCCTAATGGTTCTCTGTCTGGCATGCTCACTTGTGCTTGAAGAATTTCAACCAGTTGAGACTTCTGACATGTATGAAGTTTGCCACTGTCACTAAGTGATGCAGGAAATGACTGGTTCTCAGGCATGAAGACTTCTTGCAAATCACACTGCCTACTCTGGCATGAGATAAAGAGTCGTAAGAACAGATGACAGTCATCTTTCAGTATCTTCTCTTTGGAATTTCTCCCAGCTTCTTGAAAGACTTGTTTGAAGAAAGAAACTGGGTTCTTCTTAATTGGATGGTAGAATGTTGATTTGTTAGCATTCTGTAGCCCGTTCATGAATGACCGTAACTGCTCTTTGCCCCGCAGGTGATGTGTAGCAACCATTTTGGCAAGAATGGGACCAGCAACATTCTTTGTGTCAAGCACTATTAGGTCAGCTGACTCCGCTTGGAAAGGGTTGCTCATCTCTTGTAACACAACAATGAGTGTTTTCACCTTTAAAAATAAAGATCTCTGAGCATTCTGTGTCTGCTCATGATGTATGCTACTCTTTGTGGCATCTTCGCCGGACATAGTTTCATATTCAGCTACAAGACGACTCACTTCAGGTCCAGCTACCATTAATTTGCGTGCTACAGTCTCTTCTGTTAATCCAATTGATCCACCATCTCCTTTGATAACTGCATTATTTTGCTCATGGGCTTGGTCAATTGCCAGTGCAGAGAATTCTCTTCTGGATTTGTGACTGACAAAGTTACCCTTGTGAAACTCCTTGGCCACTTCTGGATGTTGATGCTCCAGGGACATCATATCTCGAAGGTGAATTGGGACCCACCGTCCATAGTTGACATTATTGTTCGCAAAGAAGTAAGAAACTAGTTCTGAAAGAGCTTCACGATACAAGTTGAAGTTTCCTTCTCTGAATGAGCGGTTCAGGGTGAAAATGGTGAGCTCCATGTCCAGCACCAGACTCCAGAACTTGAACTGTGGACTTGCTAGCTTCCGTTGTTCAAACCAGTCTTCGAAGGTAAGATCTAATATCAGTCTCAGAAGAGCAGTGGTCAAGGAATGCTTCCTCCATTAGTTGATACAGGCTGCAGGCTGTGATCTGATGAACATTTCTTGTCCTGGTAACACTTGGTGGAGACAGAAAGGACTCTGCTGTACCAGAAGAAACCACTCCTGCTTCGACACGGGCACTGGTCCAACCACTGTCCTGTAGAGGAGTTCCCAAAGATCTCAGTGCAGCCATCTCTATGTGAAGTCCACCAAGTCCGCTGAAGTCCGCTGGTCTAACTTGCTTGTCTTAGACAAGAATTACAGCGCCAGTCATGAGAAAATGAGTATTGCCCTGCAGCTACTTTAGGTGAAAGTAGGTAAGTTTAAAAGTCAGACAAAGCGTTTGCAATTATAATAACGAGAAAATAATGGTGGCGGGGGGCAAGGTAATAACACAAATTAATACATTTTCTTTTCTAAATCATCAAAATTGTTAAATTTTTTAAAAATGTAGTAAATTTTTTGTCAGAAGTCTAATAAAGTAGCATATTTATCATTCAAATCGGGGAAATACCAACAGTTTTATGAAGAAAACTACATTTTGGAGAGCCAATTGGCGGCCATCTTGAAAAATAGCCGCCATCTTGGATTTTTTAATGGCCAATCGGGCAGATTTGACCAAATACCTCTGGAGAACAACTCCACTAAATTTCATGCTTGTATCAAAATGTGCACGATTATTCTACTATCTGCCCCACTAGAAGTGTGTGTGTGTGTGTGTGTGTGTGTGTGTGTGTGTGTGTGTGTGTGTGTGTGTGTGTGTGTGTGTGTGTGTGTGTGTGTGTGTGTGTGTGTGTGTCACTGGTTGTCGTGGTGACAGCAGCATGAAAGACAGACTGGACTGTGATTTTCAACTAATGAACCAGTCAAACTCTTGCTTTTTATTAAAAACCATGACCCGAAAACCAAAAAAAAAGGAATCACGAGAGAGATAAGACTCTCGTGAACCCAGAAATGTCCTTTAAGTGTTTGTGGGTGTAGAAATGAGAGCGTAAGTTTAGTTCAGAAAGCATGAGACAACATGGTGGTCAGATCTAACATGGACTCCAATAGAGCAGTTGGAAGTTTGTTGGATTCCACGACGCATGTACAAGCCCAATATGTCATATGTTTTTATCCAACAATGGTGTATGAAGAGTGAGAATTGTGGGACTAAAGACAAAATACATTTTGTTTTTTTACAAGTTTCTGTTGCTGCCTCTCATTCTGGCAGTTGGCTCTTCACTCTAGCTCTGAACATTCTGTGCCATACACACCCATTGTAAACTCTGAAATGGTCCCAAAATGTTCCTGAAACTTGAACAATGATTACATGAAAACTGTGCTAGCTATCAAAAAAATAAACTTCAGACTGTTGTCAACATTTTACATTTTAAATCATTTATCTACGTTAAAGTATGGCGAGTCACTATGAGCACATAGATGCGATTGTTTTGCTCTCTTCACGCCGAAACCCCATTCAAGTCAATGGGACAATTTCTCGCCGTTTTTCAGGGAAACAGCCGGTCAAATCTCTTAGAAAAGTCATAGCACACGAGGCCGCACGTTTTGATGTATTTTGACGTATATATATATATATATATATTGCGAAGTCTTACGGCCGTAGTCGCCACACCATCGAAATGTATTGCGATTTTTGTTGTTTTGTTGTTTTATTATACTGAACATCATCTCAACACACACAGACACACACACTCACAGAGACACAGACACACACAGACACAAACAGACACACACACACAAACACTCACACACACACACACCTGGTCATAGTTCTGGGCCCAGGTGTCGTAGAAGGACATCTTCTCATTAAACGAAGTCGCTCCACGGACGGATGAAACCAGTTCTTTCACAGCGGAGACGGATCTCTGTGTTGAAGACATTCCTCGTCCTGATGAGACGGAGACAGACAGAGACACTCAGGACCACGCTGATCCAGCTAGATTCAGTTTCAATGGTTCTCGTTATCGGGCTCAAAACAGGTCCGCCAGGATCCAGTGAGGACGAGCGAGATTCAATTCAATTCAGTTTATTTTATATAGCCCAACATCACAAATACAAGTTATCCTCAGAGGGCTTTACAGTCTGTAACATAACATCCTGTCCCGGGACCTCACATCGGATCAGGAACAACTCCCCTAAAGAGATAGTAAAAACCCTTTCACAGGGGAAAAAGGGAAGAAACCTGAGGGAGAGCAACAGAGGAGGATCCCTCTCCTGATGGACAGAAGCAATAGATGTCATGTGACCAGAATGAATAACGTAACAGAGTTACAGCACATTACATGAATATGACAGAAATTATTCATATAATGAGTAGTAGGCATGGACCATGAATCAGATAACCACGATCCATGAAGCAGAAGGAGGGAGAGAGGAGGGCATCAGCAGGGCCATGGCAGGAGGTAGGAGACAGGAGACAGGAGGCAGGAGACAGGAGGCAGGAGGTAGGAAACAGGAGGTAGGAGATAGGAGACAGGAGGTAGGAGACAGGAGACAGGAGGCAGGACCGGCTCCACGATCCATGGAAACTTGAGGCGAGAAAGCACAGAGGCTCCCGGAAAAAAGTAGAGTTAGTAATGTGCATTGCAGAGACAATAATTTATCCAGAAGGAGAGAAAGAAGAGGAGAAGAGGAGAAGAGGAAGAGAAGAAGAGAAGAGCAGAAGAGGAGCTCAGTGTATCCTAAGATTAAGGGATCCAGTGAGGACGACCGGGATCTGGGACCGGCCCTCTCGTCTCTCAGTGTCTGTTACATAAAGGCCAGAGTCCTCCTGGACCACCTGGTCCACCTGGACCACCAGAGTCCCCCTGGACCACCTGGTCCCCCTGGACCACCAGAGTCCCCCTGGACCACCTGGTCCCCCTGGACCACCTGGTCCCCCTCCCTCGACGGCTCCTGGCGATCTCTCAGAGGATCAGAATCAGAATCAGAACCAGGAATGTTTAAACAAAAACAAGGAAATTTTCTTGGCGAAAGGTGCACAACATTAGACATTAGACGAGACAATCAACAACAGTGCAATAGATATTAAATGAAGTATGAAATAAAGATAACAGTAATGTAAACAAGTGTTCTGTAAGTGTATGTTAAAGTGTAATGTTAAAGTGACGTGTATTTAAATATGAAGTGTGAAGGGATGTGCATGGGGAGTGACCGGTAAGCTCCATGGTCTTTCAAAGCGACGGTAGAACTCGTTCAGCTGGTCTGCCAGGCGGAGGTCATCCATGGCCTGAGGGTTAGGGGTTGGGCTTGTAGTTGGTGATCTGGGTTAGGGGTTGGGCTTGTAGTTGGTGATCTGGGTTAGGGGTTGGGCTTGTAGTTAGTGATCTGGGTTAGGGGTTAGGCTTGTAGTTGGTGATCTGGGTTAGGGGTTGGGCTTGTAGTTGGTGATCTGGGTTAGGGGTTGGGCTTGTAGTTGGTGATCTGGGTTAGGGGTTGTGCTTGTAGTTGGTGATCTGGGTTAGGGGTTGGGCTTGTAGTTGGTGATCTGGGTTAGGGGTTGGGCTTGTAGTTGGTGATCTGGGTTAGGGGTTGGGCTTGTAGTTGGTGATCTGGGTTAGTGGTTGGGCTTGTAGTTGGTGATCTGGGTTAGGGGTTAGGCTTGTAGTTGGTGATCTGGGTTAGGGGTTGGGCTTGTAGTTGGTGATCTGGGTTAGGGGTTGGGCTTGTAGTTGGTGATCTGGGTTAGTGGTTGGGCTTGTAGTTGGTGATCTGGGTTAGGGGTTGGGCTTGTAGTTGGTGATCTGGGTTAGAGGTTGGGCTTGTAGTTGGTGATCTGGGTTAGGGGTTGGGCTTGTAGTTGGTGATCTGGGTTAGGGGTTGGGCTTGTAGTTGGTGATCTGTCTGAGACGCTCCAGACAGTAGCAGAGTCACTTGCTGAGAGCTGGTGTTGCAGTTTCTCAGTACAGTCGTTTAGTGTCTCACCTGTATTCTGACTCTGTGTACAAGTCCTTGTCTCCACTCCTGAATGCCTGAACCTGACGCCAATTGTTTATCTAATTATGTATCATCATGGGGGAAGGAATGCTTCAGCGAGTCAGGACACGCCCAGGTGGACACGCCCAGGTGGACACGTCCTGAAGGTCTCACCTTAAACTAGTAACACAGTCAATACTACTAAGAATAACAAATACTACTAAGAATATCAAATAGACTGAAGAAGAAGTTAAAGTCATAATCCAGAATAACAGAAAGTTGATAATAAATGACGGAACAGATTAATATAATTACTAACTATTTAACTATAATTACGTGTTTATTATATTTAACTCATGTGTATTGTAGAATCATTTCAGCTGTAACCAAACAGAAAAGAATAAAAGAATAAAAGAATAAAAGAATAAAAGAATGAAAGAATAAAAGAATAAAAGAATAAAAGAATGAAAGAATGAAAGAATAAAAGAATGTAAGAATGAAAGAATAAAAGAATTCAAGAATAAAAGAATAAAAGAATAAAAGAATGAAAGAATAAAAGAATAAAAGAATGAAAGAATAAAAGAATGTAAGAATGAAAGAAGGAAAGAAGGAAAGAATAAAAGAATTCAAGAATAAAAGAATAAAAGAATAAAAGAATAAAAGAATGAAAGAATAAAAGAATGAAAGAATAAAAGAATTCAAGAATTCAAGAATAAAAGAATGAAAGAATAAAAGAATAAAAGAATAAAAGAATAAAAGAATGAAAGAATGAAAGAATGAAACCTGCTGCAGCTGGTCCGGTCTGAGATCCACCAGGATCTGGACTAGACCAGCAGCAGAGACCAGAAGGAGAACCGGAACACAGAACGAAGAGAGAACTCACAACTTCAGACGGGGTTCTTTCCGGTCAAAAGGAAGAAGAAGATGAAGGAGGTCTGGATGAAGGAGGTCTGGATGAAGACCTGCTTGAGTTCAGCGTTCAGACCCCAGAGTCCTCCGGCCTGACGGGACGTGATCCTCTATCATAATAAGGACAGCAGCTCAGTCTCCTGATTGGCCGCTGCACAGAGAGCTGCAGGTCTGGGCTTCCAGGTTTTTCTGGTTGGACCTGAAGACACGTTGACAGGTGAGCACATGGCGTTCCCTCCAGAGTTATGTCATAATTAACCTTGTTAATGAGGTCATAGTGACTCTAACCACTTCCTCCTTCAGTCCAGGTCCACGATGTCCTCCAGGGTTTTAAAGGATGCTCCAGTCTGGTCTAGTCTGGTCTAATGCAGTCTAGTCTAGTCTAATTTAGTCCAGTCTGGTCTAGTCCAGTCTGGTCTAGTCCAGTCTGGTCTAGTCCGGTCTAATGCAGTCTAGTCTAGTCTAATTTAACAGTCATCTGTGCGCCTGGTAGCCGCCCTCCGGAATGTTTCTGCCCCACCTGGTGGACGTCCTCCGGCCAGGACCCCGGACTGTTTCTGCCATGTGCCTTATGCCGTGTGAATAATACATACATACTGATCCGCCCATACACATATTCAAACTCCTCGTTATATGGTAATCTACACATACATGTATATACAACATATATAGTACATGATACATACGCACATACAGGTCATATATCCTCATAAGTAAATATTAATCTGTATCAATTAGATACTCTTTGGGCTTGTTTTGATCTATTTATTCTGAAAGAGTTGAGATCATTATGTGTGATGATGCGTTCATGAAGCCTCCTGCCAGCAACATCATGGATTCATTGTTCTGTTAGAACATCATGGATTCATTGTTCTGTTAGAACATCATGGTTTCATAGTTCTGTTAGAACATCATGGATTCATTGTTCTGTTAGAACATCATGGTTTCATTGTTCTGTTAGAACATCATGGATTCATTGTTCTGTTAGGACATCATGGTTTCATTGTTCTGTTAGAACATCATGGATTCATTGTTCTGTTAGAACATCATGTTCTGTTAGAACATCATGGTTTCATTGTTCTGTTAGAACATCATGGATTCATTGTTCTGTTAGAACATCATGGTTTCATTGTTCTGTTAGAACATCATGGATTCATTGTACTGTTAAAACATCATGGTTTCATTGTTCTGTTAGAACATCATGTTCTGTTAGAACATCATGGTTTCATTGTTCTGTTAAAACATCATGGATTCATTGTTCTGTTAGAACATCATGGATTCATTGTTCTGTTAGAATATCATGGTTTCATTGTTCTGTTAGAACATCATGGTTTCATTATTCTGTTAGAACATCATGTTCTGTTAGAACATCATGGATTCATTGTTCTGTTAGAACATCATGGTTTCATTGTTCTGTTAGAACATCATGGATTCATTGTACTGTTAGAACATCATGTTCTGTTAAAACATTATGGATTAATTGTACTGTTAGAACATCATGGATTCATTGTTCTGTTAGAACATCATGGATTCATTGTTCTGTTAGAACATCATGGATTCATTGTTCTGTTAGAACATCATGGTTTCATTGTTCTGTTAGAACATCATGGATTCATTGTTCTGTTAGAACATCATGTTCTGTTAGAACATCATGGTTTCATTGTTCTGTTAGAACATCATGGTTTCATTGTTCTGTTAAAACATCATGGATTCATTGTTCTGTTAGAACATCATGGATTCATTGTTCTGTTAGAACATCATGGTTTCATAGTTCTGTTAGAACATCATGGATTCATTGTTCTGTTAGAACATCATGGTTTCATTGTTCTGTTAGAACATCATGGATTCATTGTTCTGTTAGGACATCATGGTTTCATTGTTCTGTTAGAACATCATGGATTCATTGTTCTGTTAGAACATCATGTTCTGTTAGAACATCATGGTTTCATTGTTCTGTTAGAACATCATGGATTCATTGTTCTGTTAGAACATCATGGTTTCATTGTTCTGTTAGAACATCATGGATTCATTGTACTGTTAAAACATCATGGTTTCATTGTTCTGTTAGAACATCATGTTCTGTTAGAACATCATGGTTTCATTGTTCTGTTAAAACATCATGGATTCATTGTTCTGTTAGAACATCATGGATTCATTGTTCTGTTAGAATATCATGGTTTCATTGTTCTGTTAGAACATCATGGTTTCATTATTCTGTTAGAACATCATGTTCTGTTAGAACATCATGGATTCATTGTTCTGTTAGAACATCATGGTTTCATTGTTCTGTTAGAACATCATGGATTCATTGTACTGTTAGAACATCATGTTCTGTTAAAACATTATGGATTAATTGTACTGTTAGAACATCATGGATTCATTGTTCTGTTAGAACATCATGGATTCATTGTTCTGTTAGAACATCATGGATTCATTGTTCTGTTAGAACATCATGGTTTCATTGTTCTGTTAGAACATCATGGATTCATTGTTCTGTTAGAACATCATGTTCTGTTAGAACATCATGGTTTCATTGTTCTGTTAGAACATCATGGTTTCATTGTTCTGTTAAAACATCATGGATTCATTGTTCTGTTAGAACATCATGTATTCATTGTTCTGTTAAAACATTATGGATTAATTGTACTGTTAGAACATCATGGATTCATTGTACTGTTAGAACATCATGGATTCATTGTTCTGTTAGAATATCATGGTTTCATTGTTCTGTTAGAACATCATGGATTCATTGTTCTGTTAGAACATCATGGTTTCATTGTTCTGTTAGAACATCATGTTCTGTTAGAACATCATGGATTCATTGTTCTGTTAGAACATCATGTATTCATTGTTCTGTTAAAACATTATGGATTCATTGTTCTGTTAGAACATCATGGATTCATTGTTCTGTTAGAACATCATGGATTCATTGTACGTTAGAACATCATGGATTCATTGTTCTGTTAGAACATCATGGTTTCATTGTTCTGTTAGAACATCATGGATTCATTGTACTGTTAAAACATCATGGTTTCATTGTTCTGTTAGAACATCATGGTTTCATTGTTCTGTTAAAACATCATGGATTCATTGTACTGTTAGAACATCATGTATTCATTGTTCTGTTAGAATATCATGGTTTCATTGTTCTGTTAGAACATCATGGTTTCATTGTTCTGTTAGAACATCATGTTCTGTTAGAACATCATGGATTCATTGTTCTGTTAGAACATCATGGTTTCATTGTTCTGTTAGAACATCATGTTCTGTTAGAACATCATGGATTCATTGTTCTGTTAGAACATCATGTATTCATTGTTCTGTTAAAACATTATGGATTCATTGTACTGTTAGAACATCATGGATTCATTGTTCTGTTAGAACATCATGGATTCATTGTACGTTAGAACATCATGGATTCATTGTTCTGTTAGAACATCATGGTTTCATTGTTCTGTTAGAACATCATGGATTCATTGTACTGTTAAAACATCATGGTTTCATTGTTCTGTTAGAACATCATGGTTTCATTGTTCTGTTAAAACATCATGGATTCATTGTACTGTTAGAACATCATGTATTCATTATTCTGTTATAAGAAGGCCCTCCGTAATGCCAGAGGAGCCTACTACTCATCACTAATAGAGAAAAACAAGAGCAACCCTAGGTTTCTCTTTAGCACTGTGGCCAGGCTGGCTGAGAGTCATAGCTCGGTGGATCCGTGTATTCCTATAGACCTCAGTAGTAATGACTTTATGAACTTCTTCAATGATAAGATTATGGCCATTAGAGACAGGATCGGTGATCTCCTGCCCTCGACTACTGCCGGTCCATCCTCAGGTGGGATGGCCATGGAGGAGGCTGTGGGCCCTGCTGTGCGTCTGGATGGATTTTTTACCATCAACCTCGACCAACTGTCTTCAATGGTTTCTACTTCTAAATCTTCTACCTGTCTCCTAGACCCTGTTCCGACAAAGCTGTTTAAAGAAGTTTTACCCTTAATTTGTGCCTCTGTACTAGATATTATCAATGGGTCTTTACTAATGGGTCATGTACCACAGTCTTTTAAAGTAGCTGTAATTAAACCTCTTCTTAAAAAGCCCACCCTGGATCCAGAGGTGTTGGCTAACTACAGACCTATCTCTAACCTTCCCTTCCTCTCTAAGATACTGGAGAAGGTAGTCGCAAATCAGTTGTGCGACTTTTTACATAACAATAGTTTATTTGAGGAGTTTCAGTCAGGATTTAGAAAGCATCATAGCACAGAGACAGCACTAGTGACAATTACTAATGACCTTCTAGTTGCATCCTCAGGTGACTTGTCTCTGTACTTGTCCTGTTAGACCTTAGTGCAGCATTTGACACCATTGACCATGACATCTTATTACAGAGACTAGACCAGTCAATTGGTATTAAAGGTACAGCATTAAGCTGGTTTAAGTCGTATTTATCAGATAGATCTCAGTTTGTATTTGTAAACGATGAGGCCTCGATGACCACCGCCGTTCGTCATGGAGTTCCACAAGGTTCTGTGCTTGGACCAATTTTATTCACCTTGTATATGCTTCCCTTAGGCAATATTATCAGAAAACACTCCATAAACTTTCACTGTTATGCCGATGATACTCAACTATATCTGTCAATCAAGCCAGATGAAATCCACCAGGTCACTAAACTTCAAGCGTGTCTTAAAGACATCAAAACCTGGATGACCTGCAACTTCCTGTTGCTGAACTCTGACAAGACTGAAGTTATTCTACTCGGCCCAGAACACCTCAGAAATCAACTATCTGACGATATGGTTTCCCTGGATGGCATCGCTCTGGCATCCACCACCACCGTAAGGAATCTCTGAGTTATTTTTTACCAGGACCTATCCTTTGGCTCCCACGTGAAACAGATCTCAAGGACTGCCTTTTTTCACCTACGGAACATCTCAAAGATCCGGCACATCCTGTCTCAAAGCGATGCAGAAACATTGATCCACGCATGTGTTACTTCAAGACTGGATTACTGTAACTCCGTATTATCAGGCTGCTCCGGAAAGTCCCTTGGGTCTCTCCAGCTGATCCAGAATGCTGCAGCTCGTGTACTAACAAGGACTCGGAAGAGAGATCACATTACTCCTGTACTAGCTGCTCTCCACTGGCTTCCTGTAAGATCGAGAATCATATTTAAAATCCTCCTCCTCACCTATAAAGCCTTAGCTGGTGATGCACCATCATATCTTAAAGAGCTTATAGTGCCATATTACCCCACTAGAGCGTTACGCTCACTGAATGCAGGGTTACTTGTGGTTCCCAGAGTCTTAAAAAGTAGGTTGGGGGCTAGAGCTTTCAGTTATCGTGCTCCTCTTCTGTGGAATCAGCTTCCACTTTCAGTCGGGGGGGCAGACACAGTCACCTCATTTAAGAGTAGACTTAAGACTTTCCTCTTTGATAGCGCTTATACTTAGGGCTGTTTCAGGCTTATAGTTAGGGCTGGCTCAGGTTTGCCCTGGTCCAGTCCCTAGATATGCTGCTATAGGCCTAGACTGCTGGGGGACATCTTAGGATACACTGAGCTCCTCTTCTCTTCCTCTTTCGCTCCTCTTCTCTTCCTCTTTCACTCCTCCTCTCCTCTTCTTTCTCTCCATCTGGATAAACTATTGTCTCTTCAATGCACATTACTAACTCTACTTTCTTTTTCCATGGATTCATGGCTGCCTGGAACCGGTCCTGCCCCGGGTCCTACCCCGGGTCCTGCCCCGGGTCCTGCCGCCCCCCACCCACCCCTCCTGCCATGGATCCATGGCTGCCTGGAACCGGTCCTGCCTGCTGCCATGGCCCTGCTGATGGAACCGGCCTGGAACCGGTCCTGCCTGCTGCCATGGCCCTTCTGATGCCCCCCTCCTCTCTACCGCCTTCTGCTTCATGGATTATCAGGATCATGGACCATGCCTAATACTCATTATATGAATAATTTCTGTCATATTCATTGAATGTGCTGTAACTACGCTATTCATTCTGGCCACATGACATCTATTGCTTCTGTCCATCCGGGGAGAGGGATCCTCCTCTGTTGCTCTCCCTCAGGTTTCTTCCCTTTTTTTCCCTGTGAAAGGGTTTTTACTATCTTTCTAGAGGAGTTTTTCCTGATCCGATGTGAGGTCCCAGGACAGGGATGTTATGTGTACAGATTGTAAAGCCCTCCGAGGCAAACTTGTATTTGTGATGTTGGGCTATATAAAATAAACTGAATTGAATTGAATTGTTAGAATATCATGGTTTCATTGTTCTGTTAGAACATCATGGATTCATTGTTCTGTTAGAACATCATGGATTCATTGTTCTGTTAGAACATCATGGTTTCATTGTTCTGTTAGAACATCATGGATTCATTGTTCTGTTACAACATCATGGTTTCATTGTTCTGTTAGAACATCATGGATTCATTGTTCTGTTACAACATCATGTTCTGTTAGAACATCATGGTTTCATTGTTCTGTTAGAACATCATGGATTCATTGTTCTGTTAGAACATCATGGTTTCATTGTTCTGTTAGAACATCATGTATTCATTGTTCTGTTAAAACATTATGGATTCATTGTACTGTTAGAACATCATGGATTCATTGTTCTGTTAGAACATCATGGATTCATTGTACTGTTAGAACATCATGGATTCATTGTTCTGTTAGAACATCATGTTCTGTTAGAACATCATGGATTCATTGTTCTGTTAGAACATCATGGTTTCATTGTTCTGGTAGAACATCATGTTCTGTTAGAACATCATGTTCTGTTAGAACATCATGGATTCATTGTTCTGTTAGAACATCATGTATTCATTGTTCTGTTAAAACATTATGGATTCATTGTACTGTTAGAACATCATGGATTCATTGTTCTGTTAGAACATCATGGATTCATTGTACGTTAGAACATCATGGATTCATTGTTCTGTTAGAACATTATGGTTTCATTGTTCTGTTAGAACATCATGGATTCATTGTACTGTTAAAACATCATGGTTTCATTGTTCTGTTAGAACATCATGGTTTCATTGTTCTGTTAAAACATCATGGATTCATTGTACTGTTAGAACATCATGTATTCATTGTTCTGTTAGAATATCATGGTTTCATTGTTCTGTTAGAACATCATGTTCTGTTAGAACATCATGGATTCATTGTTCTGTTAGAACATCATGGTTTCATTGTTCTGTTAGAACATCATGTTCTGTTAGAACATCATGGATTCATTGTTCTGTTAGAACATCATGTATTCATTGTTCTGTTAAAACATTATGGATTCATTGTACTGTTAGAACATCATGGATTCATTGTTCTGTTAGAACATCATGGATTCATTGTACGTTAGAACATCATGGATTCATTGTTCTGTTAGAACATCATGGTTTCATTGTCCTGTTAGAACATCATGGATTCATTGTACTGTTAAAACATCATGGTTTCATTGTTCTGTTAGTACATCATGGTTTCATTGTTCTGTTAAAACATCATGGATTCATTGTACTGTTAGAACATCATGTATTCATTGTTCTGTTAGAACATCATGGTTTCATTGTTCTGTTAGAACATCATGGTTTCATTGTTCTGTTAGAACATCATGTTCTGTTAGAACATCATGGATTCATTGTTCTGTTAGAACATCATGGTTTCATTGTTCTGTTAGAACATCATGTTCTGTTAGAACATCATGGATTCATTGTTCTGTTAGAACATCATGTATTCATTGTTCTGTTAAAACATTATGGATTCATTGTACTGTTAGAACATCATGGATTCATTGTTCTGTTAGAACATCATGGATTCATTGTTCTGTTAGAACATCATGGATTCATTGTTCTGTTAGAACATCATGGATTAATTGTACTGTTAAAACATCATGGTTTCATTGTTCTGTTAGAACATCATGGTTTCATTGTTCTGTTAAAACATCATGGATTCATTGTACTGTTAGAACATCATGTATTCATTGTTCTGTTAGAACATCATGTATTCATTGTTCTGTTAGAACATCATGGTTTCATTGTTCTGTTAGAACATCATGGTTTCATTGTTCTGTTAAAACATCATGGATTCATTGTTCTGTTAGAACATCATGTATTCATTGTTCTGTTAAAACATTATGGATTCATTGTACTGTTAGAACATCATGAATTCATGGTACTGTTAGAACATCATGGTTTCATTGTTCTGTTAGAACATCATGGATTCATTGTTCTGTTAGAACATCATGGTTTCATTGTTCTGTTAGAACATCATGGTTTCATTGTTCTGTTAAAACATCATGGATTCATTGTTCTGTTAGAACATCATGTATTCATTGTTCTGTTAAAACATTATGGATTCATTGTACTGTTAGAACATCATGAATTCATGGTACTGTTAGAACATCATGGATTCATTGTTCTGTTAGAATATCATGGTTTCATTGTTCTGTTAGAACATCATGGATTCATTGTTCTGTTAGAACATCATGGATTCATTGTTCTGTTAGAACATCATGGTTTCATTGTTCTGTTAGAACATCATGTTCTGTTAGAACATCATGGATTCATTGTTCTGTTAGAACATCATGTATTCATTGTTCTGTTAAAACATTATGGATTCATTGTACTGTTAGAACATCATGGATTCATTGTTCTGTTAGAACATCATGGATTCATTGTACGTTAGAACATCATGGATTCATTGTTCTGTTAGAACATCATGGTTTCATTGTTCTGTTAGAACATCATGGATTCATTGTACTGTTAAAACATCATGGTTTCATTGTTCTGTTAGAACATCATGGTTTCATTGTTCTGTTAAAACATCATGGATTCATTGTACTGTTAGAACATCATGTATTCATTGTTCTGTTAGAACATCATGGTTTCATTGTTCTCTTAGAACATCATGGATTCATTGTTCTGTTAGAACATCATGGTTTCATTGTTCTGTTAGAACATCATGGTTTCATTGTTCTGTTAAAACATCATGGATTCATTGTTCTGTTAGAACATCATGTATTCATTGTTCTGTTAAAACATTATGGATTCATTGTACTGTTAAAACATCATGGATTCATTGTACTGTTAGAACATCATGTATTCATTGTTCTGTTAAAACATTATGGATTCATTGTTCTGTTACAACATCATGGATTCATTGTTCTGTTAGAACATCATGGTTTCATTGTTCTGTTAGAACATCATGTTCTGTTAGAACATCATGGATTCATTGTTCTGTTAGAACATCATGGATTCATTGTACGTTAGAACATCATGGATTCATTGTTCTGTTAGAACATCATGGTTTCATTGTTCTGTTAGAACATCATGGATTCATTGTACTGTTAAAACATCATGGTTTCATTGTTCTGTTAGAACATCATGGTTTCATTGTTCTGTTAAAACATCATGGATTCATTGTACTGTTAGAACATCATGTATTCATTGTTCTGTTAGAATATCATGGTTTCATTGTTCTGTTAGAACATCATGGTTTCATTGTTCTGTTAGAACATCATGTTCTGTTAGAACATCATGGATTCATTGTTCTGTTAGAACATCATGGTTTCATTGTTCTGTTAGAACATCATGTTCTGTTAGAACATCATGTTCTGTTAGAACATCATGGATTCATTGTTCTGTTAGAACATCATGTATTCATTGTTCTGTTAAAACATTATGGTTTCATTGTTCTGTTAGAACATCATGGATTCATTGTTCTGTTAGAACATCATGGATTCATTGTACGTTAGAACTTCATGGTTTCATTGTTCTGTTAGAACATCATGGTTTCATTGTTCTGTTAGAACATCATGGTTTCATTGTTCTGTTAGAACATCATGGATTCATTGTACTGTTAAAACATCATGGTTTCATTGTTCTGTTAGAACATCATGGTTTCATTGTTCTGTTAAAACATCATGGATTCATTGTTCTATTAGAACATCATGTATTCATTGTTCTGTTAAAACATTATGGATTCATTGTACTGTTAGAACATCATGGATTCATTGTTCTGTTAGAACATCATGGATTCATTGTACTGTTAGAACATCATGGATTCATTGTTCTGTTAGAATATCATGGTTTCATTGTTCTGTTAGAACATCATGTTCTGTTAGAACATCATCGATTCATTGTTCTGTTAGAACATCATGGTTTCATTGTTCTGGTAGAACATCATGGATTAATTGTTCTGTTAGAACATCATGTATTCATTGTTCTGTTAAAACATTATGGATTCATTGTACTGTTAGAACATCATGGATTCATTGTTCTGTTAGAACATCATGGATTCATTGTACTGTTAGAACATCATGGATTCATTGTTCTGTTAGAATATCATGGTTTCATTGTTCTGTTAGAACATCATGTTCTGTTAGAACATCATCGATTCATTGTTCTGTTAGAACATCATGGTTTCATTGTTCTGGTAGAACATCATGGATTAATTGTTCTGTTAGAACATCATGTATTCATTGTTCTGTTAAAACATTATGGATTCATTGTACTGTTAGAACATCATGGATTCATTGTTCTGTTAGAACATCATGGATTCATTGTACTGTTAGAACATCATGGATTCATTGTTCTGTTAGAACATCATGGTTTCATTGTTCTGTTAGAACATCATGGTTTCATTGTTCTGTTAGAACATCATGGATTCATTGTACTGTTAAAACATCATGGTTTCATTGTTCTGTTAGAACATCATGGTTTCATTGTTCTGTTAAAACATCATGGATTCATTGTTCTGTTAGAACATCATGTATTCATTGTTCTGTTAAAACATTATGGATTCATTGTACTGTTAGAACATCATGGATTCATTGTTCTGTTAGAACATCATGGATTCATTGTACTGTTAGAACATCATGGATTCATTGTTCTGTTAGAATATCATGGTTTCATTGTTCTGTTAGAACATCATGTTCTGTTAGAACATCATGGATTCATTGTTCTGTTAGAACATCATGTATTCATTGTTCTGTTAAAACATTATGGATTCATTGTACTGTTAGAACATCATGGATTCATTGTTCTGTTAGAACATCATGGATTCATTGTACGTTAGAACATCATGGATTCATTGTTCTGTTAGAACATCATGGTTTCATTGTTCTGTTAGAACATCATGGATTCATTGTACTGTTAAAACATCATGGTTTCATTGTTCTGTTAGAACATCATGGTTTCATTGTTCTGTTAAAACATCATGGATTCATTGTACTGTTAGAACATCATGTATTCATTGTTCTGTTAGAATATCATGGTTTCATTGTTCTGTTAGAACATCATGGTTTCATTGTTCTGTTAGAACATCATGTTCTGTTAGAACATCATGGTTTCATTGTTCTGTTAGAACATCATGGATTCATTGTTCTGTTAGAACATCATGTACTGTTAGAACATCATGGATTCATTGTACTGTTAGAACATCATGGTTTCATTGTTCTGTTAAAACATCATGTACTGTTAGAACATCATGGTTTCATTGTTCTGTTAGAACATCATGTACTGTTAGAACATCATGGATTCATTGTTCTGTTAAAACATCATGTACTGTTAGAACATCATGGATTCATTGTTCTGTTAGAACATCATGGTTTCATTGTTCTGTTAGAACATCATGTACTGTTAGAACATCATGGATTCATTGTTCTGTTAAAACATCATGGTTTCATTGTACTGTTAGAACATCATGGATTCATTGTTCTGTTAGAACATCATGGATTCATTTGAAGAGGAACGGCACGCGTAATTATCCTGATGACTGAAGTGTGGTTCCAGTTAACCAGACTGTTTGAGCGGATCAGCCTTTGAGGAACCACATAGCCTGACTCCAATCATCAGGATCATTTAAGCTGCTAACAGGACATCTGATCCACTTAGTGAACCACGTAGAGGAACCGGGCCCAGGTCCCAGAGACTGGATCAAATGTCCTGTTATCAGGCTGTCCGGTGGGAGTGGCCATCTTATCCAGCTAACTTAAGTTAGCCTGCGTGGAGCAGGTTAAGGGATTTGGATGTGTTGCTATGGTGCAGATCTGAACTCCTCCAGAACCCGGTCTGCTCCTCCAGAAACTGGTCTGCTCCTCCTCCAGAACCCGGTCTGAACTCCTCCAGAACCCGGTCTGCTCCTCCAGAACCCGGTGTGAACTCCTCCAGAACCCGGCCTGCTCCTCCAGAACCCGGTCTGCTCCTCCAGAAACTGGTCTGCTCCTCCAGAACCCGGTCTGCTCCTCCAGAACCCGGTCTGAACTCCTCCAGAACCCGGCCTGCTCCTCCAGAACCTGGTCTGAACTCCTCCAGAACCCGGTCTGCTCCTCCAGAACCCGGTCTGAACTCCTCCAGAACCCGGTCTGCTCCTCCAGAACCCGGTCTGAACTCCTCCAGAACCCGGTCTGCTCCTCCAGAACCCGGTCTGAACTCCTCCAGAACCCGGCCTGCTCCTCCGATCAGCAGTGCTGATGACAGCAGACCCTCGTTAACTGAACTAGCATCGACTGATGAGGTGAGCTGCACCTGTAGCCACACCCCCAGTGATGTCACTGCGTGCTGGAGTACACCTGTCCATCACAGCAGCAGAGGTGAAGGCGCTCTGGTCCTTTAGAGGTCCAGTTGCATTTTGGGTAGATGTGTAATACCTCACAGTAGGAATACTCCGTTAGAGGAAAAGTACTAATACCTCACTGTTGTACTGAATAGCCATGCTAGCAGTTTCCCTCTGCGTCCAGCCTTTGTGCTAAGCTAGGCTAACTAGTTCATGTGTTACCTGCTGCTGGTTCACTGCTTCTCTTGAGTATCTCACACACACACACATACACACACACACACACACACACACACACACACGTCAAGGAGCAGCTGGGGGTTCAGGTCTGGCTCAAGGACACAGAGTCCTCTCGGGGACTGGACCTGGTTCTTAATACACGTAGAGTCCTCTAGATCAGTGATTCTTAACCATAGGGCCCTCAGGTGGAAAACGAAACGTTTTTGGCGGCCCTCTAGGTGGCGCCAAAAACTTACCGTTTTTCACCTGAGGGCCGCGGGAACGCATAGGTAATGAATTGAAGACGGCAGAGATATCACTGTTATCCACGAGACGCTCAGTTACAATACAGCTTCCCACCACTTGGTGGCGGTAATGCGTCAGTCAGTTGTTTAACAAGCTCCAATATGCAGAAGAAGACACTCAGCCAGCAGCTAGCTAGCCTGTAGTGAAAGTTATAGAGAAGTATTTAAAATGAAAACATGAAGACTAAAGTGCTGCTGAACACCCAAACGTCTAAATGTTTGTGAAGTATAATCCTGACTTCACGAAGTAGAGCTTTGTGAACGGAGGAAACGAGGCGGAGCCCTGAGCCTGTGTGGAGTGAGAGCTAACGCTACCTAACGCTAGCCTCGCTAGCTAACGCTTCTCTCACTAGCTAACGCAGCACTGAAGGCTTCAAAGCTAAAGCGGTATCTAGAGACCAAACATCCAACGCTCGTGGGAACGCCGGTGGGATTTTTCCAGATAAAGGACGATGTCCAGAAGCAGAAAGCTGTCTGTCACTGACAAGCAGCTCCAATGAGCTGAAAGCCAGCTGTCACAGAGATGAAGAGCAGCTTCTGGTTCTGCTAACATGAAGACTGCTGAAGCATATCATTCACATCATAAGGCTATATTTGAATGTGTACTTTATTTAAATGTTATTTACAGTTTATTTCATTTGAAAATTATTATTTTGAATTGTGTGCACACTTGTCTGCACACTAATAGTTGCACAATAACTGAACACGCAGATATTCTCCTGAGAAAGTAAAAACCTCACTTTTACTGTCTTAAATATTCAGGTTTAGGTTTATTAACATGTTGGATTAACACTGTAGCACTGTAGTAGTTTAATAATACAATTAATCCTAAAAAAAAACTACTTTCCTAATAATTGTGCAGTGTATTTCTTTTATTACCACATATTATTTATCAAATTTGAATTTTTTTTCTCAGTCCCGCTTGTTTTTGTTGAAAAATCTAATTATTAGTTATTTTTGTGTTAATACGCCTGACTTGAGCCTTTAAATGAGTTATTGATCAGCTTGATTTGTTCCATGACTTGTTGTCTGTGCAGGTTTACATACATGATCAATAAATGTCTTTGTGATGATCACATTGCATCAGGTCATTTATTTGACAAGGTTTTTGTTTGTTGAACTGTAGGTAGATTTAGTTATTGAATACAAGTCAAACCAAGAGTGAGATCAATTATTAATAAACCAATACAGTGTTAATATTTGAATGGGCCCCGAGGTCAAAAAGGTTAAGAACCCCTGCTCTAGGGGACTGGACCTGGTTCTTAATACACGTAGAGTCCTCTAGGGCAGTGTTTTTCAACCTTTTTTGAGCTGCGGCACATTTTCTACAATAAAAAAATCCTGCGGCACACCAACAACCCAAAAGGTTACAGAATGTCACATTGTAGCATAATACAGCATATGTGGAAGGTAATTAGTGCGCTACCTACTGGCATGGAAGAGTATCCAGTGTTTCCCCTAGCTTTACAGCTTAAGGGGGGAGCGACTGACAGACAGACAGACATACATCGTGGTACCTCACAGTACTACATCGTGGTACCTCACAGTACTACAAAGTAATACTTCACAGTACTAGTGACTCCATCTGTGGTTTTATAAATAATAGAATAAAGAACATTGCAATCACTTTCAATTAAACCAGATCGCTCCATCAGACAAAAAAAATGTCTTATTACTTTGTTAGAAAAATGAAAATAAAGTTATATCTGTGCAAAAAATAACTAATATTTAGTTACTACTAAATAGCTTATTGTGGATATCAAGCTATTTTTTTTATTGTTTTTTTGCAAAACAGAATGAGTGAGATGTGTGAGCATCAGGTTGTATCAGTGCTAGTGGCTGCAGTGAGCTGCTTTCCTCTACACATCTTTATAAACGGGGTTGTAGATTTGATACGGCTCTCAGTTCATGCTCCATGTTGAGAGACGCAACAGCAGGAAAGACGACCTCACGGAGATCTCATAAAGATCGGCTTGTGGCAAAATGACAAGAATCGGCGAGTCGCGCATGCGCAAGCGTGACCTATTAACGGCGTACGGTAAAACCAGCATTTTCTCTTGCGCCCCACCTGTAATAAATACCTGTAATAAAGGTATTACACCTGTAATAAATACCTCCCAGTTTGATAAATACTGACTTAAAGGAAACACGGTGTTCATTTATTTTAATGACGACCACAAAGTGAGCAGGCTTTATCACTGCAGGGTGTTTTTCAGGCTTTTGGAAGAATATTTCCAGAGCCTCTCGATATGAGAAGTCAGAAACGTCATTGATGAGCTCCAGGCTGTTTGTCTTGACCTGCAAACACATGAACTGTTGGACTTTAACAGTGAGAGCTCAGAGCTTAAAATAGTGATTGTTGTAACTTGTTTTATTGCATGATTTACTTTTATTGTGAAGAGCATGGAAACAGGAAGTGCTTTTACTTTGAAGGCAGAAAGTACAATGATACGTGTTTGTTGACGCTAACTAATGCTGATGTTACGTGTGGAATATATATACATGTCGGGTGCTAGAGCGCGTTCTGAATCACTTGAACAGTTTGTAATACTGCAGTTCACCAGTAAAGTGATTCCGTTCATACAAGACGTGTCTTGGTCCTCATTAGAAGCTCCACTTCATTACAGTGATAGCTTAAAGCAGCAAATCCCATTGTGAAAAGCACGCGACATTTTTCGGCGCTCTCTCTCTCTCTCGCATCGGGGAGTTGTAGACGCGACCCAGAAATGACAAGCTGTCGTGCACGATCAATAACATCCGGCCGTTTAGTTAGTTTAATAACAGAACAAGGTGCAGACCTGTTCTATAGGAAATTACTAGGCCAGTCACTATATTGCAGGCTCAGATGCTCAACAATGGAAAATTATTTGCGGCAGCAAAATCATATTTTTTTGGACCAATTAAGTGAAATTGAAAATTTTCTCACGGCACACCTGACGATCTCTCACGGCACAGTGGTTGACAATCACTGCTCTAGGGGGCTGGACCTGGTTCTTAATACACGTAGAGTCCTCTAGGGGACTGGACCTGGTTCTTAATACACGTAGAGTCCTCTAGGGGACTGGACCTGGTTCTTAATACACGTAGAGTCCTCTAGGGGGCTGGACCTGGTTCTTAATACACGTAGAGTCCTCTAGGGGGCTGGACCTGGTTCTTAATACACGTAGAGTCCTCTAGGGTACTGGACCTGGTTCTTAATACACGTAGAGTCCTCTAGGGGACTGGACCTGGTTCTTAATACACGTAGAGTCCTCTAGGGGACTGGACCTGGTTCTTAATACACGTAGAGTCCTCTAGGGGGCTGGACCTGGTTCTTAATACACGTAGAGTCCTCTAGGGGGCTGGACCTGGTTCTTAATACACGTAGAGTCCTCTAGGGGGCTGGACCTGGTTCTTAATACACGTAGAGTCCTCTAGGGGACTGGACCTGGTTCTTAATACACGTAGAGTCCTCTAGGGGGCAGCAGAGCGCAGCCGGAAGTTCAGCAGCAGCAGCAGAAGAAGAAGAAGCAGCAGACTTCCTCCGTCATGGCGGACCTGAACCGACAGCTCCAGGAGTATCTGGCTCAGTCCAAAGGCGGCAGCAGGACCGCGTCTCAGTCCAGCACCGCGGTGGACCTGGGCGACCCGGAGCCGGTCTCGGGGAGCTGGTTCGGGCGGTGGTCCAGTCCGTGGTCCGGGAGCCAGAGCTCCAGCTCCAGCGGCTTCTCCTGGCCCTGGTCGGCCGAACCGGACCCGTGTCTTCCGGGCGTGAGCCGGCGGCAGCGGCTGGTGGCCTTCTGCGCATGCGCGGTGTTCTCGTCGCTGTGCTTCGGGCTGTCCGCGCTCTACGCGCCGCTTCTGCTGCTCTACGCGCGCAAGTTCGCGCTGCTCTGGTCGCTCGGGTCGCTGTTCGCCATCGCGGCGGCCGCGGTGCTTCGCGGGCCCAGCCGCCTGTTCGCCGGCCTGCCCACCTCGCCCGGCGCCGCCGCCTACCTGTGCGCGCTCGCGGGCACGCTGTACGCGGCGCTGCGCCTCCACAGCACCGCGCTCACCGCGCTGGGCGCCGCGCTGCAGGTCGCGGTCATCTGCGCATGCGCGGTGTCGCTGCTGCCCGGAGGCAGCGCCGGGATCCGCTTCATGGGGGGCGTGGCCGCGGCGGCCATTAAGAGGACCGTGAGCGGGAAGACCATGTCCATCTGAGGGACCGGGTCCATCTGAGGGACCGGGTCCAGCAAGACCACGTCCATCTGAGGGACCGGGTCCATCTGAGGGACCGGGTCCATCAAGACCATGTCCATCTGAGGGACCGGGTCCATCTGAGGGACCACGTCCATCTGAGGGACCGGGTCCATCTGAGGGACCGGGTCCATCAAGACCATGTCCATCTGAGGGACCGGGTCCATCTGAGGGACCACGTCCATCTGAGGGACCGGGTCCAGCAAGACCACGTCCATCTGAGGGACCGGGTCCAGCAAGACCACGTCCATCTGAGGGACCAGGTCCAGCAAGACCACGTCCATCTGAGGGACCGGGTCCATCTGAGGGACCGGGTCCAGCAAGACCACGTCCATCTGAGGGACCGGGTCCAGCAAGACCACGGCCATCTGAGGGACCGGGTCCATCTGAGGGACCAATCAGCTGGTTATTGATTATCAGGACCAGAGACGTTTGGATGTAAATACATAATCATGTTTGTGAGTGAAGAAAGTTTAATAAGGAAATAAAGAACTAAACTATGGCTTCATCTGTGACCTCTCTGGAAACACTACTGAGTACTGCTGCTCTAAAGTAAATAATTATTTAGAACACAGGGACGCTGGTGACACTGTCTCTCTCTCTCAGTCCCAATGTCCCCCTAAACCCTCACGTCCATGTTCAGGTCTAAACAGTGTACAGTTGTGTATTTATGTAATACTTTTTATTCCCTGACTTGAACGTGTTCCTCACGAGATGAGAAGTCATTTTCAATCAATCAATCAATCAATCAATCAATCACACTCACACACACACACTCTCTCTCTCTCTCACACACACACACACACACACACACACACACACACACACACACACACACACACACACACACACACACACACACACACACACACACACACACACACACAGTTGAAGTGTGAATCTTTATTGTCCACCTCAGTGAAGACACAAAAACATAGAAATCTTTTACAAAAAGCAACAAGACGAAGTGACTGAACTAAAAGAGACGCTGATGATTCTCTACAATATTTTACATTAAAATGCTCGTTGCGTCGGTACGGACCAATCACGAGAGATCTGAATGTGTCACATGACCAAAAGTCTGTCTGAAGGTCTCAGGGTCCGGACTGTGGTCTTCGGGGTCGTGTTGTTTCCCTCCAGGACTACCGGCCCCGGCTGCCCCCCCTCGGTGGTCCTCTGGGTGCTGGTCCTCCCCTTCTGGGAACCGGTCCGGGTCCTCCAGGACCCCATCCGCCTCGTCCGCCTCGGCCAGGCGGCCCGTAGCCCCCGTCCTCCCTCTGGGGGGGCCGGCCTGCAGGAAACAAGACCACAAGGTTTCAGACCACGAGGCTTTAGAGGTCTGTTCAACAGCGGTGCATCGAGGTCTTGGTCCTGACTCACCTCCGTCAGCTCCGGGGGACTCTCGCTCTCGGGGGTCTCCGGTCCCCGGGCCGTCCTGCCACGGGCGCTTGCGGGGCGGCAGCGAGGCCATGTCCATCCCATGAAGGGAGGCGGAGCGCTCGCGGCCGGCCGGAGACGACGCGTCGTGCATCGGCTGGCCGTCCCGGTAGCCATCGTGACCTACAGACAGGAAGCAAGGAGACGCCCGCCACAATAAGAGTCTGCGAAGACATTACATTCTAGGCTCTTGAGATGGAGACAAATAAATGTTGGTTCAATTTCTACAAAACCATCAGATCGTTTGTTTGTTAATCAATGAACATGCAAACAAAGAGAATAGAGAAACATAGAAAAGCAGGAGGGCTGATGGGAAATGTAGTCAGAGAGATTCTCATGTCGTGACTCGTAGGAAGGCCTCACCTCCTCTGGGGGGCCCTCCTCCTCGAGGCGGTCTCCCTCGACCCGTGTTGGCCTCCCAGCTCCTCCCCGTCTCCTCCGGGCCGTCGAAGCCCTCCTCCTGGCTGCCGTACTCCTCGGGGTACCCTCGAGCTCCGGGCCGGCCGGGCCCGCCTCCTCTGAACCTGAAACACCCAGCGAGTCCAGTTCACGTCTGTCCAGCCCTCTGAGGGTCTGTCCAGCCCTCTGAGGGTCTGTCCAGAGCTCTGAGGGTCTGTCCAGCCCTCTGAGGGTCTGTCCAGAGCTCTGAGGGTCTGTCCAGCCCTCTGAGGGTCTGCCCAGAGCTCTGAGGGTCTGTCCAGCCCTCTGAGGGTCTGTCCAGAGCTCTGAGGGTCTGTCCAGCCCTCTGAGGGTCTGTCCAGAGCTCTGAGGGTCTGTCCAGCCCTCTGAGGGTCTGCCCAGAGCTCTGAGGGTCTGTCCAGAGCTCTGAGGGTCTGTCCAGAGCTCTGAGGGTCTGCAGGTTTCAGTGTGTCGGGCTGCTCACCTGTCATCTCTCCGGCCTCTGAACTCTCCTCCGGTGAACCTCTCTTCGGGGCCCCAGTTCCCTACGCTGCCTCCGCCGCCTCCTCCTCCTCCTCCTCCGCCGCCGCCGCCACCACCACCTCCTCCTCCTCGGGGTCCGGCCCCCCTGGGTCCTGCCCCCCGGGGTCCTCCACCCTGGTATCCTGGTCCAGGTCTCCAGCTCTCGTCTCTGCTATGGAAGTCCTGGCCTCCCTCAAAGTCCTGTGCTCCGCGTCGGCCCTGCTGGTCTCCCCAGTAAGAACTTGAGCCCTGGTCCGGTCCCCCAGGTCCCTGCCGGTCTGAAGGGCCCATGTGGTGGTTGGGCGGCGGTCCCCGAGGGTCTGAGAAGAGTCAACAGGGGTCATCAGCTGTGTGATCAGAACACTCATGGACCTACAATGGAACTGGAACTGAGGGCCTCACCTTTGCTGTTGGGCCCCTGCTGCCCCATCCCGTGCATCATGGACCCCGAGTTCTGAAAGAGCAGATCACAGTTACACAAGGCTCTGGGGGGCCACTTTAAAACCTGGCCGACGTCGCAGGGACTCACCTGGTGCTGCATGTATGGGGGGCCCTGCATGTTTGCATGGGGTCCTTGCATGTTACCCTGGGGCCCCTGCATGTTTCCATGGGGTCCTTGCATGTTAGCTGGGGGCCCCTGCATGTTTCCTGGAGGCCCATGCAGCCCTCCCGGGGGCCCCTGCATGTTGCCCATCCCATAGTTGTTTGGCGCGTTGCCATGTGTCCTGGGTGGGGGCCCCATCATCATGTTCCCCTGAGGGGGAGGACCCTGAGGATCCCTTGGACCCATTCCTCGAGGAGGGGGCCCCATCATCCCACCATGAGGCCCCTGCATCCCTCTGGGACCCATACCATGAGGTCCTTGGGGGCCCAAATTCCTTGGCGGGCCTGGGTGTCTCTGCATACCTTGCGGTCCTTGCATGTCCGGTGGTCCCATCATGCCCTGAGGGGGGCCCTGGTGAGGCTGGGGTCCAGAGGGTGGCCCCATCTGTCCAGGGGGCATAAAAGGAGGCTGCATGCCGCCGGGGCCCATTGGGGGCCCCATGTTGTTGGACATTTGCTGAGGAGGCATGTTCGGGGGGAAACCCTGCTGGCCAGGAGGCATTGGACCCCCGGGGCCTCCAGGGAAGGGGGGCATCGGGCCCTGTCCCTGCGGGGGCCCCATGTTCCCATCAGGGTTCATCCGGTCCATCTTCATCTGCTGCAGCGAGAACCAAAGAGTTTAGAAGCTGAATACAGATGATTACTAAACATGCTGCAGGCTTAAAGGTTCCATGAGAACCAGAGAGCTGAATACAGATCATTACTAAACATTTAAAGGTTCCATGAGAACCAGAGAGCTGAATACAGATCATTACTAAACATTTAAAGGTTCCATGAGAACCAGAGAGCTGAATACAGATCATTACTAAACATTTAAAGGTTCCATGAGAACCAGAGAGCTGAATACAGATCATTACTAAACATTTAAAGGTTCCATGAGAACCAGAGAGCTGAATACAGATCATTACTAAACATTTAAAGGTTCCATGAGAACCAGAGAGCTGAATACAGATCATTACTAAACATTTAAAGGTTCCATGAGAACCAGAGAGCTGAATACAGATCATTACTAAACATTTAAAGGTTCCATGAGAACCAGAGAGCTGAATACAGATCATTACTAAACATTTAAAGGTTCCATGAGAACCAGAGAGCTGAATACAGATCATTACTAAACATTTAAAGGTTCCATGAGAACCAGAGAGCTGAATACAGATCATTACTAAACATTTAAAGGTTCCATGAGAACCAGAGAGCTGAATACAGATCATTACTAAACATTTAAAGGTTCCATGAGAACCAGAGAGCTGAATACAGATCATTACTAAACATTTAAAGGTTCCATGAGAACCAGAGAGCTGAATACAGATCATTACTAAACATTTAAAGGTTCCATGAGAACCAGAGAGCTGAATACAGATCATTACTAAACATTTAAAGGTTCCATGAGAACCAGAGAGCTGAATACAGATCATTACTAAACATTTAAAGGTTCCATGAGAACCAGAGAGCTGAATACAGATCATTACTAAACATTTAAAGGTTCCATGAGAACCAGAGAGAAGCTGAATACAGATCATTACTAAACATTTAAAGGTTCCATGAGAACCAGAGAGAAGCTGAATACAGATCATTACTAAACATTTAAAGGTTCCATGAGAACCAGAGAGCTGAATACAGATCATTACTAAACATTTAAAGGTTCCATGAGAACCAGAGAGAAGCTGAATACAGATCATTACTAAACATTTAAAGGTTCCATGAGAACCAGAGAGAAGCTGAATACAGATCATTACTAAACATTTAAAGGTTCCATGAGAACCAGAGAGCTGAATACAGATCATTACTAAACATTTAAAGGTTCCATGAGAACCAGAGAGCTGAATACAGATCATTACTAAACATTTAAAGGTTCCATGAGAACCAAAGAGCTGAATACAGATCATTACTAAACATTTAAAGGTTCCATGAGAACCAGAGAGCTGAATACAGATCATTACTAAACATTTAAAGGTTCCATGAGAACCAGAGAGCTGAATACAGATCATTACTAAACATTTAAAGGTTCCATGAGAACCAGAGAGCTGAATACAGATCATTACTAAACATTTAAAGGTTCCATGAGAACCAGAGAGCTGAATACAGATCATTACTAAACATTTAAAGGTTCCATGAGAACCAGAGAGAAGCTGAATACAGATCATTACTAAACATTTAAAGGTTCCATGAGAACCAGAGAGCTGAATACAGATCATTACTAAACATTTAAAGGTTCCATGAGAACCAGAGAGCTGAATACAGATCATTACTAAACATTTAAAGGTTCCATGAGAACCAGAGAGCTGAATACAGATCATTACTAAACATTTAAAGGTTCCATGAGAACCAGAGAGCTGAATACAGATCATTACTAAACATTTAAAGGTTCCATGAGAACCAGAGAGCTGAATACAGATCATTACTAAACATTTAAAGGTTCCATGAGAACCAGAGAGCTGAATACAGATCATTACTAAACATTTAAAGGTTCCATGAGAACCAGAGAGCTGAATACAGATCATTACTAAACATTTAAAGGTTCCATGAGAACCAGAGAGCTGAATACAGATCATTACTAAACATTTAAAGGTTCCATGAGAACCAAAGAGCTGAATACAGATCATTACTAAACATTTAAAGGTTCCATGAGAACCAGAGAGCTGAATACAGATCATTACTAAACATTTAAAGGTTCCATGAGAACCAGAGAGCTGAATACAGATCATTACTAAACATTTAAAGGTTCCATGAGAACCAGAGAGCTGAATACAGATCATTACTAAACATTTAAAGGTTCCATGAGAACCAGAGAGCTGAATACAGATCATTACTAAACATTTAAAGGTTCCATGAGAACCAGAGAGCTGAATACAGATCATTACTAAACATTTAAAGGTTCCATGAGAACCAGAGAGCTGAATACAGATCATTACTAAACATTTAAAGGTTCCATGAGAACCAAAGAGCTGAATACAGATCATTACTAAACATTTAAAGGTTCCATGAGAACCAGAGAGCTGAATACAGATCATTACTAAACATTTAAAGGTTCCATGAGAACCAGAGAGCTGAATACAGATCATTACTAAACATTTAAAGGTTCCATGAGAACCAGAGAGCTGAATACAGATCATTACTAAACATTTAAAGGTTCCATGAGAACCAGAGAGAAGCTGAATACAGATCATTACTAAACATTTAAAGGTTCCATGAGAACCAGAGAGAAGCTGAATACAGATCATTACTAAACATTTAAAGGTTCCATGAGAACCAGAGAGAAGCTGAATACAGATCATTACTAAACATTTAAAGGTTCCATGAGAACCAGAGAGCTGAATACAGATCATTACTAAACATTTAAAGGTTCCATGAGAACCAGAGAGCTGAATACAGATCATTACTAAACATTTAAAGGTTCCATGAGAACCAGAGAGCTGAATACAGATCATTACTAAACATTTAAAGGTTCCATGAGAACCAGAGAGCTGAATACAGATCATTACTAAACATTTAAAGGTTCCATGAGAACCAGAGAGCTGAATACAGATCATTACTAAACATTTAAAGGTTCCATGAGAACCAGAGAGCTGAATACAGATCATTACTAAACATTTAAAGGTTCCATGAGAACCAAAGAGCTGAATACAGATCATTACTAAACATTTAAAGGTTCCATGAGAACCAGAGAGCTGAATACAGATCATTACTAAACATTTAAAGGTTCCATGAGAACCAGAGAGCTGAATACAGATCATTACTAAACATTTAAAGGTTCCATGAGAACCAGAGAGCTGAATACAGATCATTACTAAACATTTAAAGGTTCCATGAGAACCAGAGAGCTGAATACAGATCATTACTAAACATTTAAAGGTTCCATGAGAACCAGAGAGCTGAATACAGATCATTACTAAACATTTAAAGGTTCCATGAGAACCAGAGAGAAGCTGAATACAGATCATTACTAAACATTTAAAGGTTCCATGAGAACCAGAGAGCTGAATACAGATCATTACTAAACATTTAAAGGTTCCATGAGAACCAGAGAGCTGAATACAGATCATTACTAAACATTTAAAGGTTCCATGAGAACCAAAGAGCTGAATACAGATCATTACTAAACATTTAAAGGTTCCATGAGAACATCCTCACCTCCAGCAGCATCGGGTTGCTGTACTGCATCTCCTGCTCCATCTCAGACTGACTTTTCTTTTTGCCGTCCGCTTTCTGCTCCACCTTTCGGTCTTTGCCCAGTTCTCCGCCAGGCGGCATCATGGGCACCTTGTTGTCTGCCCAGGCCTGAAGACACGGGGAGGGCAGTCAGCACACGGACACGTTCATGCTGCTTCTACAGCACCGACTCGTTCAGCGTTCAGAGGGAAGCGCTCCTAACCGTCAGCTTCAGGGCAAATGTCCACCGCTTACCTGTTGGAACTGTGCCGGGATCGGTTTGGCGTACGGGACTTTCTTCTGCGGGACCTTCTTGGAGTCTTTACCCATGACCTCGTCCATGCCCCAGTCCAGACCGGGGATGGACATCTCCACCTCAGGAACCTCTTTACCTGCAGACAACAGTAGCATCTGAAATACGGACGAAAAACTCCAGAGAAACATCCGATATAAACCAGTCGTACTGAGAAACATCCGATATAAACCAGTCGTACTGAGAAACATCCGATATAAACCAGTCATAACAGAAACATTTCAGGGGACCCAGGATTGACCCCTGTGGGACACCGTCCCGGCCGACAGGAGGAAACCTACTCTGCTCCTGCTCCATGGCGGCCTTCAGCTGCTCGGGGATCCCCATCCCCGGGATGGAGGCCACGCTGTTCATGTCTATGTCGTCTGAAACACAAAGGCACAGAAGCGTCAGCAGCTGTGATGACATCACACCTGACACTCGTGTGATTGGTCCTCCGGCTCACCGTACTCCATGCCGTCCTCTGACATGCCCGGCAGCAGGTTCAGGTTGTAGCGGTCTCTCATCTTGTCACCGGGTCGATTCCTGGTCCAGAACTTACTGAAACACAAACAACAAAACAGAAGGTGAGTACACGCCGAGTACACGCTGTACACGCCGAGTACACGCTGTACACGCCGAGTACACGCTGTACACGCCGAGTACACGCTGTACACGTACACACTGAGTACACGCTGTACACGTACACACCGAGTACACGCTGTACACGTACACACCGAGTACACGCTGTACACGTACACACCGAGTACACGCTGTACACGTACACACTGAGTACACGTACACACTGAGTACACGCTGTACACGTACACACTGAGTACACGCTGTACACGTACACACTGAGTACACGCTGTACACGTACACACTGAGTACACGCTGTACACGTACACACTGAGTACACGCTGTACACGTACACACTGAGTACACGCTGTACACGTACACACTGAGTACACGCTGTACACGTACACACTGAGTACACGCTGTACCTGGTGTGGTCGTTGGAGCCGGAGCACAGGATGTGGCCCAGCGGGTGCCAGGCCAGACTCCAGATCATCCCCTCGTGAGCCATCTCCATGCCTCCAACCTCCTTCTCCACCCTGACGGACAACAGGAAACCAGTCAAACCAGTCAAACCAGAACAGAGCCCCCTGGGCCGGTGCTGGTTCCTAGGGATCCTGTATGAGAGCTAGACCCTGTTGGTTCTGATCCTTACCCGGTGTGCCAGAAGAGCAGCGAGCCATCGGAGCCGCCGCTGGCAAACAGACCTTCATGGACGGGATGCCAGGCCACAGCTGAGGACACACAGGTGACAGGGCTCAGGTAACAGGGGCTCAGGTAACAGGTATCAGGTAACAGGGGCTCAGGTAACAGGGGCTCAGGTAACAGGGGCTCAGGTAACAGGGCTCAGGTAACAGGGGCTCAGGTAACAGGTATCAGGTAACAAGGGCTCAGGTAACAGGGGCTCAGGTAACAAGGGCTCAGGTAACAGGGGCTCAGGTAACAAGGGCTCAGGTAACAGGGGCTCAGGTAACAAGGGCTCAGGTAACAGGTAACAAGGGCTCAGGTAACAAGGGCTCAGGTAACAGGTAACAAGGGCTCAGGTAACAGGTAACAAGGGCTCAGGTAACAAGGGCTCAGGTAACAGGGGCTCAGGTAACAAGGGCTCAGGTAACAGGGGCTCAGGTAACAGGTAACAAGGGCTCAGGTAACAGGGGCTCAGGTAACAGCGGCTCAGGTAACAGGTATCAGGTAACAGGGGCTCAGGTAACAGGGGCTCAGGTAACAGGGGCTCAGGTAACAGGGGCTCAGGTAACAAGGGCTCAGGTAACAAGGGCTCAGGTAACAAGGGCTCAGGTAACAAGGGCTCAGGTAACAAGGGCTCAGGTAACAGGTAACAAGGGCTCAGGTAACAAGGGCTCAGGTAACAGGTAACAAGGGCTCAGGTAACAAGGGCTCAGGTAACAGGTAACAAGGGCTCAGGTAACAAGGGCTCAGGTAACAGGTAACAAGGGCTCAGGTAACAAGGGCTCAGGTAACAGGTAACAAGGGCTCAGGTAACAAGGGCTCAGGTAACAGGGGCTCAGGTAACAGGTAACAAGGGCTCAGGTAACAGGGGCTCAGGTAACAGGTAACAAGGGCTCAGGTAACAAGGGCTCAGGTAACAGGTAACAAGGGCTCAGGTAACAAGGGCTCAGGTAACAGGTAACAAGGGCTCAGGTAACAAGGGCTCAGGTAACAGGTAACAAGGGCTCAGGTAACAAGGGCTCAGGTAACAAGGGCTCAGGTAACAGGGGCTCAGGTAACAGGTAACAAGGGCTCAGGTAACAGGGGCTCAGGTAACAGGGGCTCAGGTAACAGGGGCTCAGGTAACAAGGGCTCAGGTAACAAGGGCTCAGGTAACAGGTAACAAGGGCTCAGGTAACAAGGGCTCAGGTAACAGGTAACAAGGGCTCAGGTAACAAGGGCTCAGGTAACAGGGGCTCAGGTAACAGGTAACAGGGGCTCAGGTAACAGGGGCTCAGGTAACAAGGGCTCAGGTAACAAGGGCTCAGGTAACAAGGGCTCAGGTAACAGGGGCTCAGGTAACAAGGGCTCAGGTAACAAGGGCTCAGGTAACAAGGGCTCAGGTAACAAGGGCTCAGGTAACAAGGGCTCAGGTAACAAGGGCTCAGGTAACAAGGGCTCAGGTAACAGGTAACAAGGGCTCAGGTAACAGGGGCTCATGTAACAGGTAACAAGGGCTCAGGTAACAAGGGCTCAGGTAACAGGTAACAAGGGCTCAGGTAACAGGTAACAAGGGCTCAGGTAACAAGGGCTCAGGTAACAAGGGCTCAGGTAACAGGGGCTCAGGTAACAGGGGCTCAGGTAACAGGGGCTCAGGTAACAGGGGCTCAGGTAACAGGGGCTCAGGTAACAGGTAACAGGGGCTCAGGTAACAGGGGCTCAGGTAACAGGGGCTCAGGTAACAGGGGCTCAGGTAACAGGGGCTCAGGTAACAGGGGCTCAGGTAACAGGGGCTCAGGTAACACGGGCTCAGGTAACACGGGCTCAGGTAACAGGGGCTCAGGTAACAGGGGCTCAGGTAACAGGGGCTCAGGTAACAGGGGCTCAGGTAACAGGGGCTCAGGTAACACGGGCTCAGGTAACACGGGCTCAGGTAACACAGGCTCAGGTAACAGCACATCAGCCCTACTTCCAATCTTTGTGCTAACCTAGGCTAACAGTTCCCCCTACTTCCAGTCTTTGTGCTAAGCTAGGCTAACAGTTCCCCCTACTTCCAGTCTTTGTGCTAACCTAGGCTAACAGTTCCCCCTACTTCCAGTCTTTGTGCTAAGCTAGGCTAACAGTTCCCCCTACTTCCAGTCTTTGTGCTAAGCTAGGCTAACAGTTCCCCCTACTTCCAGTCTTTGTGCTAAGCTAGGCTAACAGTTCCCCCTACTTCTAGTCTTTGTGCTAAGCTAGGCTAACAGTTCCCCCCTCCTTCCAGTCTTTGTGCTAAGCTAGGCTAACAGTTCCCCCTACTTCTAGTCTTTGTGCTAAGCTAGGCTAACAGTTCCCCCCTCCTTCCAGTCTTTGTGCTAGGCTAACAGTTCCACTGGTCCTGCCCTCACCTGTGGCCTCCTTCTTGTGTCCTCTGAACACCTGCAGCTCCTCCTTCAGGTTCCGGATGTCGAACAGTTTGCACAGGTGGTCTCGTGAGGCCGTCAGCAGCCAGTTCCCGTTGAGGTTCCACTTCACCTCCATCACCGTGTTCTTGTGGGCGTGGCTGAGGAGAGACGGCATTAAAGTGGGAGGAGCTACAGATTCACACCTGTTCTAAAGAGACACTGATCCGGAGTCAGCTCTGGTCGGGACTCACAGTGTGGCCAGACTCTGGCCCGTCTTCGGGTCCCAGAACTTGATCGGCTGCTGGCTGTCTTTACTGCCGGAGACCACCAGGCCTTTGGTGGGGTGCCAGTCCACACACTTCACGTCAGCACCGTGACCTGCGCACACACACACACACACACACAATAAGGGGCGTGTCCATGCACAGCCTATGAACACACTATCTCTATTGAAAGATTATTTTCTATCAGTAAAGATGAAAAAAACCGTCAGTGGGAAATGTTGGAGTTTCAAAAAGGACAATAAATGTAAAATAATGTTTGTTATGTTCATTTGTTATGTTCTAGGTTATGAGCTGGTTGCATTCAACCATTCATGATGTGTCTTTACCTTATAGAACACAGTCTACTGGTTAAAGACTAATGACTAAGCGTTATGCTATGTGTTCTACAGCTTCATGAGTTCCACTCTAATGTGTCCATGAAGTGTCTTTACCTTATAGAACACAGTCTACTGGTTAAAGAATGACTAAGCGTTATGCTATGTGTTCTACAGCTTCATGAGTTCCACTAATGTGTCCATGAGGTCACGTGACTGAGCGGTACCTCGGAGGATCCTCTCCTCGTGGCAGCGCATGAAGTCCCAGATCCGCACGGTGCCGTCGTCAGAGCAGGTGGCGAATTTATTATCTGTTGGAGAGAAGCTGCAGAACACAAGCAGAGCGTCACCACGGTGACCAGCGAGGAAGGCCACGCCAGAGAGCTCCGGAAAGGACGCGACCCGAACACTACCTCCGTATCTTAAACAGAACCCCGCTCCGTTTCTCATGACGGAGGAACTGATCACCTGCTTGTTGGTCTTAGGGGAGAACCCACCAGTGTCAGCGAGTAGAGGTTCAGTAGAGATGTGGACAGACTTCCTGTCATAGCTACTCAGTCACTAGCGTCTGAAACGACAACCGACTCAACAGGAAGTTCAGTCACAACAGTTTCCCTTACTTCCAGTCTTTGTGCTAAGCTAGGCTAGCAGTTTACCCCTCCTTCCAGTATTTGTGCTAAGCTAGGCTAGCAGTTTACCCCTCCTTCCAGTATTTGTGCTAAGCTAGGCTAACAGTTCCCCCCTACTTCCAGTCTTTGTGCTAAGCTAGGCTAACAGTTCCCCCACTTCCAGTCTTTGTGCTAAGCTAGGCTAACACTTCCCCCCTCATTCCAGTCTTTGTGCTAAGCTAGCAGTTTACCCCTACTTCCAGCCTTTGTGCTAAGCTATGCTAACAATTTCCCCCTCCTTCCAGTCTTTGTGCTAAGCTAGGCTAACACTTCCCCCTCATTCCAGTCTTTGTGCTAAGCTAGGCTAGCAGTTTACCCCTACTTCCAGTCTTTGTGCTAAGCTAGGCTAGCAGTTTACCCCTCCTTCCAGTCTTTGTGCTAAGCTAGGCTAACACTTTCCCCTCCTTCCAGGCTTTGTGCTAAGCTAGGCTAACACTTTCCCCCTACTTCCAGTCTTTGTGCTAAGTTAGGCTAACACTTCCCCCCTACTTCGTCTTTGTGCTAAGCTAGGCTAACAGTTCCCCCACTTCCAGTCTTTGTGCTAAGCTAGGCTAACACTTCCCCCCTCATTCCAGTCTTTGTGCTAAGCTAGGCTAGCAGTTTACCCCTACTTCCAGCCTTTGTGCTAAGCTATGCTAACAATTCCCCCCTCCTTCCAGTTTTTGTGCTAAGCTAGGCTAACACTTCCCCCCTCCTTCCAGTCTTTGTGCTAAGGCAGTGGTTCTCAAACAGTCGGGCGTGGAGGTATTACAGGTGGGGCGCGACCCTCTAGTGTGGTGCAGAGGTATTGCAGGTGGGGCGCGACCCTCTAGTGGGGTGCAGAGGTATTGCAGGTGGGGCGCGACCCTCTAGTGGGGTGCAGAGGTATTGCAGGTGGGGCGCGGAGGTATTACAGGTGGGGTGCGAGGGGGTGATGCTGTTTTTTTATAATCCTTTATTAATCCCACAGTGGGGGAGTTATCCTCTGCATGTTACATCCTTAGTGATGAAGGAGCAGTGAGCTGCTGTGAAGCTCTGAGGCTTCATGTCTTATCAAGGACACTTCTACATGAAACTAGACAACAGGATGAACGCTACCTTGTGGTAGAAACGTCATTAATGAATACATGGCGAGTGCCTGTACTTCATGTACATGTTTAGTTACTCCGTTAACAGGTTACGCTGCACGACTCAACGATTCTTGGCGTTTTGCTGAAAGCCTCCATGAGATCTTTTCTGCTGTTGGCTCTCAAACAGAAAACAGATCTCAGCTCAACATTGAGCATTAATTGAGAGCCGTATCAAATCTACAACCCTGTTAATAAAGATGTGTAGAGGAAAGCAGCTCACTGCTCACTAACACTGACACAACCTGATGCTCATCTCACTCATTCTGTTTCACAGGCTGAACCTTATTGTTATTATCTTGAAATATATTATACAGGTTATTTGAGCCACAATAGGTATTTTGTTGTGGTGGGGCCTGAACATTGCTCTTCCTCCAAAGTGGGGCATGACAGAAAAAGTTTGAGAACCACTGTGCTAAGCTAAGAGTTCCCCCTACTTCCAGTCTGTGTGCTAAGCTAAGAGTTCCCCCTACTTCCAGTCTGTGTGCTAAGCTAAGAGTTCCCCCTACTTCCAGTCTGTGTGCTAAGCTAAGAGTTCCCCCTACTTCCAGTCTGTGTGCTAAGCTAAGAGTTTATCCATACTTCCAGTCTGTGTGCTAAGCTAGACTAACACTTCCCCCGACTTTCAATTGTTGTGCTAAGCTAGGCTAACAGTTTCCCCCTAATTCCAGTCTTTGTGCTAAGCTAGGCTAACAGTTCCCCTCTACTTCCAGTCTGTTTTAAAAGTAAGTTAACATGTTCCCCCTACTTCCAGTTTTTATGGCATGCTAGGCTAGCATTTTCTATTTGTGGTCACATGACGTTGAATAAATGACCTCTAAACCCACTGACGGTTCTGGCGGTTGTAAAGTTAAAGGTTCTCTCACAGCGACGTCAGTCAGATATGAACTGCGGCCGAGAGCGCTCATGCCGCGTTTAACTGTTTACAGTGAAAGCTTTTACCGTTTGGTGTTTTCCCTCGGGACCGCTCACGTGACTCAAACACCTCAAGGCCTTGGATACAAAGGCCTTTAATGAAGCCTACCGCCCAGAGAGGCGGAGCCTATCGCCCAGAGAGGCGGAGCCTATCGCACAGAGAGGGCCTCAAACCGCCACCGTTTAGGGGCAGAAGGCCGGCAGCAAGAGGCCGTCAGGGCGCCGCACACTAACCGAGGGCCGGCTCGTTGGTTTGGGGATGTTTGGAAGGAGTTGGTGGCTTTCACCGGCGCCATCTTGGTGACCACATCTGGACTGAGGAGTCTCCTGGTGTCGGCCTGTCAATCACCTGTAGCCCCGCCCTAAAGCGTCCCCTGCTTTATGGTCTGTTTGACTCTAAATGACCATAATTTACTAAATGAACATCAAGTAGTCATTTATATAGACTTCTATACAACCAGAGGAGTTGCCCCCTGGTGGCCAGGAGAGAGAATGCAGCTTTAACACATGAAGCATAGACTTCTATACAACCAGAGGAGTCGCCCCCTGGTGGCCAGGAGAGAGAATGCAGCTTTAACACATGAAGCATAGACTTCTATACAACCAGAGGAGTCGAGTCATTACGACCGACGCTACAAAGACTTTTAGAAACAGAAGTCCTCTCCAACACGTCGTCGTCACAGACCCAAAGAACAAGAACACCCGACATGTGATGCAGAACAGAACCATTCAAATCAACGCAGCTGGGCAATCAAAGCGGCGGCCATTTTTATGTGCACCATTAGCATTGTAGCGAGCTAACGTTGACTTTTACAGGAACAGCTGACGATCAGCTGAGTCGTAGCGTTAAGAAGCGTTCATCAACTTGTCGCAGAGAACATTGAGATCAACGGAAGAGCAGCTAGAACGCTAACTAGCGGACAGCCAGCTAGTTAGCTAGCTTATTCCACCATGTTGAATGCTACACTGGTTACAGAAAACGTTCGCAGCGCCGAGTCTAACGGCCCTCCGCTCTGGAGAAGGACACGCTAGCTAGCTACCTAGCTAACGGCGTCCTCTCAGGTGTGCAATCACGATGACGTCGCACTGCAGCCGTTTACTGGACTAACGGGACGCGTGACGAGGTCATAGTGATGTCATCGGGCTCGGTCGCTACAGATGTCTAACATACAGTCTGCGTCACAAATGGGTGTGGAGCTATCCCGGTGCATCATGGGAGATGTAGGGTCCAGTGTTATCGGACTATGAGTCTTGTGTCCCACTTTACCAGTTAACAGTAGAAGAAGAAGGGGGCTGTGTTCAGGTGTTGAAGTCAAACCTTTATTTAAACATCTACAGCTGCCTGTTTGAAGAGCTTCAGACCAGAAGAGTGACTGTGCAGGAGCTTCTTTATTCACTTTATTTTAACACTTTATTGGTTTATCCTCCTCTCACCCAAACCACCGGCTGCCCAAACCAGATGCAGATAATGACTTTATTCAGCAGAACAGAGATAAACAGCTGATCAGCCACATCAGGAACAACAACAACAGACCACTGCAGTGTTGCAACAGCACACACTTACATCTGTCATGACTCAACCACAACAACAACAACATGTGGCGAGAGGCGAGGCGGCGCCCCCGCATGGCTGCAGCATGGTACTGCAGCGCTGACAATAAGAGACCTGCGTCAACTACAGAAAATGGTAGATTGGGTATAAACCTGGCTTCTCTAATGGCCTCCTTGTGAGCCTGGAACATCTTGACGTTGTTCATGTTGGACTGCCAGTACTTCACGTAGCCGCCGTGGTCCGCCGTCAGCATCCACATGTCGTTGTGAGACCAGGTCATGGCCCGGACCGGACTGTCGTGGGCCTGGAGGACAGAGAGGAGTCACTTCAACTCACGTAGACGCATACAAGGAGACACACGAGCACGAATACTGGAAACCAGGTACCGCCGCACGTCATACGGGTGTACCGTCATACGGGTGTACCGCCGCACGCCATACGGGTGTACCGCCGCACGTCATACGAGAGCACCGCCGCACGAGAGCACCGTCGCACGAGAGCACCGCCGCACGAGAGCACCGGCAAACGTCAGACGGGTGTACCGCCGCACGGCTGTGCAGGGAGATGTTTACCTGTAAAATGGTCTCAAAGTTGAAGGTGAGTCCGTTCCACAGAGTGAACTCTCCGCTGGAGGCTCCGGTGACCAGACGACGACCTTCAGGAGTCCACTGAGACAAACAGGAAGTACAGACAACCAGTAAGGCATCACTGAGACAACAAGACTCAATCTGCTGCTTTGGGCTTTGAACTCTGATAACATCATCAAAAGGGTCTCGTGCTACAGGAAGTTTCAAACCCTTTCACAATAAAAGCATGGACTTACCCTGATCACAAACACGGGACACTTGACTTTGTTGGTGGAGGTTCGCACAAACTTTGTGGTGACGGCGTTCATGGGGTTGTTGCACATGCCCACAGGAGGAACCAGCTGAGGAGCAAACACATCTGCTTTAGATCCACCGACAGGCGACCGAATGAAACTCCACACATTTAATGAACACAGATGTTGTCTGGTAGAATCATTTAGTTTCAGTTCATTATCACATGAAAGCAGACAGAAAACGTCGGTGACTCACGTCGTTGTAGCAGCCTGCGTCCGGCTGCAGGGCTCTGGAGTCCCGATGGTCTCGCTGCCACAAACGGTTCTGCAAACACAGACGGTCAGAGAGCTGGAGGCGTGACTTCACGTCGTCATCATCGTCACCCAGCAGAAGAAGCTTACCTCCAGGTGTCTGATGACAGACGGGTTGTAGTCGATGGTCTTGCGGTTCACGGCCTTCCTCATGCGCTTCCCGTCGAAGGTGAGCTGCTGCATGGCCTGCTGCTGGGCGAAGTCCGGCCTCTTGTAGAACACCTGCCGCGGCGCCTGGTGCTGGAAGCGCGGCATGTGGAAGAACCGCTGCGGGGAGCCGATGTCCGTCGCCATGGTGACCTGCTGGAACCTGCGGGCCGGGAGACCGGAAGGTTAGTCCGGTCTACCGGAGCTCACACTGTCCCTTTAAGAGCCACCAGACATCATTACAGGAGCGCACTGTCCCTTTAAGAGCCACCAGACATCATTACAGGAGCGCACTGTCCCTTTAAGAGCCACCAGACATCATTACAGGAGCTCAACCTTCAGTCCAGTCTAATTTAAATGGAAGTAAACGTGTTCCTAGAGGAGCTACACGGAGCTAAACGTGTTCCTAGAGGCGGTAAGAGGAGCTAAACGGAAGTAAACGTGCTCCTAGAGGAGCTAGACATTCTCCTAGAGGCCGTAAGAGGAGCTACATGGCGGCAAACGTGCTCCTAGAGGAGCTACATGGCAGCAAACGTGCTCCTAGAGGAGCTAGATGGCGGTAAACGTGCTCCTAGAGGAGCTAGATGGCGGTAAACGTGCTCCTAGAGGAGCTAAATGAAGGTAAACGTGCTCCTAGAGGAGCTACATGGAGGTAAACGTGCTCCTAGAGGAGCTACATGGAGGTAAACGTGCTCCTAGAGGAGCTACATGGAGGTAAACGTGCTCCTAGAGGAGCTACATGGAGGTAAACGTGCTCCTAGAGGAGCTACATGGAGGTAAACGTGCTCCTAGAGGAGCTAGATGAAGGTAAACGTGCTCTTAGAGGAGCTAAATGAAGGTAAACGTGCTCCTAGAGGAGCTAGATCAAGGTAAACGTGCTCCTAGAGGAGCTAAATGAAGGTAAACGTGCTCCTAGAGGAGCTAGATGGCGGTAAACGTGCTCCTAGAGGAGCTAGATGGCGGTAAACGTGCTCCTAGAGGAGCTAGATGGCGGTAAACGTGCTCCTAGAGGAGCTAGATGGCGGTAAACGTGCTCCTAGAGGAGCTAGATGGCGGTAAACGTGCTCCTAGAGGAGCTAAATGAAGGTAAACGTGCTCCTAGAGGAGCTAGATGGCGGTAAACGTGCTCCTAGAGGAGCTAAATGAAGGTAAACGTGCTCCTAGAGGAGCTAGATGAAGGTAAACGTGCTCCTAGAGGAGCTAGATGAAGGTAAACGTGCTCCTAGAGGAGCTAAATGAAGGTAAACGTGCTCCTAGAGGAGCTAGATGAAGGTAAACGTGCTCCTAGAGGAGCTAGATGAAGGTAAACGTGCTCCTAGAGGAGCTAAATGAAGGTAAACGTGCTCCTAGAGGAGCTAGATGGCGGTAAACGTGCTCCTAGAGGAGCTAGATGAAGGTAAACGTGCTCCTAGAGGAGCTAAATGAAGGTAAACGTGCTCCTAGATGAGCTAGATGGCGGTAAACGTGCTCCTAGAGGAGCTAGATGGCGGTAAACGTGCTCCTAGAGGAGCTAGATGAAGGTAAACGTGCTCCTAGAGGAGCTAAATGAAGGTAAACGTGCTCCTAGATGAGCTAGATGGCGGTAAACGTGCTCCTAGAGGAGCTAGATGGCGGTAAACGTGCTCCTAGAGGAGCTAGATGAAGGTAAACGTGCTCCTAGAGGAGCTAAATGAAGGTAAACGTGCTCCTAGATGAGCTAGATGGCGGTAAACGTGCTCCTAGAGGAGCTAGATGGCGGTAAACGTGCTCCTAGAGGAGCTAAATGAAGGTAAACGTGCTCCTAGAGGAGCTAGATGAAGGTAAACGTGCTCCTAGAGGAGCTAAATGAAGGTAAACGTGCTCCTAGAGGAGCTAGATCAAGGTAAACGTGCTCCTAGAGGAGCTAAATGAAGGTAAACGTGCTCCTAGAGGAGCTAGATGAAGGTAAACGTGCTCCTAGAGGGGCTAGATGAAGGTAAACGTGCTCCTAGAGGGGCTAGATGAAGGTAAACGTGCTCCTAGAGGAGCTAAATGAAGGTAAACGTGCTCCTAGAGGAGCTAGATGAAGGTAAACGTGCTCCTAGAGGAGCTAGATGAAGGTAAACGTGCTCCTAGAGGAGCTAGATGAAGGTAAACGTGCTCCTAGAGGAGCTAAATGAAGGTAAACGTGCTCCTAGAGGAGCTATAAATGAAGGTAAACGTGCTCCTAGAGGAGCTAAATGAAGGTAAACGTGCTCCTAGAGGGGCTAGATGAAGGTAAACGTGCTCCTAGAGGAGCTAAATGAAGGTAAACGTGCTCCTAGAGGAGCTAGATGAAGGTAAACGTGCTCCTAGAGGAGCTAGATGAAGGTAAACGTGCTCCTAGAGGAGCTAAATGAAGGTAAACGTGCTCCTAGAGGAGCTAGAGGAGCTGAATAGAGGTAAACGTGCGTCTAGTGGCTCGGGGAGCTGTTGTTGTGATTCAATGGCGGCCCGGTGCTCCACCACCAGCGCCGCGCGGCTGCTGAAGGAAACTTACCCGCGAGCTGCGCCGCAGAGTCGGCTATCTAGCGGGCGCTGACTGGGATCCTCCGGAAAGACTTCCTCTGAACAAACATGGACGTCTCCGACTTTATTCAACTGAACTGAAGGCGGTTTGTAGCTTCAGCCACCTGCGGACTCCATCGTGACGTCTCTTCTTCTCGGCCTGCAGAAAGGCATGCCGGGAAATTTTCACAACGGGCGGGATAGCCGGCGTCATCCCGCAAGGGCTTCTGGGAAATTAGTTTTTACCGTTGCTTCGTTCTAAAAAAAAAAATCCCAAACAAACGGTTAGAATGCAGTTTAGCGGACGTCACGGTATGACGTCACGTTCACGCGCCGCTTCCGTGTTCGCTGTAATAAAGTTAAGGCTCTGGCCGTTTCTCAATATGTGTACTTCTCTGTACTTGTGTACTCGTGAACTTCTGAAACGTCATCAGTCCGAGCCCAAGTACTGTTCCAATTCAAAGTTCGCATCGAGCCAAGCACGGTGAAAATGCCCGGATGTGGCTCGCTCCTCCCATTTTACCGAGCCTGCATCGATGCTGACTTGTGTGTACTTTGAACGGCCAAATATCCCAGAATGCATTTCACTCCAGCAAACAGAAGAAATGGCGGCGGAGACAACACAACTGTAAGTTGAAACTTTCTAAATACTACTGCTGTTAAGTCACACAAAGTAATTTTAGGATGTTTTTAGGCGATAAGTTAGTTGTTTAAGAATCAAATTGGTCTTCGGTTTGTCGAGATTCAGCCGATTTAAAAATTTGCTCCGGCGATGTCGGAGCCGCTAGCGGGACCGTCAGTAAACCAGCACCGGGGCTCAGCGTCACGGGGCCCGGCTAGAACAGCCTGATGTCGGGAAGTCTTTTTGAAATTTGCCGGTGGTATTGACGTCTCCGTTGAACGGTTAAACATGAGCTATAATTCGGTTTGGTTGACTCTAACGAACAATCTTTTGGTCTCAATAGTCTATTGTTTGTTTACAGGTAACGTTAAATCCGTTTTATTATTACAATTACATTTTAATTTAACTTTAACGTTGACCTAGAGCCCTGTCTTTTAACTTCTGACCGACTTGTTAGCTCCTCTCTATCCATATTGTGCAGACTGATTATGCTCTATCATTGTGCATTATAACCTACAATTTTAATGAAGGGACATCTGAGGAAACCTGGGGCCATATAGAATGAGAAGCTTGTAAATAAATGTATTGTTTGATTTTCAACCCAGGATATTCAAGCAATTGTGTATATTTACAACAACAAACAATTACAAAGTCCTGTTGTTTACAGATAGTTATTTACAGTCAGGCAGTTACATTTCAATTATACAGAACAAGAAGAAGAACATTGCAAAAGAACTATGTTCTTCCAGTGGACATAACTTCATCTAGGGAGGTTTAGTATCTACAAGTAGTCATGTTGACCCAGACATGCAGCAGTCCTTCTGGGCAGCAAGCCTTCCTCTGATCCCGCTCCGTTTTCTGTTTTATATATATATAATGCCCTCTTGTGCTCTGCAGGAGGAGGAATCCGGACGTGACACCCGTCGATGGCACCGGCAGCACAGCGGAGCGCCTCATGGCCGGCAAGGCCCCACCTCCTCCATCTCCTCTGCTTTGGGGAAATGCACAACTCTATGGAGGATCGTCATCATTTCCTCCACCACGCTGTGGACGGTCCTGCACACGGTGGCATGGCAGAGATGTCTGAGGTGACCCTGTAGGAGGCTCCACAAGCAGCCAGCACACCGTCACCAGCAGCTCAAGCTCATGGCTCCATCCATGGTTGTTTTGCCGGGGCAGCATCTGGACCAGTATGTTGATCCTGTTCCTGGAGAGCCTGAAGGCTGGTCTCAGGTCAGCTTCAGACCATGTTGATCCTGTTCCTGGAGAGCCTGAAGGTTGGTCTCAGGTCAGCTTCAGACCATGTTGATCCTGTTCCTGGAGAGCCTGAAGGCTGGTCTCAGGTCAGCTTCAGACCATGTTGATCCTGTTCCTGGAGAGCCTGAAGGCTGGTCTCAGGTCAGCTTCAGACCAGAACACAGAAAGAATCGGGACATGGTCCTTCAGTTGCACATACCGCTGAACAGGACTTTGGTCCTGTTAAAAAACAGGATATTATTTTGAAACATTGTTGTAACATTAATGTATGTAGTATATGTATTTGTGTTTTGACTATTTAATAATAATAATAAATAATGATTTCTAAGTATGAATTGTTGAAGTCTACCAGTATTAATATCTGACGTGTGCTTGCTTATGCTGGAGAAGGTTTCTGTGTATGTTACTGGTCGACAGGCAGTGTAAAACACACACCTATCTCACCAGAGTGCAGAAGTCACTGCAGCCTCCATGATCTCTGGATCGTAGACATGAACACTGTTGTGTCTGTCCTGGTTAATGACTAATGTACGAGACACAGATGCGTTCAGGTACCTTAGTTTAATGTGTAGTGGTGTTTGTGTATCTAACTGCACTGATGATCAACCTCTTGATGTTTGCGGACCAAGAAGACACATGGTAGGTGTGTATGTGAAATATAGCCTAATGGATGTAATATTTAAATACTTTTATAATGTTACTGTATTAAACCTCCTCTGCCTGCCATCTTATTAGGCCTCGGTAGATTATATATTTATATTGCAACAGCCATGCAATAAATGTTTACATGAGCAGTGTTCTAATGTAAAGGTATTTTCTATGTAATCTAGTTTTTGAGGTATTTCCTTCATCCAATATGAAAGAATATATATTAGATACACCTCCCAGTATAACCAGTAGAGTACAACAGCAGCAGAAACTACATTAAACTAAATGATCAAGTCCCTAAAACATTAAATCTAAGTTATATACACTATTAAACCACATTATTTCTTTGGGAACTGTCAAGTCTACCTGTAAGTGGGAGGACAGGTTACAAAGAAGAAAAATGGGTAGCCTGGTTAAAACAAAGTGTAATGTTAAGACAGACTTACAAAGCAATAAAGATGCTGTTAAGGCACGTCTCCTCTCCCTCCGCTGCATCACGGCTCTTCTTTGAAGGATTCGCCTCCTCTCCGGCTTCTTGATAGAGATGGCCGACCGCAACCGCAATCCTCCGGGTCCGATCCATTACTATTATATATAATATATCTATAATATATAGATGTGTAATATATATATATATATATATATATATATATATATATATATAATAATCAGAAGCAGCTTTATTATAACGGCATTATATCTAATATATTAATATATATATATTATATATCTGTAATATATAGATGTGTAATATTATATAATATATCTATAATTATATATATATATATATATATATATATAAAATAATCAGAAGCAGCTTTATCATAACGGCATTATATCTAATATATATTACATCAAATAAATTAATATCTAATATATATTATATCTAATATAACGTATCCACAGCAATCTTCTATACCTTTTCCCGCCACTGGCTCTTTAAATATACGTGCGTGAAGAAAGAGCTGCCAACGTGATGACGTCATCAAGTAAGCTTCCGTTCCAATTCACCGTACTTCTGAAGTCTGGACTTGGAGTCTGGACTTCAAGTCCAGACTCCAAGTCCAGACTTCAGAAGTTCACAAGTCCGTACTTGTGTACTTGGGTATTGAGAAACGGCCTCTGATAACAGCGCTGCGGCTGCAGTTCCTCGCTCTTCCGCTAGATGGGGTGTGTTCCCGTCGAGAGAAGAAGACGCTCACCACAACTCATGAAGAAGAGTGGCCTCAGTTCAGCCTGTAAACACAGAACAACGTTTGATTTGGTCATAAACTAAGACAACACAATATAATGCTGTCGTAGTGCCGGGCGGGATGACAGCAGCAGAGCTAAGTACAGGAGACGTAGTAACACGAAAACAAGTATTATAAATAAGCGATACAAAACAATCCACAATATCTGAATATACTAGGTAAGGGTCTGATATTTAAAGAGTTGTGTCTGTGTGAATCCAAATGACTGTTCTCAACATTACATTGATAATGCAGTGTTTATTACAACATGGTTCTCTAACGTGAGCTTTACAAATAATCCATTCAAAGATCCTTTAAGAATAAATATTCAATAAATATAAGTGTATGTTCATAAACTGAATGTTATATATTCTACATCACATCAGACACTGATGCACAGCGCTGTACATCTTGGTTAGGCTGCAGGTCTGTGATGAAGTGTTCTTATGCTGATACACACACACACACACACACACACACACACACACACACACACACGCGCGCGCGTGAATGATGATAATGATGATAATGAAATATATGTATATTAAAATTAAATTGAATGAAACTAAATGTAGGCGTAAAGTACTGTAACGACCCTAAGGTCAGGGAAGCTACGAGACGTAAGGCTTATAGGGTTTTTATTCATGGAACATAGAACAGGCTACTGTGGGCCGTAGCCTACGCCAACACAACAGTAACACAACAAGCTTCGCCACCGCTCCGGGTCCTAGTCTGCTCCGAACGGCTCGTAACACAACACCACACACAAAACAACATCACTCGTCCTCCAATCACAGACACGCCCCACCGCCACCGGCTCATGAGCCGTTCACTGACATCCCGAACACAATACCCACAACACAACATTTCTCTCAGTCCGTTACACTACCCTCCCCCCACAAAGTCCCTCGCCCCCGAGGGGGCAAACAAAGTCTCTCAGGTGGCCAGGGGGCCTCCGGTTCCTCTGAGGCTGCCGTCGGCGCTGGGGAGAAGGAAAAGGGGTTGAGGGGACGCTGGGACCAAGGGCAGGGGATGGGAAGGGAGGGGCTGGGCCAGGGACACCAAGGCCAGTCTGTGAAGGGGCGGGCGAAAGGCTGGGCCCATTGGGAAGGGTTTGGGGGGTAGTCTGGGCTGAGTCCAGGGTTCCCCGTGTCCCAGGTTCTTGTGGGGTGACTGTGCCCCGGTAGGGGGCCAGCCTGTCTCTGTGCAGAGCGACTTTCCTTCCTCGTGGTGGCAGCTGGACCCTGTACACCACCTCTCCAAGTCTCTCCAGGACTCGGCAGGGCCCCACCCACTCACTATCGAGCTTTGGGCACCTGCCTTTCTTCCTCTGAGGGCTATACACCCAGACCAGCTCTCCGACTTCAAAATGTCGTCCTCTGACGTGCACATCGTAGTTCCTCTTTTGCCTTACGCCCGCACTGCACATCTGGTTCCTGGCAAACTCGTGGGCTGACTCCAAGCGGTCCTGGAGTTTCCGAGCATAGTCGAGCCCCGGGGGACCCGCAGGGGCGTCAGGAGGTTTCCCCATCATCATCTCCCCTGGCGTCCGGATTTCTCTGCCGAGCATGAGAAGGGCAGGAGAGCAGGAAGTGGAGTCCTGCACAGCAGACCTGTAAGCCATCAGCACAAGAGGCACGTGGTCGTCCCAGTCGCGTTGGTGTTTAGCTGTCACTATGGCCAGCTGCTGTGCCAGCGTGCGGTTGAATCTCTCGACCAGCCCATCGCTCTGTGGATGGAGGGGTGTAGTGCGGGTCTTGTGGGATCCCAGTTTGTCACACATGGCGGCGAAGACACGAGACTCAAAGTTTCTGCCCTGATCTGTGTGGATGACTTCCGGGGCCCCAAATCTGCTGAACATTCCCCCCACCAGAGCATCCACAATCGTCTCCGCCTCCTGGTTCGGCATGCAGTAAGCTTCGGGCCACTTAGTAAAATAGTCCATGGCAGTGAGGATGTAACGGTTACCTCTCTCTGAGTGAGGAAACGGTCCGAGAACATCAATCCCCACCCTCTCCATGGGACACCCAGCCGGAAACTGCTGGAGTTGAGCATGAGATCTGTCTGCAGGGCCTTTCTTCGCTGTGCAGTTGTCGCAGCAGCGGCAGTAGTCCTCCACATCCCGCCTATGTTGGCCCCAGTAGAACCCCTGGCGGAGGCGACGGAGGGTCTTCGTAACGCCGAAGTGACCAGATCCCGGAGCTCCGTGCATTGCCCGGAGCACTGCCTCTCTCAGAGCCCTGGGCACCACCACTTGCCACTGTGTCTCTCCAGTCGCCGGCTCTTTCCACCCCCTCTGTAGCACACCATCACGCAGTCGCAGGGCCTGAAAAATTGACCAGAGTCCCTTTGTGGCTCGAGAACACATGGTAACCTCTCCCCAAGGTGGTCGCTGTTGGGATCCCACCCAAGCGAGCACTGGCCTTATGTCGACATCCTCTTCCTGTTTGCACCCCCACTCTGCTGCGTCCACAGCTGTCAGTCCATGGCCTGCTGGCATGCCCACCGGTCCCACGGCAGCACATTTCACATCAGGTTGCAGCCGCTCTTCTTCCTGCGCCTCTCTTTTCTCACAGTAGTTGCAGCCATCAGCGCTGCAAGGCCGGCGTGAAAGCGCGTCAGCATTTCCGTGGCGTGCCCCCGGTCTGTGGACCACAGTGAAATCATACGCCTGTAGCTCCTCAATCCAGCGTGCCAGCTGGCCTTCTGGCTCCTTAAAAGACATGAGCCACTGTAAGGCAGAGTGGTCGGTCCGGACTGTGAAGTGGAGGCCCCCAAGGTAATATCTGAAATGTCGGATGGCACAGACCATAGCAAGCAGCTCCCGTCTCGTGACACAGTAGCGGCGTTCAGCCTTGTTAAACTGTCTGCTGTGATACGCCACCACTCTCTCTCCTTCAGGAGTCACTTGGGCCAGCACAGCACCCGCGCCTGCATTACTGGCGTCCGTGTCGAGGATAAAAGGCAGGGTGGGTTCAGGCGGTGAGAGGACTGGGGCCTCCACAAGGGCTCTCTGCAGTGAAGTGAAAGCTGTATGGCACTCCTCTGTCCAATCAAACACCACCCCTTTTTGCAGCAGGCGGAATAGTGGTACAGCTATGCAGGAAAACCCCCTCACAAACTTCCTATAGTAGGAGGCCAGGCCCAGGAAGCTTTTCAGGTCCTGCACAGTGCTAGGGGTAGGCCAATCCTTCACCGTCTGCACTTTATCATCCATGGTGCCGACACCGCCGCCCCCAAGCTTGTGCCCCAGAAATGTGACCTCCCGTTGCATGAAGGAGCATTTCTGTGGGTGCAGCTTTAGACCTGCTGCTGCCACCCTCTCCAGCACCCGCCTCAGGGCCTTGAGAGCTGCCTGGAAGGAGTCACCATGCACCAGTATGTCGTCCAGGTACACAACACACTCCTGTCGAGGGATACCAGCGAGTACCCTGTCCATTAGTCTCTCGAACGTGGCAGGAGCATTGCAGAGGCCAAACGGAAGGACTTTAAACTGCCACAAGCCCCCATTAGTGATGAAGGCAGTTTTGGCCCTAGCTTCAGGGCTGAGAGGGACCTGCCAATACCCGCTCCGCAGGTCCAAAGAGGAGTACCAGGCTGACCCTGCCACCATGTCGAGAGCCTCGTCGATGCGTGGAAGGGGGTAGGAGTCCTTTTTTGTCACTTTGTTGAGGGGCCTGAAGTCCACACAGAAACGCCACGCCTCCTTCTGCTTTTTGGGGACCATGACGATCGCCGAGGCCCAGGGGCTGGTGGAAGGCTCGATGATTCCCGCTCGCTGCATCTCTTGCAGGGCTTTGTCTGCCGCAGCCTGCCTGGCCAGTGGGAGGCGTCGAGGTCTCATCCTAATCGGCCGCGCATCTCCTGTTTCGATGTAATGCTGGATGAGATCTGTGCGGCCCACATCGTCCTCTGACATTGAAAAACAGTCCTTGAACTCAAGAAGCAGCTGCCACAACAGATCTTGTTCGCTAGGAGTCAGACCACCACAGTTTGTCTGCCAGACCTCCCTCACTGCCAAGACTCTTTCACGGTCGTCAGGTGGAGAGGCGTTTGTCACCTGTGTGTGTGGACTTGCAGCTGGCCGGACAGAGGCGGGGGGTGGTTGCAACTCAGCAGCTGGCAGGGTGGAGGGCGGTGGGGGTATCTCATTTGAAGGGATGCAGCTATGAGCAGCATAATTTGTTGTCTCAGCCGTCAGTGTGGCAACGGTGTGGGTCGCAACACAGCCAGGCCGGGGTGGCTGGCGCCACATCTGGATGACATGGCCATCAGGGAACGTGAGAGTTCCTCTCTTTGTGTTGATGACACAGTCCAAAGCCCCAAGAATATCCAGTCCCAGTATACAGTCCTCCAGGTTAGCGACCCACACCGGGCAGCGGATAGACTTCCTCCCCAGCCCCAGAGTCACTATTGCTTCTCCAACCATGGGAGTTCGCTCCCCGGTGACTGACTGCAGTTTCACTATAGTGGGAAAAATATCAGTTCCATTTTTCACCACATCGGGCCTCACCAGGGTTGCTGACGAACCTGTGTCTACCAGTGCAGAGCAGCATGTCCCTCCAATGGTGAGCGGTGCATACCAACAGTCTCCTATCCAGGTTCGGCCCAGCACCACTAGTCGCTCCAGCTGACCATCAAAATCCTCCGGTGGTCTGGTTGCCCCTATTTGGTCGGACGGTTGCGTAGCTTTGTTAATTAGAGGGGGCTGGGACAGAGTGCCAGGGGTCCGCATCGTCCCGATTATGCGGTCCCCGGCTCGTTTCCCTTGTTCGCGGTGGAACGGGGGCAGTGTCGAACCAGGTGGCCAGGCTGGCCACACCCCCAGCAGACTCTTGGTCGTGGCTTGTCTTGTCTCTCATCTCTCAGAGTGGCAGCCCTCACCAGCTGGGTTAGCTCCCCCACCCAGGCAGGCTGCGCCAACTCCCCTTCCGTCTCACAAGCAGCTCTCCCCTTTGGTGCTTTTTCAACCACTTTACCCAAGGCGCCAGCACACAGCATCTCTCTCTCCGTAGCTGACTCCAAAGCCTCCTGGAGCGACCCAGGGTGAGCGAGTAGTGTCTGGATGCGCAGGTCAGCTGGCAGCAGGGCCTGGAGGAAATGGTCCCTAGCTAGCTCGCTCTGGATGGACGGGGGCATGTGGGCGTAGGTGCGGTGGACAAGCCCCTCGATGTCATTAGCGAGCTCCCTCAGCGGCTCCTCTGGCCGTCGCTGTCTGCTGCACAGTTCAGAGCGGAGTAGGCTAGTGGCAGAGCATTGTCCAAATCGTCGCTTTAGAGCCCCAATTAGTGCATCATAATCACTCCTATCATCGGGACTCAGCAGCAGCAGGCTTGATAAAGCGTCACCCGTGAGGCACATCGCTAACTGGAGAGCTTTTACTTCAGTGGACCATCTACTGGCATTGGCTAACAGTTCAAACTGTGCATGAAAAGCTTCCCAGTTGGATTTACCGTCATATCTGGGGGTCTTTATTGTGGACGGAATAGCTTCTCTGCGTGTCTCAGTGTGCTCAGTCATGTCCCTTTCTGCGGCCGCAGTCATTCCTCTACGGCCGCCATTTCCCTCACCGTCGCGGCCCGAGTGGCCAAAGCCAGCCTCCGCAGCCATCCTCGCGGTCATTTCTTTTACCCGCTCTCGGTGCTCCGTCGTCTGCCAGACCCCGGCTGCGCCGTCCCATTCTCGTTCGTCACTTTCTCCTTCCCGTTTAATCTTGAGACGGCTCCCCGACGTCATGTTTCTCCCCGTTGACGAGCGTTAGCCACCTAGCTTCTCTGCTGCTAACTGGCGTGGCGATGTTATAGCGAAAGTTTTACTTCTGACACCAAATGTAACGACCCTAAGGTCAGGGAAGCTACGAGACGTAAGGCTTATAGGGTTTTTATTCATGGAACATAGAACAGGCTACTGTGGGCCGTAGCCTACGCCAACACAACAGTAACACAACAAGCTTCGCCACCGCTCCGGGTCCTAGTCTGCTCCGAACGGCTCGTAACACAACACCACACACAAAACAACATCACTCGTCCTCCAATCACAGACACGCCCCACCGCCACCGGCTCATGAGCCGTTCACTGACATCCCGAACACAATACCCACGACACAACATTTCTCTCAGTCCGTTACAGTACATATGAAATCATACAGTAGACAATATGAACGAGATACTTTGAAGTGTTTTCATTTATAACAAGTATTACGTTGCATTAAAACTTTAGCAGAGCTACAAGCTTCGGTTTTCAATTATTTATTTAATTTAATTTAAGTGACTTTTATTAAATAAATAAATGTGTTACTTCTTTTGTTAAACGAATAAAAAAACTTCTTTTATTAAAATAAATAATTTACTTCTATATTAAACGAATAAAAAGTTACTTATTTTACTAAACTAATAAAAAAGTAACTTCTTTTATTAAAATAAATAAATAGATAAATAAATAAATAACTTTTTATCAAACTAATAAAAAAGTGACTTATTTTATTAAATAAAAAAATAAGTTACTTATTTTACTAAACTAATAAAAAAGTGACTTCCTTTATTTAAATAAATAAATAACTTATTTTATCAAACCAATAAAAAGTTACTTAATTTATTAAATAAATAGATAAATAAATAAATAACTTATTTTATCAAACGAATATAAAAGTGACTTATTTTTTTAAATAAATAAATGGATAAATAAATAAGTTACTTATTTTACTAAACTAATAAAAAAGTGACTTTATTTATTTAAAAATGAATAGATAAATAAATAAATAAATAACTTCTTTTATCAAACCAATAAAAAAGTGACTTATTTTATTAAATAAATAAATAAGCGTCTATCGACGCCATAGCCATAGTGACGTCACGACTCGGTCGTCCAATCAGAGGAGCCCCGTGCCTGAAGAGCACGCGCTCCGCCTCAAACCGTCTCCACTCTTCCGCCAACCGTCGCCGGTAAGTTCACGACCTGCGCCGTTCCGCCGGTGCGGCAGCGGGCTGCAGGCAGCCATGTACCGGGCACAGAGCCGCCTCTCCCCGGCCACAGAGCCGGTCTGATCCGGTTCTCCTCTCACTTTAAACGGCTTTAGTGGCTGCTTCTCAGCCGCTGGGGCTAGCTTCTGCTAATGCGAGCTAGCTCAACCGCCAGACCGTTCTTAACTTTGATGACGTCACTCAGTAGTCATGGTGCTGTCTGTTCTAGAGCATCACCTGTGTGTGGTGACGTCACTCAGTAGTCTCACCTGTGTGTGGTGACGTCACTCAGTAGTCTCACCTGTGTGTGGTGACATCATCAGTAGTCTCACCTGTGTGTGGTGACATCATCAGTATCTCACCTGTGTGTGGTGACATCATCAGTATCTCACCTGTGTGTGTGTGTGTGTGTGTGTGTGTGTGGTGACATCATCAGTATCTCACCTGTGTGTGGTGACATCATCAGTATCTCACCTGTGTGTGTGTGTGTGTGGTGACATCATCAGTATCTCACCTGTGTGTGTGGTGACATCATCAGTATCTCACGTGTGTGTGTGTGTGTGTGTGTGTGTGTGTGTGTGTGTGTGTGTGTGGTGACATCATCAGTATCTCACCTGTGTGTGGTGACATCATCAGTATCTCACCTGTGTGTGGTGACATCATCAGTATCTCACCTGTGTGTGTGGTGACATCATCAGTATCTCACCTGTGTGTGTGTGTGTGTGTGTGTGTGTGTGTGTGTGTGTGGTGACATCATCAGTATCTCACCTGTGTGTGTGGTGACATCATCAGTATCTCACCTGTGTGTGTGTGTGTGTGGTGACATCATCAGTATCTCACCTGTGTGTGGTGACATCATCAGTATCTCACCTGTGTGTGGTGACATCATCAGTATCTCACCTGTGTCTCCCAGCAGCCTTCAGAGTGTCAGCGTTCATAAAGCAGCAGAGATGAGCAGCAGGAGCCGCAGGGCCTGGTGAGAGCTGTCACTCACCTGTCTGTCACTCACCTGTCTGTCCCTCACCTGTCACTCACTCACCTGTCTGTCACTCACCTGTCTGTCACTCACCTGTCACAGTAGTGTCTGTCTTTGAGCTAGTCGTATAACTCCCCTGATTGGTCAGGTCCTTCAGAGCTCCAGGAGGGTCTTTAGTGTGTGACTGTGTGTGTGTCTGTGACTGTATGTGTGACTGTGTGTGTGTGACTGTGTGTGTGTGACTGTGTGTGTGTGTCTGTATGACTTTGTGTGTGACTGTATATGTGTGTGACTGTATGTGTGTGTGTGTGTGACTGTGTGTGTGTGACTGTGTGTGTGTGACTGTGTGTGTGACTGTGTGTGTGTGTGTGACTGTGTGTGTGTGACTGTGTGTATGTGACTGTGTGTGTGTGTGACTGTGTGTATGTGACTGTGTGTATGTGACTGTGTGTGTGTGTATGTGACTGTGTGTGTGTGTGTCTGTATGACTTTGTGTGTGACTGTATATGTGTGTGTGTGTGTGTGTGTGTGTGTGTGTGTGTGTGTGTGTGTGTGTGTGTGTGTGTGTGTGTGTGACTGTATCTGTGTGTGACTGTATGTGTGTGTGTGTGTGTGACTGTATCTGTGTGTGACTGTGTGAGTGTATGTGTGTCTGTGACTGTGACTGTGTGTGTGTGTGTCTCTCTCTCAGCACCAAGAGGCGCTCCAGTGGTCTTGGACGTAAAGAAGGACTCTCCAGGGAGAATGTACAGAAGCCTGGATGGACAAAAGACGAGGTGATGTCATCATGTTAGCATTCATGGCTAGCTCAGGAAGTGTGTGTGCTGTCATCATTCATGGCTAGCTCAGGAAGTGTGTGTCCTGTCATCATGTTAGCATTCATGGCTAGCTCAGGAAGTGTGTCATCATGTTAGCATTCATGGCTAGCTCAGGAAGTGTGTGTGTCCTGTCATCATTCATGGCTAGCTCAGGAAGTGTGTGTGATGTCATCATGTTAGCATTCATGGCTAGCTCAGGAAGTGTGTGTGATGTCATCATGTTAGCATTCATGGCTAGCTCAGGAAGTGTGTGTGCTGTCATCATTCATGGCTAGCTCAGGAAGTGTGTGTGTCCTGTCATCATGTTAGCATTCATGGCTAGCTCAGGAAGTGTGTCATCATGTTAGCATTCATGGCTAGCTCAGGAAGTGTGTGTGCTGTCATCATTCATGGCTAGCTCAGGAAGTGTGTGTGCTGTCATCATTCATGGCTAGCTCAGGAAGTGTGTGTCCTGTCATCATGTTAGCATTCATGGCTAGCTCAGGAAGTGTGTGTGTCCTGTCATCATTCATGGCTAGCTCAGGAAGTGTGTGTGATGTCATCATGTTAGCATTCATGGCTAGCTCAGGAAGTGTGTGTGATGTCATCATGTTAGCATTCATGGCTAGCTCAGGAAGTGTGTGTGCTGTCATCATTCATGGCTAGCTCAGGAAGTGTGTGTGTCCTGTCATCATGTTAGCATTCATGGCTAGCTCAGGAAGTGTGTCATCATGTTAGCATTCATGGCTAGCTCAGGAAGTGTGTCATCATGTTAGCATTCATGGCTAGCTCAGGAAGTGTGTCATCATGTTAGCATTCATGGCTAGCTCAGGAAGAGTGTGTCATCATGTTAGCATTCATGGCTAGCTCAGGAAGTGTGTGTCCTGTCATCATGTTAGCATTCATGGCTAGCTCAGGAAGTGTGTGTGCTGTCATCATTCATGGCTAGCTCAGGAAGTGTGTGTCCTGTCATCATGTTAGCATTCATGGCTAGCTCAGGAAGTGTGTGTGTCCTGTCATCATTCATGGCTAGCTCAGGAAGTGTGTGTGCTGTCATCATGTTAGCATTCATGGCTAGCTCAGGAAGTGTGTGTGCTGTCATCATGTTAGCATTCATGGCTAGCTCAGGAAGTGTGTGTGCTGTCATCATTCATGGCTAGCTCAGGAAGTGTGTGTGTCCTGTCATCATGTTAGCATTCATGGCTAGCTCAGGAAGTGTGTCATCATGTTAGCATTCATGGCTAGCTCAGGAAGTGTGTCATCATGTTAGCATTCATGGCTAGCTCAGGAAGTGTGTGTCCTGTCATCATGTTAGCATTCATGGCTAGCTCAGGAAGTGTGTGTGTCCTGTCAGGATATTTACTCTCACTGGAAGTGAGACATGAGTCTGATGGTGATCTTCCTCCTCAGGACGAGAAGCTGCACAGGATGGTGAAGGAGTTGGGCTCCAGCAGCTGGTCCTCCGTGTCTCTGCATTTCAAAGTGAGGAGTTTGATTTCACTTCTTCTGGTCGCATAAGAACAGAGAAACGTTAGCTGCTAGCTGCTTGGCTAAACAGCAGAGCTAATAGTTGTAGCAGAGGTTGCATTGAGTTGCATTATGACGCGTTCAAGCGCTAGTAGGAATTAGTATTGGTCAAAGGTAAAGTAGTAGAGATGGAGGTAGAATAATGCATTGTGGGGGAAAAGTCTGTGTGTGTCCTCTTCTTCCACCCAACACTCCCAGGAATCCATCTAAACCCTTCAGCTCCTCACTGATCCGTTACAGAGCTAACGTCTGAGCTAACTGTTGCTCAAGCCACGCATCAGTTACAGCGCTAACGTCTGAGCTAACTGTTGCTCAAGCCACGCATCAGTTACAGCGCTAACGTCTGAGCTAACTGTTGCTCAAGCCACGCATCAGTTACAGCGCTAACGTCTGAGCTAACTGTTGCTCAAGCCAGCAGAAGAAGTCCTAACTGTCTCTGTTGTGTCTCAGGGTCAGAGGTCAGATGTGGAGTGTCAGCGGAGGTGGCAGCACATTAAAAACCCAGAGCTAGTCAAAGGTCCCTGGACCCATGAGGAGGATGAGAGGGTAAACACTCACACTGCCAATGCTTACAGTACTATACGACTATTACTATACTATAGGAGTATAGAGTACTATAGTACTATTACACTTTACTACCTACTGTATGAAACTTACATCAGCCAAACTTGCCACTTTTTTTACTGATATCTTGAATGGACTTGTTGGACGTGGGACTCCTCTATAGATGTCTACTTGTGATGTCACTTCCTGTGCAGGTTCTCCAGCTGGTGGAGAAGTACGGCGTGAAGCGCTGGTCGCTCATCGCCAAACACCTGCACACTCGTAACGGGAAGCAGTGCCGCGAGCGCTGGCACAACCACCTGAACCCCACGGTGAAGAAGAGCGGCTGGCTGCTGGAGGAGGACCGCATCATCTGCCAGGCCCACCGGCTGCTGGGGAACCGCTGGGCCGACATCTCCAAGCTGCTGCCCGGCAGGTGTGTCCACACAGACAGACAAACAGTCCTCGTCTCTGTAAAGACTGCATTTAGGGCAAAAAGATTAACGTATATTTTATGCGCCACATTCAATAATTAAGTAAAAACTAGTGTATTACGTGCTTTTATTTTAAAGTAATGTTATCAGAACAATATAACAGGCCCTCTGGAGCAACAGCAAGTTAACAACAGTATATAAATCTAAAATATATTTATAAAAAAGATGTATTTTATTTTTTTAATGACTCGTCATTCAATTAAATATTGTATTTATTTTCAGATGTTATAGACTATTTTATTCTAATGTGAAACAGCTTAATATCATGCTGAAGAAGAAACATTTGTCTTTTATCAGGAACAACATAAACAGTCTGTTCAGTAGTAAGGGTCCCTGTGAGGGACAAGCCCCTCCTTCTTTTGTCATGTTCAGTAGTAAGGGTCCCTGTGAGGGACAAGCCCCTCCTTCTTTTGTCATGTTCAGTAGTAAGGGTCCCTGTGAGGGACAAGCCCCTCCTTCTTTTGTCATGTTCAGTAGTAAGGGTCCCTGTGAGGGACAAGCCCCTCCTTCTTTTGTCATGTTCAGTAGTAAGGGTCCCTGTGAGGGACAAGCCACTCCTTCTTTTGTCAAGTTCAGTAGTAAGGGTCCCTGTGAGGGACAAGCCCCTCCTTCTTTTGTCATGTTCAGTAGTAAGGGTCCCTGTGAGGGACAAGCCCCTCCTTCTTTTGTCAAGTTCAGTAGTAAGGGTCCCTGTGAGGGACAAGCCCCTCCTTCTTTTGTCATGTTCAGTAGTAAGGGTCCCTGTGAGGGACAAGCCCCTCCTTCTTTTGTCAAGTTCAGTAGTAAGGGTCCCTGTGAGGGACAAGCCCCTCCTTCTTTTGTCATGTTCAGTAGTAAGGGTCCCTGTGAGGGACAAGCCCCTCCTTCTTTTGTCATGTTCAGTAGTAAGGGTCCCTGTGAGGGACAAGCCCCTCCTTCTTTTGTCATGTTCAGTAGTAAGGGTCCCTGTGAGGGACAAGCCCCTCCTTCTTTTGTCATGTTCAGTAGTAAGGGTCCCTGTGAGGGACAAGCCCCTCCTTCTTTTGTCATGTTCAGTAGTAAGGGTCCCTGTGAGGGACAAGCCCCTCCTTCTTTTGTCATGTTCAGTAGTAAGGGTCCCTGTGAGGGACAAGCCCCTCCTTCTTTTGTCATGTTCAGTAGTAAGGGTCCCTGTGAGGGACAAGCCCCTCCTTCTTTTGTCATGTTCAGTAGTAAGGGTCCCTGTGAGGGACAAGCCCCTCCTTCTTTTGTCATGTTCAGTAGTAAGGGTCCCTGTGAGGGACAAGCCCCTCCTTCTTTTGTCATGTTCAGTAGTAAGGGTCCCTGTGAGGGACAAGCCCCTCCTTCTTTTGTCATGTTCAGTAGTAAGGGTCCCTGTGAGGGACAAGCCCCTCCTTCTTTTGTCATGTTCAGTAGTAAGGGTCCCTGTGAGGGACAAGCCACTCCTTCTTTTGTCAAGTTCAGTAGTAAGGGTCCCTGTGAGGGACAAGCCCCTCCTTCTTTTGTCATGTTCAGTAGTAAGGGTCCCTGTGAGGGACAAGCCCCTCCTTCTTTTGTCAAGTTCAGTAGTAAGGGTCCCTGTGAGGGACAAGCCCCTCCTTCTTTTGTCATGTTCAGTAGTAAGGGTCCCTGTGAGGGACAAGCCCCTCCTTCTTTTGTCAAGTTCAGTAGTAAGGGTCCCTGTGAGGGACAAGCCCCTCCTTCTTTTGTCATGTTCAGTAGTAAGGGTCCCTGTGAGGGACAAGCCCCTCCTTCTTTTGTCATGTTCAGTAGTAAGGGTCCCTGTGAGGGACAAGCCCCTCCTTCTTTTGTCATGTTCAGTAGTAAGGGTCCCTGTGAGGGACAAGCCCCTCCTTCTTTTGTCATGTTCAGTAGTAAGGGTCCCTGTGAGGGACAAGCCCCTCCTTCTTTTGTCATGTTCAGTAGTAAGGGTCCCTGTGAGGGACAAGCCCCTCCTTCTTTTGTCATGTTCAGTAGTAAGGGTCCCTGTGAGGGACAAGCCCCTCCTTCTTTTGTCATGTTCAGTAGTAAGGGTCCCTGTGAGGGACAAGCCCCTCCTTCTTTTGTCATGTTCAGTAGTAAGGGTCCCTGTGAGGGACAAGCCCCTCCTCTTTTGTCATGTTCAGTAGTAAGGGTCCCTGTGAGGGACAAGCCCCTCCTTCTTTTGTCATGTTCAGTAGTAAGGGTCCCTGTGAGGGACAAGCCCCTCCTTCTTTTGTCATGTTCAGTAGTAAGGGTCCCTGTGAGGGACAAGCCCCTCCTTCTTTTGTCATGTTCAGTAGTAAGGGTCCCTGTGAGGGACAAGCCCCTCCTTCTTTTGTCATGTTCAGTAGTAAGGGTCCCTGTGAAGGACAAGCCCCTCCTTCTTTTGTCATGTTCAGTAGTAAGGGTCCCTGTGAGGGACAAGCCCCTCCTTCTTTTGTCATGTTCAGTAGTAAGGGTCCCTGTGAGGGACAAGCCACTCCTTCTTTTGTCATGTTCAGTAGTAAGGGTCCCTGTGAGGGACAAGCCCCTCCTTCTTTTGTCATGTTCAGTAGTAAGGGTCCCTGTGAGGGACAAGCCCTCCTTCTTTTGTCATGTTCAGTAGTAAGGGTCCCTGTGAGGGACAAGCCCCTCCTTCTTTTGTCATGTTCAGTAGTAAGGGTCCCTGTGAGGGACAAGCCCCTCCTTCTTTTGTCATGTTCAGTAGTAAGGGTCCCTGTGAGGGACAAGCCCCTCCTTCTTTTGTCATGTTCAGTAGTAAGGGTCCCTGTGAAGGACAAGCCCCTCCTTCTTTTGTCATGTTCAGTAGTAAGGGTCCCTGTGAGGGACAAGCCACTCCTTCTTTTGTCATGTTCAGTAGTAAGGGTCCCTGTGAGGGACAAGCCCCTCCTTCTTTTGTCATGTTCAGTAGTAAGGGTCCCTGTGAGGGACAAGCCCCTCCTTCTTTTGTCATGTTCAGTAGTAAGGGTCCCTGTGAGGGACAAGCCCCTCCTTCTTTTGTCATGTTCAGTAGTAAGGGTCCCTGTGAGGGACAAGCCCCTCCTTCTTTTGTCATGTTCAGTAGTAAGGGTCCCTGTGAGGGACAAGCCCCCTCCTTCTTTTGTCATGTTCAGTAGTAAGGGTCCCTGTGAGGGACAAGCCCCTCCTTCTTTTGTCATGTTCAGTAGTAAGGGTCCCTGTGAGGGACAAGCCACTCCTTCTTTTGTCATGTTCAGTAGTAAGGGTCCCTGTGAGGGACAAGCCCCTCCTTCTTTTGTCATGTTCAGTAGTAAGGGTCCCTGTGAGGGACAAGCCCCTCCTTCTTTTGTCATGTTCAGTAGTAAGGGTCCTTGTGAGGGACAAGCCCCTCCTTCTTTTGTCATGTTCAGTAGTAAGGGTCCCTGTGAGGGACAAGCCCCTCCTTCTTTTGTCATGTTCAGTAGTAAGGGTCCTTGTGAGGGACAAGCCACTCCTTCTTTTGTCATGTTCAGTAGTAAGGGTCCTTGTGAGGGACAAGCCCCTCCTTCTTTTGTCATGTTCAGTAGTAAGGGTCCTTGTGAGGGACAAGCCCCTCCTTCTTTTGTCATGTTCAGTAGTAAGGGTCCTTGTGAGGGACAAGCCCCTCCTTCTTTTGTCATGTTCAGTAGTAAGGGTCCCTGTGAGGGACAAGCCCCTCCTTCTTTTGTCATGTTCAGTAGTAAGGGTCCCTGTGAGGGACAAGCCCCTCCTTCTTTTGTCATGTTCAGTAGTAAGGGTCCCTGTGAGGGACAAGCCCCTCCTTCTTTTGTCATGTTCAGTAGTAAGGGTCCCTGTGAGGGACAAGCCCCTCCCTCTTTTGTCATGTTCAGTAGTAAGGGTCCCTGTGAGGGACAAGCCCCTCCCTCTTTTGTCATGTTCAGTAGTAAGGGTCCCTGTGAGGGACAAGCCCCTCCTTCTTTTGTCATGTTCAGTAGTAAGGGTCCCTGTGAAGGACAAGCCCCTCCTTCTTTTGTCATGTTCAGTAGTAAGGGTCCCTGTGAGGGACAAGCCCCTCCTTCTTTTGTCATGTTCAGTAGTAAGGGTCCCTGTGAGGGACAAGCCCCTCCTTCTTTTGTCATGTTCAGTAGTAAGGGTCCCTGTGAGGGACAAGCCCCTCCTTCTTTTGTCATGTTCAGTAGTAAGGGTCCCTGTGAGGGACAAGCCCCTCCTTCTTTTGTCATGTTCAGTAGTAAGGGTCCCTGTGAGGGACAAGCCCCTCCTTCTTTTGTCATGTTCAGTAGTAAGGGTCCCTGTGAGGGACAAGCCCCTCCTTCTTTTGTCATGTTCAGTAGTAAGGGTCCCTGTGAGGGACAAGCCCCTCCTTCTTTTGTCATGTTCAGTAGTAAGGGTCCCTGTGAGGGACAAGCCACTCCTTCTTTTGTCATGTTCAGTAGTAAGGGTCCCTGTGAGGGACAAGCCACTCCTTCTTTTGTCATGTTCAGTAGTAAGGGTCCCTGTGAGGGACAAGCCCCTCCTTCTTTTGTCATGTTCAGTAGTAAGGGTCCCTGTGAGGGACAAGCCCCTCCCTCTTTTGTCATGTTCAGTAGTAAGGGTCCCTGTGAGGGACAAGCCCCTCCCTCTTTTGTCATGTTCAGTAGTAAGGGTCCCTGTGAGGGACAAGCCCCTCCTTCTTTTGTCATGTTCAGTAGTAAGGGTCCCTGTGAGGGACAAGCCCCTCCTTCTTTTGTCATGTTCAGTAGTAAGGGTCCCTGTGAGGGACAAGCCCCTCCTTCTTTTGTCATGTTCAGTAGTAAGGGTCCCTGTGAGGGACAAGCCCCTCCTTCTTTTGTCATGTTCAGTAGTAAGGGTCCCTGTGAGGGACAAGCCCCTCCTTCTTTTGTCATGTTCAGTAGTAAGGGTCCCTGTGAGGGACAAGCCCCTCCTTCTTTTGTCATGTTCAGTAGTAAGGGTCCCTGTGAGGGACAAGCCCCTCCTTCTTTTGTCATGTTCAGTAGTAAGGGTCCCTGTGAGGGACAAGCCCCTCCTTCTTTTGTCATGTTCAGTAGTAAGGGTCCCTGTGAGGGACAAGCCCCTCCTTCTTTTGTCATGTTCAGTAGTAAGGGTCCCTGTGAGGGACAAGCCCCTCCTTCTTTTGTCATGTTCAGTAGTAAGGGTCCCTGTGAGGGACAAGCCCCTCCTTCTTTTGTCATGTTCAGTAGTAAGGGTCCCTGTGAAGGACAAGCCCCTCCTTCTTTTGTCATGTTCAGTAGTAAGGGTCCCTGTGAGGGACAAGCCCCTCCTTCTTTTGTCATGTTCAGTAGTAAGGGTCCCTGTGAGGGACAAGCCACTCCTTCTTTTGTCATGTTCAGTAGTAAGGGTCCCTGTGAGGGACAAGCCCCTCCTTCTTTTGTCATGTTCAGTAGTAAGGGTCCCTGTGAGGGACAAGCCCCTCCTTCTTTTGTCATGTTCAGTAGTAAGGGTCCCTGTGAGGGACAAGCCCCTCCTTCTTTTGTCATGTTCAGTAGTAAGGGTCCCTGTGAGGGACAAGCCCCTCCTTCTTTTGTCATGTTCAGTAGTAAGGGTCCCTGTGAGGGACAAGCCCCTCCTTCTTTTGTCATGTTCAGTAGTAAGGGTCCCTGTGAGGGACAAGCCCCTCCTTCTTTTGTCATGTTCAGTAGTAAGGGTCCCTGTGAGGGACAAGCCCCTCCTTCTTTTGTCATGTTCAGTAGTAAGGGTCCCTGTGAGGGACAAGCCCCTCCTTCTTTTGTCATGTTCAGTAGTAAGGGTCCCTGTGAGGGACAAGCCCCTCCTTCTTTTGTCATGTTCAGTAGTAAGGGTCCCTGTGAGGGACAAGCCCCTCCTTCTTTTGTCATGTTCAGTAGTAAGGGTCCCTGTGAGGGACAAGCCCCTCCTTCTTTTGTCATGTTCAGTAGTAAGGGTCCCTGTGAGGGACAAGCCACTCCTTCTTTTGTCATGTTCAGTAGTAAGGGTCCCTGTGAGGGACAAGCCCCTCCTTCTTTTGTCATGTTCAGTAGTAAGGGTCCCTGTGAGGGACAAGCCCCTCCTTCTTTTGTCATGTTCAGTAGTAAGGGTCCTTGTGAGGGACAAGCCCCTCCTTCTTTTGTCATGTTCAGTAGTAAGGGTCCCTGTGAGGGACAAGCCCCTCCTTCTTTTGTCATGTTCAGTAGTAAGGGTCCTTGTGAGGGACAAGCCACTCCTTCTTTTGTCATGTTCAGTAGTAAGGGTCCTTGTGAGGGACAAGCCCCTCCTTCTTTTGTCATGTTCAGTAGTAAGGGTCCTTGTGAGGGACAAGCCCCTCCTTCTTTTGTCATGTTCAGTAGTAAGGGTCCTTGTGAGGGACAAGCCCCTCCTTCTTTTGTCATGTTCAGTAGTAAGGGTCCCTGTGAGGGACAAGCCCCTCCTTCTTTTGTCATGTTCAGTAGTAAGGGTCCCTGTGAGGGACAAGCCACTCCTTCTTTTGTCATGTTCAGTAGTAAGGGTCCCTGTGAGGGACAAGCCCCTCCTTCTTTTGTCATGTTCAGTAGTAAGGGTCCCTGTGAGGGACAAGCCCCTCCCTCTTTTGTCATGTTCAGTAGTAAGGGTCCCTGTGAGGGACAAGCCCCTCCCTCTTTTGTCATGTTCAGTAGTAAGGGTCCCTGTGAGGGACAAGCCCCTCCTTCTTTTGTCATGTTCAGTAGTAAGGGTCCCTGTGAAGGACAAGCCCCTCCTTCTTTTGTCATGTTCAGTAGTAAGGGTCCCTGTGAGGGACAAGCCCCTCCTTCTTTTGTCATGTTCAGTAGTAAGGGTCCCTGTGAGGGACAAGCCACTCCTTCTTTTGTCATGTTCAGTAGTAAGGGTCCCTGTGAGGGACAAGCCACTCCTTCTTTTGTCATGTTCAGTAGTAAGGGTCCCTGTGAGGGACAAGCCCCTCCTTCTTTTGTCATGTTCAGTAGTAAGGGTCCCTGTGAGGGACAAGCCCCTCCCTCTTTTGTCATGTTCAGTAGTAAGGGTCCCTGTGAGGGACAAGCCCCTCCCTCTTTTGTCATGTTCAGTAGTAAGGGTCCCTGTGAGGGACAAGCCCCTCCTTCTTTTGTCATGTTCAGTAGTAAGGGTCCCTGTGAAGGACAAGCCCCTCCTTCTTTTGTCATGTTCAGTAGTAAGGGTCCCTGTGAGGGACAAGCCACTCCTTCTTTTGTCATGTTCAGTAGTAAGGGTCCCTGTGAGGGACAAGCCCCTCCTTCTTTTGTCATGTTCAGTAGTAAGGGTCCCTGTGAGGGACAAGCCACTCCTTCTTTTGTCATGTTCAGTAGTAAGGGTCCCTGTGAGGGACAAGCCCCTCCTTCTTTTGTCATGTTCAGTAGTAAGGGTCCCTGTGAGGGACAAGCCCCTCCTTCTTTTGTCATGTTCAGTAGTAAGGGTCCCTGTGAGGGACAAGCCCCTCCTTCTTTTGTCATGTTCAGTAGTAAGGGTCCCTGTGAGGGACAAGCCCCTCCTTCTTTTGTCATGTTCAGTAGTAAGGGTCCCTGTGAGGGACAAGCCACTCCTTCTTTTGTCATGTTCAGTAGTAAGGGTCCCTGTGAGGGACAAGCCCCTCCTTCTTTTGTCATGTTCAGTAGTAAGGGTCCCTGTGAGGGGGATCTGGCCAAGGTTACAAAAGAATGTCTGCAGCACTCAAGGCTCCTAAGAGCACAGTGGCCTCCATAACCCTTACATGGAAGAAGTTTGGGACGACCAGAACTCTTCCTAGACCTGGCCATCCAGCCAAACAGAGCAATCGTGGGAGAAGAGCCTTGGTGAGAGGTCAAGAAGAACCCAAAGATCACTGTGGCTGAGCTCCAGAGATGCAGTAGGGAGATGGGAGGAAGTTCCACAAAGTCAGCTATCACTGCAGCCCTCCACCAGTCAGGCTTTATGGCAGAGCGGCCCGACGGAGGCCTCTCAGTGCAAGACGTATGAAAAAACACATGAAGGACTCCCAGACTATGAGAAATAAGATTCTCTGGTCTGATGAGACCAAGATTGAACTTTTGGCGTTAATTCTAAGCGGTATGTGTGGAGAAAACCAGGCACTGCTCATCACCTGCCAATACAATCCCAACAGTGAAGCATGGTGGCAGCATCATGCTATGGGGTGTTTTTCAGCTGCAGGGACAGGACGACTGGTTGCAATTGAAGGAAAGATGAATGCGGCCAAGTACAGAGATATCCTGGAAGAAAACCTCTTCCAGAGCGCTCTGGACCTCAGACTGGGCCGAAGGTTCACCTTCCAACAAGACCACGACCCTAAGCACACAGCTAAAACAACACAGGAGTGGCTTCAGAACAACTCTGTGACCATTCTTGACCGGCCCAGCCAGAGCCCTCAACCCAATGAGCATCTCTGGAGAGACCTGGACATGTCTGTCCACCAACGTTCACCATCCAACCTGACGGAGCTGGAGAGGATCTGAAGGAAGAATGGAGAGGATCCCCAAATCCAGGTGTGAACACCTTGTTGCATCATTCCCAAGAAGACTCATGCTGTACGAGCTCAAAAGGGTTCTACTCCATACTGAGCAAAGGGTCTGAATACTTATGACCATGTGATATTTCACTTTTTCTTTTTTAATAAATTTGCAAACATTTCTACATTTCTGTTTTTTTCTGTCAAGATGGGGTGCTGAGTGAACACTAATTAGAAATAAAATGAACTTTTTTGATTTTAGCAAATGGCTGCAAGTGAAACATTTAAAGGGGTCTGAATACTTTCCGTACCGTGTGTGTGTGAGTGTGTGTATATATATATATACACACACACACACACACACACACACACACACACACACACACACACACACACACACACACACACACCCCTAAAGGATTATTAGGAACACCTGTTCAATTTCTCATTAATGCAATGATCTAATCAACCAATCACATGGCAGTTGCTTCAATGCATTGAGGGGTGTGGTCCTGGTCAAGACAATCTCCTGAACTCCAAACTGAATGTCAGAATGGGAAAGAAAGGTGATTTAAGCAATTTTGAGCGTGGCATGGTTGTTGGTGCCAGACGGGCCGGTCTGAGTATTTCACAATCTGCTCAGTTACTGGGATTTTCACGCACAACCATTTCTAGGGTTTACAAAGAATGGTGTGAAAAGGGAAAAACATCCAGTAATGCGGCAGTCCTGTGGGCGAAAATGCCTCGTTGATGCTAGAGGTCAGAGGAGAATGGGCCGACTGATTCAAGCTGATAGAAGAGCAACTTTGACTGAAATAACCACTTGTTACAACCGAGGTATGCAGCAAAGCATTTGTGAAGCCACAACACGCACAACCTTGAGGCGGATGGGCTACAACAGCAGAAGACCCCACCGGGTACCACTCATCTCCACTACAAATAGGAACAAGAGGCTACAATTTGCAAGAGCTCACCAAAATTGGACAGTTGAAGACTGGAAAAATGTTGCCTGGTCTGATGAGTCTGGATTTCTGTTGAGACATTCAGATGGTAGAGTCAGAATTTGGCGTAAACAGAATGAGAACATGGATCCATCATGCCTTGTTACCACTGTGCAGGCTGGTGGTGGTGGTGGTGTAATGGTGTGGGGATGTTTTCTTGGCACACTTTAGGCCCCTTAGTGCCAATTGGGCATCGTTTAAATGCCACGGCCTACCTGAGCATTGTTTCTGACCATGTCCATCCCTTTATGGCCACCATGTACCCATCCTCTGATGGCTACTTCCAGCAGGATAATGCACCATGTCACAAAGCTCCAATCATTTCAAATTGGTTTCTTGAACATGACAATGAGTTCACTGTACTAAAATGGCCCCCACAGTCACCAGATCTCAACCCAATAGAGCATCTTTGGGATGTGGTGGAACGGGAGCTTCGTGCCCTGGATGTGCATCCCACAAATCTCCATCAACTGCAAGATGCTATCCTATCAATATGGGCCAACATTTCTAAAGAATGCTTTCAGCACCTTGTTGAATCAATGCCACGTATATATCTATCTCTCTCTATCTCTCTCATTGATATTGTAAAAAACTTTAAAAATCAAAGATCTTCTGACATATATTCTATTGATATGGTAATCATTAAAGAAGTAATGACTTTTTGGACGTGACTCAGACTTGTTAGCATCAGGCAACAAGTCTGAGTCACTATCGTCTATCGTCTCATATGTAATGTGGACCCTAAAGTATTATTGATCTTCTCAGGACAGACAACTCCATCAAAAACCACTGGAACTCCACCCTGAAGAGGAAGGTGGAGAAGGAGGGATACCTGCAGGTCCTGCACCTCCACAACTCCTCCATCACCTCCTCTAGCTCCTCCAGGTCCTCCTCCTCCCCCAGACCAGCATCCAGGACCTTGGACCCCCTCAGCAAAGCTAACATCCCCACCAAGGTCACGGTGCACCCATCATGACACCCATCATGACACCCATGAGAACCCCCATGATGATGACTCTCCTCCACAGGGGTCCAGTGTGAAGGACTCCTCCAGCGATCAGACCCCCCAGGCTCACCTGTGCTCCGTCTGTGGCCCCGCCTCCTCCTCGGGTTACGGCTCCTCACTGAGCATGTGCGAGCTGACCACGTCCGCAGAGCTGATGGAGCTGGTACGTCACGGCTGAGGCTCCGCCCACTGGTCCTTCAGATCCTGTTGTCTCGTTGATGTTTCTGACTCAAACTAAATCTGTGGAAAATATTGATGTGAAACTTTTCTTTGAAGAGAAGCGTGTAAATAAAAGCAGAAGTGAATGTCAAGGCGTGGCGACTGTACCTGATCTGTGATCTCGTCACAGAGCTCGGGGGCCTGGAGCTGCTGCCCAAAGGAAGAGAGCCCGTCTCTGTTCACAGAGGAGGACCCGGCAGGCGTGGATCTGAGCCGGAGTTATGTAAGAAGCAGCTGATCAGTCCATCGGGGCCAATCAGACGGCTCCGTGGTGACGCGTGGTTCTCCTTAGGTTGCAGGAATGAAGGAGCAGCCGGCGAGCCGGCAGGACGGCGCCTCCTTCACCGCGGGGACTCTGAGCTTCTCCCCGTCTGAGGTGAAGACCTGAGACCCTGCTGCCGTCTGTCCCGCTCTATGTCCTGCTGACCTCTGTTGTGTTCAGCTCCTCAGCCTGTGTGGCGTGGAGGACCTGAAGGTCCAGCGCCCGGCTCTCACCTCCACCCCGGTCTGCTCCCTGAAGCGCCCCAGCCACAGCACCCACAGCACCCACAGCACCCACAGCACCCACAGCAGCCAGGACCTCTGCTGCCTGCACTGCCAGTAAGCTCCACACGCTCTCTGCTTGTTGTGCCTCACCGTGAGCAGGCAGCTGATCCAGCCTTCATGTGGTTCAGGACTTCCTCAGAGACCAGGGACACGGTGAGAGCGTTGTGGACGCCGGCCCCTCAAACACCAACCCCACTGAAGATCCACAACAAGAGCCAGGGCCAGGTGAGAGGAGCCTGGTGAGAAAACAAGCGCACCTCCACTAGAGCGGTGGGTTGAGTCTGTTTGTGCCGCAGGACTCGGTCTGTTGGAGCAGGAGGATGAACCTCACCTGGGAGGAGCCAAGAGGCCATCCTGTCCGTCAACAGTCCAGCAGCAGCTCCAAGGTCCACACACACCTACAGAGGTCTACACACACCTACAGAGGTCTACACACACACCTACAGAGGTCTACACACACACCTACAGAGGTCTACACACGCACCTACAGAGGTCTACACACGCACCTACAGAGGTCTACACACACGCACCTACAGAGGTCTACACACACGCACCTACAGAGGTCTACACACACGCACCTACAGAGGTCTACACACACACCTACAGAGGTCTACACACACACCTACAGAGGTCTACACACACACCTACAGAGGTCTACACACACACCTACAGAGGTCTACACACGCACCTACAGAGGTCTACACACGCACCTACAGAGGTCTACACACACGCGCACCTACAGAGGTCTACACACACGCGCACCTACAGAGGTCTACACACACGCGCACCTACAGAGGTCTACACACACGCACACCTACAGAGGTCTACACACACGCACACCTACAGAGGTCTACACACACACACACCTACAGAGGTCTACACACACACACACCTACAGAGGTCTACACACACACACACCTACAGAGGTCTACACACACACACACCTACAGAGGTCTACACACACACACACACCTACAGAGGTCTACACGCACACACACACCTACAGAGGTCTACACACGCGCACACCTACAGAGGTCTACACACACACACACCTACAGAGGTCTACACACACACACACACCTACAGAGGTCTACACGCACACACACACCTACAGAGGTCTACACACACACACACCTACAGAGGTCTACACACACACACACCTACAGAGGTCTACACACACACACACCTACAGAGGTCTACACACACACACACCTACAGAGGTCTACACACACACACACACCTACAGAGGTCTACACGCGCACACACACCTACAGAGGTCTACACACGCGCACCTACAGAGGTCTACACACGCGCACCTACAGAGGTCTACACACGCGCACCTACAGAGGTCTACACACGCGCACCTACAGAGGTCTACACACGCGCACCTACAGAGGTCTACACACGCGCACCTACAGAGGTCTACACACACACCTACAGAGGTCTACACACGCACCTACAGAGGTCTACACACACACACACACCTACAGAGGTCTACACACACACCTACAGAGGTCTACACACACCTACAGAGGTCTACACACACACCTACAGAGGTCTACACACACACACACCTACAGAGGTCTACACGCGCACACCTACAGAGGTCTACACGCGCACACCTACAGAGGTCTACACGCGCACACCTACAGAGGTCTACACACACACGCACACCTACAGAGGTCTACACACACACGCACACCTACAGAGGTCTACACACACACGCACACCTACAGAGGTCTACACACACACGCACACCTACAGAGGTCTACACACACGCACACCTACAGAGGTCTACACACACGCGCACCTACAGAGGTCTACACACGCGCACCTACAGAGGTCTACACACGCGCACCTACAGAGGTCTACACACGCGCACCTACAGAGGTCTACACACACACCTACAGAGGTCTACACACACACCTACAGAGGTCTACACACGCACCTACAGAGGTCTACACACACACACACACCTACAGAGGTCTACACACACACCTACAGAGGTCTACACACACACACACACCTACAGAGGTCTACACACACACCTACAGAGGTCTACACACACACACACCTACAGAGGTCTACACGCGCACACCTACAGAGGTCTACACGCGCACACCTACAGAGGTCTACACGCGCACACCTACAGAGGTCTACACACACACGCACACCTACAGAGGTCTACACACACGCACACCTACAGAGGTCTACACACACGCACACCTACAGAGGTCTACACACACGCGCACCTACAGAGGTCTACACACACGCACCTACAGAGGTCTACACACACACCTACAGAGGTCTACACACACACCTACAGAGGTCTACACACACGCACCTACAGAGGTCTACACACACGCACCTACAGAGGTCTACACACGCACCTACAGAGGTCTACACACGCACCTACAGAGGTCTACACACGCACCTACAGAGGTCTACACACGCACCTACAGAGGTCTACACACACACACACACCTACAGAGGTCTACACACACACCTACAGAGGTCTACACACACACACACACCTACAGAGGTCTACACACACACCTACAGAGGTCTACACACACACACACCTACAGAGGTCTACACGCGCACACCTACAGAGGTCTACACGCGCACACCTACAGAGGTCTACACACACACGCACACCTACAGAGGTCTACACACACGCACACCTACAGAGGTCTACACACACGCACACCTACAGAGGTCTACACACACGCGCACCTACAGAGGTCTACACACACGCACCTACAGAGGTCTACACACACGCGCACCTACAGAGGTCTACACACACGCACCTACAGAGGTCTACACACACGCACCTACAGAGGTCTACACACGCACCTACAGAGGTCTACACACGCACCTACAGAGGTCTACACACGCACCTACAGAGGTCTACACACGCACCTACAGAGGTCTACACACGCACCTACAGAGGTCTACACACGCACCTACAGAGGTCTACACACGCACCTACAGAGGTCTACACACGCACACACCTACAGAGGTCTACACACGCACGCACCTACAGAGGTCTACACACGCACCTACAGAGGTCTACACACGCACGCACCTACAGAGGTCTACACACGCACGCACCTACAGAGGTCTACACACACACGCACCTACAGAGGTCTACACACACACGCACCTACAGAGGTCTACACACACACGCACCTACAGAGGTCTACACACACACACCTACAGAGGTCTACACACACACACACACCTACAGAGGTCTACACACACACACACACCTACAGAGGTCTACACGCGCACACCTACAGAGGTCTACACGCGCACACCTACAGAGGTCTACACGCGCACACCTACAGAGGTCTACACACGCGCACACCTACAGAGGTCTACACACACGCACACCTACAGAGGTCTACACACACGCACACCTACAGAGGTCTACACACACGCACACCTACAGAGGTCTACACACACGCACACCTACAGAGGTCTACACACACGCACACCTACAGAGGTCTACACTAGGGCTGCAACAACGAATCGAAAAAATCGATTATCAAAAGTGTTGGCAACGAATTTCATTATCGATTCGTTGTGTCGCGCGATTATTACGTCATAAAAAAATAAAAAAAGCCTGCCAGCGTGTCTGAGATTGGAGTGAGACACTGAGAAAAGCGGAGGTCGTGATCTTCGCAAAAATAGAAGATCTTTGATGTCTCGAGTCTTGGCCAATCAGCGTTAAGATGTCCCCAGCGTCTTCATTTGCCTCAAACTTGTTGTTAGTGGAAGCTAGCGTGTTTGGGTTGTGTATTGGCGTTAAAGTTACTGTATGTTCCGTTACAGTTCAGTCTTGCTTGTAAAAAACCGTAACGTGATGAAACATGCCGTAACCCCCGGTCTGGTTCAGTTCCTACAGTAGTCTACACACACACATCTACATTCTACACACACACCTACAGTAGTCTACATTCTACACACACACACCTACAGTAGTCTACACACACACATCTACATTCTACACACACACACATCTACATGTTAGTGTGGCATGAGGTCTTGGTCCTGATGGACTGTGAGGTCTTGGTCCTGATGGACTGTGAGGTCTTGGTCCTGATGGACTGTGAGGTCTTGGTCCTGATGGACTGTGAGGTCTTGGTCCTGATGGACTGTGAGGTCTTGGTCCTGGTGGAGCGTGAGGTCTTGGTCCTGGTGGAGCGTGAGGTCTTGGTCCTGGTGGAGCGTGAGGTCTTGGTCCTGGTGGACTGTGAGGTCTTGGTCCTGATGGACTGTGAGGTCTTGGTCCTGATGGACTGTGAGGTCTTGGTCCTGATGGAGGGTGAGGTCTTGGTCCTGATGGACTGTGAGGTCTTGGTCCTGATGGAGGGTGAGGTCTTGGTCCTGATGGACTGTGAGGTCTTGGTCCTGATGGACTGTGAGGTCTTGGTCCTGATGGACTGTGAGGTCTTGGTCCTGGTGGAGCGTGAGGTCTTGGTCCTGATGGAGCGTGAGGTCTTGGTCCTGATGGACTGTGAGGTCTTGGTCCTGATGGACTGTGAGGTCTTGGTCCTGATGGAGCGTGAGGTCTTGGTCCTGATGGAGCGTGAGGTCTTGGTCCTGATGGACCTCAGCCTCCTGCCAGAGGGAAGGGACTCAAACAGTTTATGACCAGGGTGAGAGGGGTCAGCTACCATCTTTCTTGCTCGCTTCAGAGTCCAGGAAACGAACAAGTCCTGGAGGGCCGGCGGATTGCAGCCAAGCGTGCCAGACGCTTGGCTGTGGCTGCAGCGTGCCAGACGCTTGGCTGTGGCTGCAGCGTGCCAGACGCTTGGCAGTGGCTGCAGCGTGCCAGACGCTTGGCAGTGGCTGCAGCCTGCCAGACGCTTGGCAGTGGCTGCAGCCTGCCAGACGCTTGGCAGTGGCTGCAGCCTGCCAGACGCTTGGCAGTGGCTGCAGCCTGCCAGACGCTTGGCAGTGGCTGCAGCCTGCCAGACGCTTGGCAGTGGCTGCAGCCTGCCAGACTCTTGGCAGTGGCTGCAGCCTGCCAGACGCTGATGGAGGAGCAGAGTTGCGTGCTGGACTCAACGATGGCAGTTTAAGCCTCAGCAGATTAAAGAACACAGAGAGAGGACTCTGTGGTTGATCGTCATGGACTTCAACAAATCAGATCTTTAGTTTGACAAGCTGGGTGTATTCTTTGACGTGCAAGCGTCCGTGAAATGGCGTGGACGTATGTGATTGGTCACATACGTGGATTTACTGATGACGTCTTTCCCACAGAGGGTTACAGAGGGTTATGAGCGTCTGGTGAGTGAACTGCTGGTTGTGTTACTGTTTTTACATCTGCAGTCGTATTTCATCAAAAACAACCACAGCGCTGTTGTTGCTGCTGGTCGAGCCGGGGCTGGTCCGCTAGCTGCTGCACGCTGAAAACACTTTTAAGTGTTCTTCTGGTTTCATGTTTCATGTTCTTCTGTGTAGGCCTCAATGTGGTTCCTGAGGTCCCTCATAACATCTCACCTGTTGAGATATATCTATCCTGCAGGTCCAGGGAGAGTCCAGATCCGTTTCACAGGATCAGGAAGAGTCTAGCTCGGGTTCAGGGGTCCAGGGAGAGTCTAGCTCTGGACTACAGGACCAGGGAGAGTCTAGCTCTGGACTACAGGACCAGGGAGCGTCTAGCTCTGGACTACAGGACCAGGGAGCGTCTAGCTCTGGACTACAGGACCAGGGAGCGTCTAGCTCTGGACTACAGGACCAGGGAGCGTCTAGCTCTGGACTACAGGACCAGGGAGCGTCTAGCTCTGGACTACAGGACCAGGGAGCGTCTAGCTCTGGACTACAGGACCAGGGAGCATCTAGCTCTGGACTACAGGACCAGGGAGCGTCCAGGTCTGGTTTACAGGACCAGGGAGCGTCCAGGTCTGGTTTACAGGACCAGGGAGCGTCCAGCTCTGGTTTACAGGACCAGGGAGCGTCCAGCTCTGGTTTACAGGACCAGGGAGCGTCCAGCTCTGGTTTACAGGACCAGGGAGCGTCCAGCTCTGTGCCGGGCTGTGAGGAGTTCGGCTGCTTCCCGCTGGACCGGCAGATGGAGGTGTGGTGGTGTCAGCAGCCGGTCAGCTACCTGCACTCACCTGGATGTCCTGCTAGAGGACTGAACCCCTTTGAGGTGAGACTGACCCTCAAGCACACCGAGACCTGAACCACAAGATGTTATGTGCTTGTACTTAACATTTTCAATTAAAATATTGCCTATCGTGGTCTTGGACACGATAGGACCTGTTTGAACTGGTCCGGACTGGATCTCCAGTTAAACTCTCCAGAGCCTCACTGTTCTCATCACAGTTTATGCCGACGCACAAGTAGACCCAATGTGGATTCATCCACCAAGGAAAATAGTCCCCAACAAAGTCTCTACTTCCTGCTGCTGGTTTGATTAAAAACTACAGAAAGGAACTGCTGAAACTACATACTAGTGTTTTAAAGCTCTACGTGGTCGACGGGAACCCGTGAGACAGGAAGTGAGACAGGAAGTGAGACAGGTTGAGCTTGATGTTTCATGGTGGTTGTTGTTGTTGACAGCTGAGCGGTGAGCTCCAGCTGCTGATGTTTGGGAAGACGGACGACCAGATGAGCGTGACGGAACAGGCCCGCCTCTACGCCGAGCCCTGATCTTCATCGCCTTCATCTTCATCAGCCAGTGAGTCATACCACCGTACAGAAAAGTATAAAAGTGGTATCATCAAAATATACTTAAAATACCACAAGTAAAAGTACTCATTCTGCAGAATATAATATTACTGTTTTATAATTACTGATGCATTGATGTGTACAATATATACCTCTGATATGTAGTACAGTATAAAGTACTAGATGTAGTACAGTGAAGCGTAGGTCCAGGACCAATCAGAGCGGGCCATCTCTCCCGATGCGTGTGATGTCATCGGTAAGGAGGAGCTGGGCCGACTTCCAGGAAGAAGAATGTAAACAAACGATGCTTCTTGATGGCGCTGTGCTGCGTTCAGGAACGCTGATTAAAAGCAGCAGCCGCAGCGCTCTGGGCTCACATACTGAGAGAACGAGCTCTGGAATCATCCATTAAGTGTTACACCTCTTCTATGGCAGGTCTCTGTTTCCATCATCATCATCATCATCATCATCAGTAGCTGCCCAGGAGACGACCTGTGAAAGAAACCTGACGCCGGGACTCTTTCTGATTATTTTATTCTAAACAAAGTATTGTTGAGTCCAGGGTGAATCATGAGCCTCCAGACTGCACAGAGCCGTCAGTTCCACCAACTGATGCTTTATTGATTTATTAAGCAGTCGACATTGTGTTTTTTAATGTACTTTAATGACATCATCATTTTATACAAAAACATGACATATTTATTGTACTTTTACTAAAGAGATCTGACTTTTTTAGTAGAGTTTATATTTTTGAATGAACTGTCTTTTTAAACTTTTACATGTACATGTATTAATTGATTTTTATTTCTGTATTTATTTCTTGAAATGTGTTCGCAAGATAAGGTCACACTCGAGTCACAAAGACACTTTATATTTAAAACTAAATGTTGCACTTTGGATCAAAACTAAACGTCTGAATTTGAATTTTAAACAAATATAATAAAGTTTAGTGAATTTATGTAGCATGTAAGTGAATGTTCATTGTCATTTATCATTTACTCTTGAATTAAATCTCATCCACAGTCATTGTTTGGTATAAAAATACAGTCAACAATCATTTAATCATTTTAACTTGTTTTGCACATAAAGAAAAAGAAAGATGGACATGTTTGATCAACTTGTGGTGAGCAATAAAAGCCTTTGACTGAACACATGTGGTCGTCTTCGTTGTGGTCGTCTTCGTTGTGGTCGTCTTCGTTGTGGTCGTCGTCTTCGTTGTGGTCGTCTTCGTTGTAGTCGTCTTCTTTGTGGTCGTCTTCGTTGTGGTCGTCTTCTTTGTGGTCGTCTTCGTTGTGGTCGTCTTCGTTGTGGTCGTCTTCTTCGTTGTGGTCGTCGTCTTCTTTGTGGTCGTCTTCGTTGTAGTCGTCTTCTTTGTGGTCGTCTTCGTTGTGGTCGTCTTCGTTGTGGTCGTCTTCTTTGTGGTCGTCTTCGTTGTGGTCGTCTTCGTTGTGGTCGTCTTCTTCGTTGTGGTCGTCGTCTTCTTTGTGGTCGTCGTCTTCGTTGTGGTCGTCTTCGTTGTGGTCATCTTCGTTGTGGTCGTCTTCGTTGTGGTCGTCTTCTTTGTGGTCGTCTTCTTTGTGGTCGTCTTCGTTGTGGTCGTCTTCTTTGTGGTCGTCTTCTTTGTGGTCGTCTTCTTTGTGGTCGTCTTCTTTGTGGTCGTCGTCTTCGTTGTGGTCGTCGTCTTCGTTGTGGTCGTCTTCGTTGTGGTCGTCTTCGTTGTGGTCGTCTTCTTCGTTGTGGTCGTCGTCTTCTTTGTGGTCGTCGTCTTCGTTGTGGTCGTCGTCTTCGTTGTGGTCGTCGTCTTCGTTGTGGTCGTCTTCTTCGTTGTGGTGGTCGTCTTCGTTGTGGTGGTCGTCTTCGTTGTGGTCGTCGTCTTCGTTGTGGTCGTCGTCTTCGTTGTGGTCGTCGTCTTCGTTGTGGTCGTCGTCTTCGTTGTGGTCGTCGTCTTCGTTGTGTTCGTCGTCTTCGTTGTGGTCGTCGTCTTCGTTGTGGTCGTCGTCTTCGTTGTGGTCGTCGTCTTCGTTGTGGTCGTCGTCTTCGTTGTGGTCGTCGTCTTCGTTGTGTTCGTCGTCTTCGTTGTGGTCGTCGTCTTCGTTGTGGTCGTCGTCTTCGTTGTGGTCGTCGTCTTCGTTGTGGTGGTCGTCGTCTTCGTTGTGGTCGTCGTCTTCGTTGTGGTCGTCGTCTTCGTTGTGGTCGTCGTCTTCGTTGTGGTCGTCTTCTTCGTTGTGGTCGTCTTCTTCGTTGTGGTCGTCTTCTTCGTTGTGGTCGTCTTCTTCTTTGTGGTCGTCTTCTTCGTTGTGGTCGTCTTCTTTGTGGTCGTCTTCTTCGTTGTGGTCGTCTTCTTCGTTGTGGTCGTCTTTGTGGTCGTCTTCGTTGTGGTCGTCTTCGTTGTGGTCGTCTTCGGATTCCTGTCCATCTGCTCAGCACCTTGGGTGTGATTGCTCCACCTAGAGGGTCATGACCTCAGGGACTCGAGAATGAGTTCACCTCTGTAACTTGGACCTGATCAGGTTCTGGTTTTATCATTATCTAACATTCATACACCGTAGAACAGCTACGACAACGGGAGCAATGTAGGGTTAAGTGTCTTGCTCAAGGACACATCAACATGGGCTAGCAGAGCCGGGGATCGAACCGCCGATCCTCTGATTGAAGGACGACTCTGCTCGCCACAGTCGCCCATGATAATTTAGAAGATCATTTTAAATACAAGACAATCGTTAAAAACTAAATGTCCTCTTTTCTGAGCCGTGACTCGTTGCAGATCAGTTGTCGTTCTAGTCTGGCTGGAAGGCGGTGTTGATGGAGCCGGTTTCTGGAGGAGGGTGGGGCAGGTGTGGGCAGCTCGTCCTCCTGGTCTTAGCCAGGACACGGTGAAGGAGGCTAGGGGAGCCGTGAGGAGGAGCTGCCGCCAGGCAGCCGTCCAGTCCGAGTGGCCGGCGGATGCTGCTTTTCCTTAGCAGCTTCGGAGTGCTCCGCCCACTGCGGGGAATAAAGAAAGAATATATTTTATTATTATATTTCTATAATTCAAGTTATATTTCTATGTTGCCATGAATAAAGTGTGTTGTTGCTGTAGTTACCTCGTGCAGCCACACGGGGCAGTTTCTGTCGTCATGGCGACCGGTACCGAACCCCTCCTCACCAGCGTCGCCGGGGTTCCAGATGATTCTCCGCCCTGCAGGACAAAGACAGTCACATCACACTGACTGCCCACCACTGGACCAGTCAGGACCACCAGAGACCTGACACCAGACCACCACTGGACCAGTCAGGACCACCAGAGACCTGACACCAGACCACCACTGGACCAGTCAGGACCACCAGAGACCTGACACCAGACCACCACTGGACCAGTCAGGACCACCAGAGACCTGACACCAGACCACCACTGGACCAGTCAGGACCACCAGAGACCTGACACCAGAGACCTGACACCTGACCACCACTGGACCAGTCAGGACCACCAGAGACCTGACACCTGACCACCACTGGACCAGTCAGGACCACCAGAGACCTGACACCTGACCACCACTGGACCAGTCAGGACCACCAGAGACCTGACACCAGAGACCTGACACCTGACCACCACTGGACCAGTCAGGACCACCAGAGACCTGACATCAGACCACCACTGGACCAGTCAGGACCACCAGAGACCTGACACCAGAGACCTGACACCTGACCACCACTGGACCAGTCAGGACCACCAGAGACCTGACACCAGAGACCTGACACCAGACCACCACTGGACCAGTCAGGACCACCAGAGACCTGACACCTGACCACCACTGGACCAGTCAGGACCACCAGAGACCTGACATCAGACCACCACTGGACCAGTCAGGACCACCAGAGACCTGACATCAGACCACCACTGGACCAGTCAGGACCACCAGAGACCTGACACCTGAGACCTGACATCAGACCACCACTGGACCAGTCAGGACCACCAGAGACCTGACACCAGAGACCTGACACCAGACCACCACTGGACCAGTCAGGACCACCAGAGACCTGACACCAGACCACCACTGGACCAGTCAGGACCACCAGAGACCTGACACCAGACCACCACTGGACCAGTCAGGACCACCAGAGACCTGACACCAGACCACCACTGGACCAGTCAGGACCACCAGAGACCTGACACCAGACCACCACTGGACCAGTCAGGACCACCAGAGACCTGACACCAGACCACCACTGGACCAGTCAGGACCACCAGAGACCTGACACCAGAGACCTGACACCTGACCACCACTGGACCAGTCAGGACCACCAGAGACCTGACACCAGACCACCACTGGACCAGTCAGGACCACCAGAGACCTGACACCAGACCACCACTGGACCAGTCAGGACCACCAGAGACCTGACACCAGACCACCACTGGACCAGTCAGGACCACCAGAGACCTGACACCAGACCACCACTGGACCAGTCAGGACCACCAGAGACCTGACACCAGACCACCACTGGACCAGTCAGGACCACCAGAGACCTGACACCAGAGACCTGACACCTGACCACCACTGGACCAGTCAGGACCACCAGAGACCTGACACCAGACCACCACTGGACCAGTCAGGACCACCAGAGACCTGACACCAGACCACCACTGGACCAGTCAGGACCACCAGAGACCTGACACCAGACCACCACTGGACCAGTCAGGACCACCAGAGACCTGACACCAGAGACCTGACACCTGACCACCACTGGACCAGTCAGGACCACCAGAGACCTGACACCTGACCACCACTGGACCAGTCAGGACCACCAGAGACCTGACACCTGACCACCACTGGACCAGTCAGGACCACCAGAGACCTGACATCAGACCACCACTGGACCAGTCAGGACCACCAGAGACCTGACACCAGACCACCACTGGACCAGTCAGGACCACCAGAGACCTGACACCAGAGACCTGACACCTGACCACCACTGGACCAGTCAGGACCACCAGAGACCTGACACCTGACCACCACTGGACCAGTCAGGACCACCAGAGACCTGACACCAGAGACCTGACACCTGACCACCACTGGAGACCTGACCACCAGTGGAAACCAGACAGCAACTCTATAGAGTTTACGTTGTTACGGTACCTGAAGGCATCGTAGTTCTCTTCACACTGGGAGAGTTCAGCTGGTTCAGTCTGCAGCTTCACCACTAGATGGCACTAAACCTGGACCTTTTAAAGGATTAAACCTGTTAGTCCGTCTCAGGAGTATGATGTCATAGTGATGACATCAGTCCACCAATAACATATGGCCTCTGTAGAGAGGTTATAATGAAAATATACCCAGCTGCATCATGGGAAATGTAGGATACTGTGTTTTTTCTGACTACAATTCTTAGAAAGTCTCTTCCCCCCAGACAGACCAGTAGACCCGGTGAGTGTTGTTACCTGGAGCGGCTCCACACAGGCTGCAGGGAAGTAACCTTCCTTCCCGTCACTCAGCCGTCCAAACCACCAGACCTCGTCCTCCTTAAACAGGACCTGGATCAGGTCTCCCTGGTTCAGGTCCAGCTCCTTCTGCCAGCCGGACCGGTGCTGTAGCGCCGCCACCACCTGCCAATCACAGAAGTGGTCACCGCTGCTTCCTGCCATCACAGGAAGCTGCTGACACACATATACACACATATATACATACACACATATATACATTTACACAGATGGATGAATTTACTCGCTGGTCAGCTTCATGTTGTGTTTTAGTGAAAACTATCAAGAACTACAAAATCCTCCAACTTAACTATTGATTAATCATTTATTGATTAATCAGAGCTCCCCATTGATAGTTTAGTATACTTTATGAAACTCAGGTGGAGCAAAGTGTCGGGACATGAACTGGACTCGGCCTTAATCTGCTTTAAATAGCTGCTGCTCAGCAGGCTGTAAATACAGAGGTCAGAGGTCACGCCCATGTAACGCAGATTAACACACACTGTGCTTTCAGATCACGTATCAGCAGAGCGATCTGATGTTTCTAATCCGTCACGTTCTCTTTGTTCTGCTCGGACCAATCACTGACCGTCCTGCCACGACGCCGCGGAGCTACGCTCAGATACAAAACAACTCCAAAGATACAAAACAACTACAGAGAGACACAAAGATACAAAACAACTACAGAGAGACACAAAGATACAAAACAACTCCAAAGATACAAAACAACTACAGAGAGACACAAAGATACAAAACAACTCCAAAGAGACACAAAGATACAAAACAACTACAGAGAGACACAAAGAGACAAAACAACTACAGAGAGACACAAAGAGACAAAACAACTACAGAGAGACACAAAGATACAAAACAACTCCAAAGATACAAAACAACTACAGAGAGACACAAAGAGACAAAACAACTACAGAGAGACACAAAGAGACAAAACAACTACAGAGAGACACAAAGATACAAAACAACTACAAAGAGACACAAAGATACAAAACAACTCCAAAGATACAAAACAACTACAGAGAGACACAAAGATACAAAACAACTACAGAGAGACACAAAGATACAAAACAACTCCAAAGATACAAAACAACTACAGAGAGACACAAAGATACAAAACAACTCCAAAGAGACACAAAGATACAAAACAACTCCAAAGATACAAAACAACTACAGAGAGACACAAAGATACAAAACAACTCCAAAGATACAAAACAACTACAGAGAGACACAAAGATACAAAACAACTACAGAGAGACACAAAGATACAAAACAACTCCAAAGAGACACAAAGATACAAAACAACTACAGAGAGACACAAAGATACAAAACAACTACAAAGAGACACAAAGATACAAAACAACTACAAAGAGACACAAAGATACAAAACAACTACAGAGAGACACAAAGATACAAAACAACTCCAAAGAGACAAAACAACTACAGAGAGACACAAAGATACAAAACAACTACAAAGAGACACAAAGATACAAAACAACTACAAAGAGACACAAAGATACAAAACAACTACAGAGAGACACAAAGATACAAAACAACTACAAAGAGACACAAAGATACAAAACAACTACAAAGAGATACAAAACAACTACAGAGAGACACAAAAGATACAAAACAACTACAGAGAGACACAAAGATACAAAACAACTACAAAGAGACACAAAGATACAAAACAACTACAAAGAGATACAAAACAACTACAGAGAGACACAAAAGATACAAAACAACTACAGAGAGACACAAAACAACTACAAAGAGACACAAAAGATACAAAACAACTACAGAGAGACACAAAACAACTACAAAGAGACGCAAAAGATACAAAACAACTACAGAGAGACACAAAACAACTACAAAGAGACGCAAAAGATACAAAACAACTACAGAGAGACACAAAAGATACAAAACAACTAAAAAGAGTCGCAAAAGATACAAAACAACAAAAAAGAGACGCAAAAGATACAAAACAACTAAAAAGAGACACAAAGATACAAAACAACTACAAAGAGACACAAAGATACAAAACAACTACAGAGAGACACAAAGATACAAAACAACTCCAAAGAGACAAAACAACTACAGAGAGACACAAAGATACAAAACAACTACAAAGAGACACAAAGATACAAAACAACTACAAAGAGACACAAAGATACAAAACAACTACAGAGAGACACAAAGATACAAAACAACTACAAAGAGACACAAAGATACAAAACAACTACAAAGAGATACAAAACAACTACAGAGAGACACAAAAGATACAAAACAACTACAGAGAGACACAAAGATACAAAACAACTACAAAGAGACACAAAGATACAAAACAACTACAAAGAGATACAAAACAACTACAGAGAGACACAAAAGATACAAAACAACTACAGAGAGACACAAAACAACTACAAAGAGACACAAAAGATACAAAACAACTACAGAGAGACACAAAACAACTACAAAGAGACGCAAAAGATACAAAACAACTACAGAGAGACACAAAACAACTACAAAGAGACGCAAAAGATACAAAACAACTACAGAGAGACACAAAAGATACAAAACAACTAAAAAGAGACGCAAAAGATACAAAACAACAAAAAAGAGACGCAAAAGATACAAAACAACTAAAAAGAGACACAAAAGATACAAAACAACTACAAAGAGATATAAAACAACTACAGATGCAAAACAACCACAAAAAGATTACGTTTTACTTTTAAATAAAGGATGTTATAGGTTAACTAAGGGGTTTTCTAACAGGATGTTATGGGGTAATTAAGCGGCTTTCTGCAGCACCTTCTCAGCTGCTGCACCCCTCTGGAACCCCCAAATCATCCACATCCGTCATTCTCCCACCCGATCATCATTCAAACAAGCCCTCAAAACACACCTCTTCAAACTCGCCTTCACCTGTTAACTCCTGCTCCCTACCCTTCACCTGTTAACTCCTGCTCCCTACCCTTCACCTGTTAACTCCTGCTCCCTATCCTTCACCTGTTACCTCCTGCTCCCTACCCTTCACCTGTTACCTCCTGCTCCCTATCCTTCACCTGTTACCTCCTGCTCCCTATCCTTCACCTGTTACCTCCTGCTCCCTTCACCTGTTACCTCCTGCTCCCTATCCTTCACCTGTTACCTCCTGCTCCCTACCCTTCACCTGTTACCTCCTGCTCCCTACCCTTCACCTGTTACCTCCTGCTCCCTACCCTTCACCTCTTACCTCCTGCTCCCTATCCTTCACCTGTTAACTCCTGCTCCCTACCCTTCACCTCTTAACTCCTGCTCCCTACCCTTCACCTCTTACCTCCTGCTCCCTATCCTTCACCTGTTAACTCCTGCTCCCTATCCTTCACCTGTTACCTCCTGCTCCCTACCCTTCACCTCTTACCTCCTGCTCCCTATCCTTCACCTGTTAACTCCTGCTCCCTACCCTTCACCTGTTAACTCCTGCTCCCTATCCTTCACCTGTTAACTCCTGCTCCCTACCCTTCACCTCTTAACTCCTGCTCCCTACCCTTCACCTGTTAACTCCTGCTCCCTATCCTTCACCTGTTACCTCCTGCTCCCTACCCTTCACCTGTTAACTCCTGCTCCCTATCCTTCACCTGTTACCTCCTGCTCCCTACCCTCTACCTGTTACCTCCTGCTCCCTACCCTCCACCTGTTACCTCCTGCTCCCTACCCTTCACCTGTTAACTCCTGCTCCCTACCCTTCACCTGTTACCTCCTGCTCCCTACCCTCCACCTGTTACCTCCTGCTCCCTACCCTCCACCTGTTACCTCCTGCTCCCTACCCTTCACCTGTTACCTCCTGCTCCCTTCACCTGTTACCTCCTGCTCCCTATCCTTCACCTGTTACCTCCTGCTCCCTACCCTTCACCTGTTAACTCCTGCTCCCTATCCTTCACCTGTTACCTCCTGCTCCCTACCCTTCACCTGTTACCTCCTGCTCCCTACCCTTCACCTGTTACCTCCTGCTCCCTACCCTTCACCTGTTAACTCCTGCTCCCTACCCTTCACCTGTTAACTCCTGCTCCCTACCCTTCACCTGTTACCTCCTGCTCCCTACCCTCTACCTGTTACCTCCTGCTCCCTACCCTCCACCTGTTACCTCCTGCTCCCTTCACCTGTTACCTCCTGCTCCCTACCCTTCACCTGTTAACTCCTGCTCCCTACCCTTCACCTGTTAACTCCTGCTCCCTACCCTTCACCTGTTACCTCCTGCTCCCTACCCTTCACCTGTTACCTCCTGCTCCCTACCCTTCACCTGTTACCTCCTGCTCCCTACCCTTCACCTGTTAACTCCTGCTCCCTACCCTTCACCTGTTACCTCCTGCTCCCTACCCTTCACCTGTTAACTCCTGCTCCCTACCCTTCACCTGTTAACTCCTGCTCCCTACCCTTCACCTGTTACCTCCTGCTCCCTACCCTTCACCTGTTACCTCCTGCTCCCTACCCTTCACCTGTTAACTCCTGCTCCCTACCCTTCACCTGTTACCTCCTGCTCCCTACCCTTCACCTGTTACCTCCTGCTCCCTACCCTTCACCTGTTACCTCCTGCTCCCTATCCTTCACCTGTTACCTCCTGCTCCCTTCACCTGTTACCTCCTGCTCCCTACCCTCCACCTGTTACCTCCTGCTCCCTACCCTTCACCTGTTAACTCCTGCTCCCTACCCTTCACCTGTTACCTCCTGCTCCCTACCCTCCACCTGTTACCTCCTGCTCCCTACCCTCCACCTGTTACCTCCTGCTCCCTACCCTTCACCTGTTACCTCCTGCTCCCTTCACCTGTTACCTCCTGCTCCCTTCACCTGTTAACTCCTGCTCCCTACCCTTCACCTGTTACCTCCTGCTCCCTACCCTCCACCTGTTACCTCCTGCTCCCTACCCTTCACCTGTTAACTCCTGCTCCCTACCCTTCACCTGTTACCTCCTGCTCCCTACCCTCCACCTGTTACCTCCTGCTCCCTACCCTCCACCTGTTACCTCCTGCTCCCTACCCTTCACCTGTTAACTCCTGCTCCCTACCCTTCACCTGTTACCTCCTGCTCCCTACCCTCCACCTGTTACCTCCTGCTCCCTACCCTCCACCTGTTACCTCCTGCTCCCTATCCTTCACCTGTTAACTCCTGCTCCCTACCCTTCACCTGTTACCTCCTGCTCCCTATCCTTCACCTGTTAACTCCTGCTCCCTATCCTCCACCTGTTAACTCCTGCTCCCTACCCTTCACCTGTTACCTCCTGCTCCCTACCCTTCACCTGTTACCTCCTGCTCCCTACCCTTCACCTGTTAACTCCTGCTCCCTACCCTTCACCTGTTACCTCCTGCTCCCTACCCTTCACCTGTTACCTCCTGCTCCCTACCCTTCACTTGTTAACTCCTGCTCCCTACCCTTCACCTGTTACCTCCTGCTCCCTATCCTCCACCTGTTACCTCCTGCTCCCTACCCTTCACCTGTTACCTCCTGCTCCCTACCCTTCACCTGTTACCTCCTGCTCCCTACCCTTCACCTGTTAACTCCTGCTCCCTACCCTTCACCTGTTACCTCCTGCTCCCTACCCTCCACCTGTTACCTCCTGCTCCCTACCCTTCACCTGTTAACTCCTGCTCCCTACCCTTCACCTGTTAACTCCTGCTCCCTACCCTTCACCTGTTACCTCCTGCTCCCTACCCTTCACCTGTTACCTCCTGCTCCCTACCCTTCACCTGTTAACTCCTGCTCCCTACCCTTCACCTGTTACCTCCTGCTCCCTACCCTTCACCTGTTACCTCCTGCTCCCTACCCTTCACCTGTTAACTCCTGCTCCCTACCCTTCACCTGTTAACTCCTGCTCCCTACCCTTCACCTGTTACCTCCTGCTCCCTACCCTTCACCTGTTACCTCCTGCTCCCTACCCTCCACCTGTTACCTCCTGCTCCCTATCCTCCACCTGTTACCTCCTGCTCCCTATCCTCCACCTGTTACCTCCTGCTCCCTATCCTCCACCTGTTACCTCCTGCTCCCTACCCTTCACTACAGGACTCATTCTGCACAGCTTCTCCAGTTTTCTCTTCTTTTTGTAACAAATGTTCTGTTCATTTGTTTTGTTTGCTCCTTTGTCTTTATATGTTTTGTTCTGTTTGTCTCTGTCCTATGTAAAGCATCTTTGCGTATTTAGAAAAGCGCCATATAAATTTGAATTATTATTATTCTAACAGGATGTTATGGGTTCATTAAGGGGGTTTCTAACAGCTGTGAACAGAAACAGAAAGCTTTGACCTCACTTCACCTTCTCTGCCTCCACATGTCTGGTCCCGGTCCTGGACCTGGACCTGGTCCTGGTCCTGGTCCTGCACACTGACAGACAGGAGGGACGATGTGAACACCGATCAGTTGGTCAATACTTCCCCGGTGACAGACGATCA
>JBAMJR010000392.1:257500-270000 GCA_038501785.1 Myoxocephalus aenaeus
CCTGGTGTCTCATCACATGGAGGAGTACAGGTACCTGGTGTCTCATCACATGGAGGAGTACAGGTACCTGGTGTCTCATCACATGGAGGAGTACAGGTACCTGGTGTCTCATCACATGGAGGAGTACAGGTACCTGGTGTCTCATCACATGGAGGAGTACAGGTACCTGGTGTCTCATCACATGGAGGAGTACAGGTACCTGGTGTCTCATCACATGGAGGAGGAGTACAGGTACCTGGTGTCTCATCACATGGTGGAGGAGTACAGGTACCTGGTGTCTCATCACATGGTGGAGGAGTACAGGTACCTGGTGTCTCATCACATGGAGGAGGAGTACAGGTACCTGGTGTCTCATCACATGGAGGAGGAGTACAGGTACCTGGTGTCTCATCACATGGAGGAGGAGTACAGGTACCTGGTGTCTCATCACATGGAGGAGTACAGGTACCTGGTGTCTCATCACATGGAGGAGTACAGGTACCTGGTGTCTCATCACATGGAGGAGGAGTACAGGTACCTGGTGTCTCATCACATGGAGGAGGAGTACAGGTACCTGGTGTCTCATCACATGGAGGAGGAGTACAGGTACCTGGTGTCTCCATCGACTGAACTGGAAGAACAACATCAACGCTGTCTACAAGAAGGGGATGAGTCGACTCTTTATCCTGAGGAAGCTTCGATCCTTCAATATGTGCAGCAAGATGCTGGAGATGTTCTACCAGTCGGTTGTGGCCAGCGCTCTGTACTTCTCCATAATCTGCTGATGAGCAGCATTGGAGCCGGTGACACCAACAGACTCAGTAAACTGGTGAAGAAGGCCGTCCGTCTCTCTCCGAGACGCCGCCTCCCTCTCTCCGGCAGGGAGTAAGGATCGTCCCGCCGGGAAGCGGCGTGTCCGTTGAGGAGGTGCTGCTGGCGGTGGGGGAGCGGGTCGGCCACCGGAACTTGGTTTTCGCGTCCCGCATGAGCGGAGCGGTGGTGGCGTTCCTGCGGGATGAGCCTCTCGTGCGCCAGCTGGTGGAGAGCGGCGTGACCATCAGGGGCGCGGCGGTGCAGGTGTCCCCGCTGTCCGCCCCCTCTACGCGGATCACCGTGTCGGGAGTGCCGCCGTTCATCTCCAACGAGGCGGTAATGGAGGAGCTGAAGAGGTTCGGGAAGTTTGCCAGCGGGCTGAAGACTGTGAACTTGGGGTGCAGGGACCAGAAACTTAGACACGTCCAGTCTCTGAGGAGGCAGGTCTTCATGTTCCTGGGCTCGTCTTCTCAGAGCCTGGACGTGTCCTTCAGGGTGAGGCACGGAGAGGCCTCCTACATCCTGTACGCCAGCTGGACCAGCGCCGCTGCTTCCAGTGCGGGGGGCTGGGGCACCAGAGGGCTGGGTGCACGCGGGGGAGGCGCTCTGCTGGGAAGGGAGCGGCGGTGCCCGCCGAAGAGGGGCCTTCTGGGCCCGCTGAAGGGGGACCTGCTGGGCCCGCTGAAGGGGGGCCTGCGGGGCCCGCTGAGGGGGGACCTGCGGGGCCCGCTGAGGGGGGACCTGCGGGGCCCGCTGAGGGGGGACCTGCGGGGCCCGCTGAGGGGGGACCTGCGGGGCCCGCTGAAGGGGGGCCTGCGGGGCCCGCTGAAGAGGGGCCTGCGGGGCCCGCTGAGGAGGGGCCTGCGGGGCCCGCTGAGGAGGGGCCTGCGGGGCCCGCTGAAGGGGGGCCTGCGGGGCCCGCTGAGGAGGGGCCTGCTGGGCCCGCTGAGGAGGGGCCTGCTGGGCCCGCTGAGGAGGGGCCTGCTGGGCCCGCTGAAGAGGGGCCTGCTGGGCCCGCTGAAGAGGGGCCTGCTGGGCCCGCGGAAGAGGGGCCTGCTGGGCCCGCGGAAGAGGGGCCTGCGGGGTCCGCGGAAGAGGGGCCTGCTGGGGCCGCGGAAGAGGGGCCTGCTGGGGCCGCGGAAGAGGGGCCTGCTGGGGCCGCGGAAGAGGGGCCTGTTGGCCCTATGGAAGAGGGGCCTGCTGGGCCCACTGAGGAGGGACTTGCTGGCCCCATGGAGGAGGGGCCTAATGGGCCCGCTGAGGAGGGGCCCGCTGAGGAGGGGCCTGCTGGACCCGCTGAGGAGGGGCCTGCTGGACCCGCTGAGGAGGGGCCTGCTGGCCCCGCTGAAGAGGAGCCTGCTGGGCCCGCTGAGGAGGGGCCGGCCGAGGACGGCGGTCCGGCTGAGTTTGCGGACGGCGAAGCAGAGGAGGAGATGCCACTGGAAGCTAGTGGGCTTGAGAAAGAAGCACCCTTAGACATCTACCCTCTAGAAGCCATCAACCGGTTTCTAGATGCAACACTTTATCAACCAAAAAACATAACTAAGTATTTCAGCAACGGCGCTAGATTCATAAGATCCATAGCTACGCACAGGAAGAATTTGGGGCCGAACTTTGTGAGCCGGAAGAAGCGGTACCGCCTCAATAAGTACGTCACACAGCTGAGGAAGGTAGAGATGGAGAAAAGCCTAGGAGAGTGAGGTGAAGGCAGGAGGCTCAGCGGCTCATCAGGCCACTCAGGGACTGTTCTCTTCCTCTGAGGCATCAGGTCTGGAGGCGGAGACATGGACTATGGAGTTGGTGTTGGTGGTGATGTTGATGGTGGAGACATGGACTATGGAGTTGATGATGATGATGATGATGATGGTGACATGTATGTTTATGGGTTTTCTGTTTCGAAGAGATATATTTTGGGTGCTGGTGGAGAGCTGGTGGTAAACTATTGTTTGTTTGTTTGTTTGTTTTGTTTGTTCTATGGCTAAATGTTTGTTTGACGTCTAGTTGTTTGTTTATGTTTTAAGTGATGTTTTAGAGTGTTTCTGTTTTCACTGAAAAGTGGAATAAAGGGATTTTAAAAAATCTCTCTCTCTCTCTCTCTCTCTCTCTCTCTCTCTCTCTCAAAACAGAAGAAAGACGACACTGGCGTGTAAATATGCTTTTTATTTCAGATTGGATTGTAAATATGACATCAATAATAAAGCCCTGAGCAGGCTGAAACTCTAGTGGCAGTGAGAGGAGCTGCAGCCTCTAGTGGCCGAGAGAGGAGCTGCAGCATCAGTAGAGCTTCATGGAGGCTTCAAACAGTCGGCTCAGGTCGTCCTCAGTGTGTTCTCTGGGGGACAGTTTGGTCACTCGCTCCTGAGACAGATCAACAACAACAGATCAATATCAACAACAGATCAATATAAACAGATCAATATCAACAACAGATTAACAACAACAAATCAATATCAACAACAGATCAATATAAACAGATCAATATCAACAACAGATTAACAACAACAAATCAATATCAACAACAGATCAATATAAACAGATCAACAACAACAAAAACAGGGCCCCATTCCTCATACGTGGTTCAACTAAGTGGATCAAATGTCCTATTATCCAGCTTAAATTACCCCGATGATTGACGTCAGGCTATGTCGGTTTCTCAAAGGCTGATCCGCGCTCAAACAGTCTCGTTCATTCTAACCAGACGTCAGTATAATCTTCTGGATAATTGCGCGTTCGTCTTCAGAAGGGAGAAGAGTCGAGCACAGAATGCATGATGTTCTAACGCTACAACATGGCAAATAAACTCAGAGAAAGAGCCACTTCTTTCCTCCGCTGACGAGTAGGAGATGATCGTGAACGCATTTGAGGAAGTCAAGTCCATAATCAGGGAAAAGTCTAACGCAGCTTAACACCACCACCGCTGCGACATAAGAATGGCAAAATATCAGACAAGTTAAATGCGTAAGTGTTGGGAGAATGTATCGGCTAATTTGAAGTGCCTCATCACCCAAATCAATCAGATTATATTTATTTAAATGTGCCTGCTGGCAGTAGTATACGAATTAATATATACTTATGAGGATATATGTACTGTATGCACGTATGTATCATGTACTATATATGTGTATATATACACACATGTATGTGTAGATTACCATATAACTAGGAGATTCTTATCACGAGTCCACTTTAATCATTTTCTACAGTAATGATATGTATGGTGTACTAATAACACTGTCATATGATTAGGGTCCTACTAGAGTAGGATAAGCTAATTTAAGTTAGCCTGCGCTGGAGCAGGTTCAAGTTTTTGGATGTGTTGCTATGGAGATTTTACCAAACCTGCCTTGTGGAACCGAAAAGCCTGACTTATATAAAAATAAAAATAAATTAAAAAAACCCCGATAGATATACACACAAATAGACAAAAAGCACCACAGAAAACGTGGTCTCAGTTCCCATCCTGAAAATGATCCAGCTAACTCAGTTACAGGTACGAGGAACGGGGCCCTGATCAACAACAACAGGTCAACAACAACAGAGGCCTGTCTCACGAAGCTGGATTAACATACCCGGGTTTCCCTCAGTTATCCAGCTGCACTTAACCAGATGTCCGGTCTCTTATTGGTCTCAGGAAGCCGGTTATCAACTCGTTAAGTGAACCCAGGAGGTCTCATCTAGATCTGTGCTCGTGCACATAAAAGGGGCGGAGTTAACTCCGTTAGACCAATTGTGCACCATGGAGAAGCCGCCGAGAGCAACGTGTTTTACAACGGAGGAGCAAACCATAATCTGAAGAATGTACGAACAATATAGAGAAAGAATACAAGCAAAAAGCAACACTGCTGCAGCAGCCAGAAGCCGCAAGGAATCGTGGGGAAAAAAACGCCGACTCCGCCAATGCATAAATTACTGGGATTGTAATATTAAATCACTGTCTCAAATGTATGTGCCTATTTTGATTATCTTTTCGTTTTAACAATGTAACCTCATTTCAGTTGCAACCCCAGTGGAGCTAAAAGAACATGGGGAAGTTAAAAGGTAACAGTGAATTCAAACTGTCTACACTTACAAGCAATCTGTTGGTGCTGATCGTGCATTAAAGAGGAAGACATCTTTTCTTCTTCTCATGTCGGCCATGAGGAGGCAACAGATGAAGAGACGCTCTCTGGAGCGCTGCTCTTACTATCCTGCTCCTTCCTCAACGGGATTCTGTAGAAATGGGCAGGCCGTTTTTCCAAGACAATGATTGGCCAGTAGGCGTCTTCTAGACCCTGAGATCTTATCCGGGAACTCAAGCTGCTCCGGAGCAGGTTAGGTTCAGCGTAAGTTACCGGGGCAACGCAGCCCGCTAAGAAGTGAACCAGCTTCGTGAGACGGAAAACCCAGAAGTTAATCCAGAAGTTACCTCGCTAAGAGGAAATCCAGCTTCGTGAGACGGGCCTCAGGTCAACAACAACAGAATAACAACAACAGAATAACAACAGCAGATCAACAACAACAGATCAACAACAACAGAATAACAACAGGTCAACAACAACATAATAACAACAACAGCAGATCAACAACAGCCCCACACAGGAAGCGGAGGTCTGGTCGTACCTGAGGGATGGTTCCCTTCACCAGTGCTGGGACGTCCTCTCTGCTGTATCCCACAGCTCCCAGTCCGTCTTCCACCTGCAGATCAAACAGGAAGCCACGCAGCGTGTCGGCCAGGACGGGGCCCGCGTCCGCCCTCTTCACCTGGCGGATGTCTGCACCTGAACCAGAACATACAGACTTATCGTGAACAGGTGAACAGGTGGAACAAGTGAAGAGGACAACAGGTAAAATGGTAAACGGGTAAAGAGGAGAACAGGTAAAGAGGAGAACAGGTAAAACGGGTGAACAGGTAAAACGGGTGAACAGGTAAAGAGGAGAACAGGTAAAGAGGATGAACAGGTAAAACGGGTGAACAGGTAAAGAGGAGAACAGGTAAAACGGGAGAACAGGTAAAGAGGTGAACAGGTAAAACAGGTGAACAGGTAAAGCGGGTGAACAGGTAAAGAGGAGAACAGGTAAAACGGGTGAACAGGTAAAGAGGAGAACAGGTAAAACGGGTGAACAGGTAAAGAGGAGAACAGGTAAAACGGGTGAACAGGTAAAGAGGAGAACAGGTACCGAGGATCTCTGCAGCCTCCAGGTGGCGCTCTGGACACATCGGGGCTGTGAAGTTGAAGACTGCCGGAGACGTGAGGACAACGGAGAGACCATGAGGCTGAGGACACACACACACACACACACACACACACACACACACACACACACACACACACACACACACACACACACACACACACACACACACACACACACACACACACACACACACACACACACACACACACACGTTTGGTTGGAGCATCTTAAAGTGAGCGCTGTGATGCTGCCGTCCTGCCGCTCACCACCAGAGGGTGCTGCACGCTGTAGCCCTTGGCCGTGTGAGTCTTCACGTTGCCGGCGATCGGGTACGACATCCCGTGACTGCAGAGAGCGAACATCAGTGTGTTGGGGTCAAAGGTCGACTCAGAGAAACCTCATCTGCACCAAATGTAGCCAACATTCTAAATATTATATTTCTGTTTCTTTTGCCATCTCCAGTTTTAAATGGACTAAACTTTCTCACCACAGGTGAACTCCTGCGTTTCCGAAGCCGATGCCGGCAAACACGCTGGCCAGGTGCATGCTGGACCGAGCCTCCCGGTCCTCGGGGTCCCGCACGGCCCTGTAAACAAACAAACAAACAAACAAACAGACGTTTGTGTCTCTTATTAACATTAAAATGTTATTTTAGCTCTCTTTTCACGTTTTATTTATATATTTGTAATATTTTGTATTGAAGTTATATCTTTATTATTGTTAAATGAGTCGAGTATGATTATTTGTTATTTTAAAATTGTATTTCTGTGTTTTAAATTTCTTGTGTATTTAAACTATTTCCCAAATCTAAAACCCTCAATCCTCCAACGACCAACGGACCGGTGGCTTTAACGAGGAGACCAGCAGCTCTGGGTCCTGGTTCCTCTGGGTCCCGGTCCCCTCAGGGATCTGGTTCAGGTCTAACTGTACTCACCTCTTCATGTACTTGGCGACCACGTGCAGCGCGTGGCGGGACCAGACGTCGCTGATGGGGTTGCTGCCCTGGTAGGCGGGCCGGCTGAGCGGGTTGGGGGGGCAGGGGCTCCGCTGGTCGTACGGCAGCGCGGTGTAGGACTCCAGAGCGTGGCTGCAGGAGAGGAGAGGTCTGGTTCAGGTCCTGGTTCTGGGCTCTCAGGGGAACCGTTCACCCGCACAGAGAGAACGGAACAAACAACATGACATAATACACATAACTAAAATAAAAGATAACGTGAATCAAGTTAATTAAGAGGATTTTTTGTTTCATCAAGCTATTTTTATATATTTATTGGACCCAAACTGAACTATTGTTCATAATAATAACGATAAAACGAGGAAGAAGATGCATCTGTCTCTGACATCCTCTACCCAGCATGCATCACTTGCGTAAACACTATTCAGGACGACCGTCGTTAGCTTAGCAACACGGTAGCGTTAGCATCTCTCGACCCACCACAGCACGTCGAAGCCGCTGTTGGCGGCGACCCTCTCGGGCATGCTCAGCGTGTGCAGCGGGTCCACGATGCCCAGCGTGGGCCGGAGGGCTCTGCTGGCGATACCTGGGCACAGAGAGCCAATCACAGCTCAGATCACAGCTCAGACAGCCAATCACAGCTCTTCATCTGCGTCTCCAAGTACCTGTTTTGGCTTTCAGAGGCTCATAGTCGAAGATGGCGACTCCAGTGGTCTCGCTTCCGGTCCCTGCAGTCGTAGGAACTGAAGAACAGGTGAGAACAGGTGAGACCAGGTGAGACCAGGTGAGACCAGGTGAGACCAGGAGTGACCAGGAGTGACCAGGTGCCTCTTTACTTGCTGACCTGCTCATCGGGAGTTCTTCATACCTGCGATGAGCGGCTTCAGCGCTCCGGTGATCGGCTTCCCTTTACCGATCGGAGCGTTGACGAAGTCCAGGAAGTCGGCGTTGGGGTGACACGCGTACAGATTGGCTGCTTTGCAGGTGTCAATCACGGAGCCGCCGCCCACCGCCACGTACGCGTCGAACGAGCCGTTCTTGGCGAACGAGATGGCGTCTTTAAAACTGCAACACAGAACCACTGAAACATGAGATTCTTCAGAAGACAACACATGAAAACATGAATCATTTAAAAGGGACAGTGAAGCATTCAGAGGAATCCGTTTAATCCCCTCTGTGTTTCTACCGAACTGTAGACCGTAGATTCACCACTAGATGGCGCCACACGCAGCATCTTTTTATTATATCTTACTTTATGTTTTATCAATAAACGTAATGTTCAGCAAACAAACATCGATCAAATCAAAGAAACAGTAATAATCTGTTTATTACAGTTTGAAGGAAACGGTGAAAAGATCTTTAACTGAACTCTGAGATCCTGAAAGACTCGAGACCGGCGCGTCCCCACAAGGAGACGGGACTCAGGTGTGAGTCCTCATAACGTAGGACCACCAGGTAAACACACACACGGAGTCCAGTCCACTGAGGGGTCCTGACGGAGGTCTTCGTGGACGCATGTTATCGTCTTTACACCCGACGGCCAATCAGACAGCGGGAGCGTGTCACCTGGTGTCGGTGGGCTCCACCCGGACGTCGTCGTAGACCTTGAACTGGACCCCGTTGGAGGCCAGGGACTCCAGGACGGCCTTCAGGGGGGGGAGGCGGGACAAGTTCTTATCCGTCATCAGACAGACGTTCCGAGCTCCGAGGTTCTGCAGGTCCTGCAGGAGAACCGGAGAACATCGTATTAATCCACCAAACATGTTCTAGATCAAAACTGATGAGTAAACTGTGTTGAAGACGAAGATGATGACGATGGTGATGATGACGAAGATGATGATGAAGATGGTGTTTGCTTACCATGCCGATCTCTCTGCTGACTCCTTCTCCGTATCGGATGTTGGAACTCGCCATCTGACACAAACAAACAAAACAAATCATTGTCCTCCACCTCGTCACCCACGGAGTCCCTCAGGGTTCCGTGCTTGGTCCCCTCCTCTTCATCATCTACATCCTTCCCCTTGGACAAAACATCCGTCTCATGGTCTCAATCTCCACTGCTACGCTGACAACACCCAACTCTATTTCTCCTCCAAGACCATCACCTCAGTCACCCACTTCACTCTCACCCCACTTCACTCTCACCACCTGTCTCACTGACATGAAATCATGGAAGAAACTGAACTTTCTCAAACTCAACTGGGATGAATCTGAAAGACTCCTCATTGGCCCTAACTCCCTCACCCGCTCAGCCCAGACCTTCTCTCTGAACATTGATGCTCCATCGTCACCCAGGTCCGCAACCTCGACTCCCCTGCTCCCTACCCTTCACCTGTTACCTCCTGCTCCCTACCCTTCACCTGTTAACTCCTGCTCCCTATCCTTCACCTGTTAACTCCTGCTCCCTATCCTTCACCTGTTAACTCCTGCTCCCTACCCTTCACCTGTTAACTCCTGCTCCCTTCACCTGTTAACTCCTGCTCCCTACCCTTCACCTGTTAACTCCTGCTCCCTACCCTTCACCTGTTACCTTCTGCTCCCTACCCTTCACCTGTTAACTCCTGCTCCCTACCCTCCACCTGTTAACTCCTGCTCCCTACCCTCTACCTGTTACCTTCTGCTCCCTACCCTCCACCTGTTAACTCCTGCTCCCTACCCTCTACCTGTTACCTCCTGCTCCCTACCCTCTACCTGTTAACTCCTGCTCCCTACCCTCTACCTGTTACCTCCTGCTCCCTACTCTTCACCTGTTAACTCCTGCTCCCTACCCTTCACCTGTTACCTCCTGCTCCCTTCACCCGTTAACTCCTGCTCCCTACCCTTCACCTGTTAACTCCTGCTCCCTATCCTTCACCTGTTACCTCCTGCTCCCTACCCTCTACCTGTTAACTCCTGCTCCCTACCCTTCACATGTTACCTCCTGCTCCCTTCACCTGTTAACTCCTGCTCCCTACCCTTCACCTGTTACCTCCTGCTCCCTACCCTTCACCTGTTACCTCCTGCTCCCTACCCTTCACCTGTTACCTCCTGCTCCCTACCCTCTACCTGTTACCTCCTGCTCCCTACCCTTCACCTGTTACCTCCTGCTCCCTACCCTCTACCTGTTAACTCCTGGTCCCTACCCTCTACCTGTTAACTCCTGCTCCCTACCCTCCACCTGTTAACTCCTGCTCCCTACCCTTCACCTGTTAACTCCTGCTCCCTTCAACTGTTACCTCCTGCTCCCTATCCTCCACCTGTTAACTCCTGCTCCCTATCCTTCACCTGTTACCTCCTGCTCCCTACCCTTCACCTGTTACCTCCTGCTCCCTACCCTCTACCTGTTACCTCCTGCTCCCTACCCTTCACCTGTTACCTCCTGCTCCCTACCCTTCACCTGTTAACTCCTGCTCCCTACCCTTCACCTGTTACCTCCTGCTCCCTATCCTTCACCTGTTAACTCTTGCTCCCTACCCTTCACCTGTTAACTCCTGATCCCTACCCTTCACCTGTTAACTCCTGCTCCCTACCCTTCACCTGTTAACTCCTGCTCCCTTCACCTGTTAACTCCTGCTCCCTACCCTCTACCTGTTACCTCCTGCTCCCTACTCTTCACCTGTTAACTCCTGCTCCCTACCCTTCACCTGTTACCTCCTGCTCCCTTCACCTGTTAACTCCTGCTCCCTACCCTTCACCTGTTACCTCCTGCTCCCTATCCTTCACCTGTTAACTCCTGCTCCCTACCCTCTACCTGTTAACTCCTGCTCCCTAGCCTTCACCTGTTACCTCCTGCTCCCTTCACCTGTTAACTCCTGCTCCCTACCCTTCACCTGTTACCTCCTGCTCCCTATCCTTCACCTGTTAACTCCTGCTCCCTACCCTCTACCTGTTAACTCCTGCTCCCTACCCTTCACCTGTTACCTCCTGCTCCCTTCACCTGTTAACTCCTGCTCCCTACCCTTCACCTGTTACCTCCTGCTCCCTACCCTTCACCTGTTACCTCCTGCTCCCTTCACCTGTTAACTCCTGCTCCCTACCCTTCACCTGTTACCTCCTGCTCCCTACCCTCTACCTGTTAACTCCTGCTCCCTACCCTCTACCTGTTAACTCCTGCTCCCTACCCTCCACCTGTTAACTCCTGCTCCCTATCCTCCACCTGTTAACTCCTGCTCCCTTCACCTGTTACCTCCTGCTCCCTATCCTCCACCTGTTAACTCCTGCTCCCTACCCTCTACCTGTTACCTCCTGCTCCCTATCCTCCACCTGTTAACTCCTGCTCCCTACCCTCTACCTGTTAACTCCTGCTCCCTACCCTTCACCTGTTACCTCCTGCTCCCTATCCTCCACCTGTTAACTCCTGCTCCCTACCCTTCACCTGTTACCTCCTGCTCCCTATCCTTCACCTGTTACCTCCTGCTCCCTACCCTTCACCTGTTACCTCCTGCTCCCTATCCTCCACCTGTTAACTCCTGCTCCCTACCCTCTACCTGTTAACTCCTGCTCCCTACCCTCTACCTGTTAACTCCTGCTCCCTACCCTTCACCTGTTAACTCCTGCTCCCTACCCTCTACCTGTTAACTCCTGCTCCCTACCCTCTACCTGTTAACTCCTGCTCCCTACCCTTCACCTGTTACCTCCTGCTCCCTACCCTTCACCTGTTACCTCCTGCTCCCTACCCTTCACCTGTTACCTCCTGCTCCCTACCCTTCACCTGTTACCTCCTGCTCCCTACCCTTCACCTGTTACCTCCTGCTCCCTACCCTTCACCTGTTAACTCCTGCTCCCTACCCTTCACCTGTTACCTCCTGCTCCCTACCCTTCACCTGTTACCTCCTGCTCCCTACCCTTCACCTGTTAACTCCTGCTCCCTACCCTCTACCTGTTAACTCCTGCTCCCTACCCTTCACCTGTTACCTCCTGCTCCCTACCCTTCACCTGTTACCTCCTGCTCCCTTCACCTGTTAACTCCTGCTCCCTACCCTTCACCTGTTACCTCCTGCTCCCTTCACCTGTTAACTCCTGCTCCCTACCCTTCACCTGTTACCTCCTGCTCCCTACCCTCTACCTGTTAACTCCTGCTCCCTACCCTCTACCTGTTAACTCCTGCTCCCTACCCTCCACCTGTTAACTCCTGCTCCCTATCCTCCACCTGTTAACTCCTGCTCCCTTCACCTGTTACCTCCTGCTCCCTATCCTCCACCTGTTAACTCCTGCTCCCTACCCTCCACCTGTTAACTCCTGCTCCCTATCCTCCACCTGTTAACTCCTGCTCCCTTCACCTGTTACCTCCTGCTCCCTATCCTCCACCTGTTAACTCCTGCTCCCTACCCTCTACCTGTTAACTCCTGCTCCCTACCCTTCACCTGTTAACTCCTGCTCCCTACCCTCTACCTGTTAACTCCTGCTCCCTACCCTCTACCTGTTAACTCCTGCTCCCTACCCTTCACCTGTTACCTCCTGCTCCCTACCCTTCACCTGTTACCTCCTGCTCCCTACCCTTCACCTGTTACCTCCTGCTCCCTACCCTTCACCTGTTACCTCCTGCTCCCTACCCTTCACCTGTTAACTCCTGCTCCCTACCCTTCACCTGTTACCTCCTGCT
>JBAMJR010000392.1:275000-350000 GCA_038501785.1 Myoxocephalus aenaeus
ACATTGAGTATAATGAGTACATTAAGTACATTAAGTACATTGAGTATAATGAGTATAATGAGTACATTAAGTATATTGAGTGTAATGAGTACATTAAGTACATTAAGTACATTGAGTATAATGAGTACATTAAGTATATTAAGTATAATGAGTACATTAAGTATAATGAGTATAATGAGTACATTAAGTACATTAAGTATATTGAGTATAATGAGTACATTAAGTACATTAAGTATATTAAGTATAATGAGTACATTAAGTATAATGAGTATAATGAGTACATTAAGTACATTAAGTATAATGAGTATAATGAGTACATTAAGTATATTAAGTATAATGAGTACATTAAGTATAATGAGTATAATGAGTACATTAAGTACATTAAGTATATTGAGTATAATGAGTACATTAAGTACATTAAGTATATTAAGTATAATGAGTACATTAAGTATAATGAGTATAATGAGTACATTAAGTACATTAAGTATAATGAGTATAATGAGTACATTAAGTATATTGAGTGTAATGAGTACATTAAGTACATTAAGTACATTGAGTATAATGAGTACATTAAGTACATTAAGTATAATGAGTACATTAAGTACATTGAGTATAATGAGTACATTAAGTATAATGAGTATAATGAGTACATTAAGTATAATGAGTATAATGAGTACATTAAGTATAATGAGTGTCATGTATAGATGAGCGCGTGAGGACTCACGCGGCGCGCTCCAGCTGTCGCAGCAGGTGAACCACGCGGTCGCGTGCAGCCATGTCTGGAGTGTGAGCCGCGCGAGCCTTCCCGCGTATATAAAGCACACTGACGTCACGGGGACGACGGCAGCACACGCTGCTTCCGTCTCCGCTTTTCAAAATAAAGTGCACACTCAGCCTGGAGCTGAAGGTCATTCATGAGGACGTGATTGAGTTCTTTAGTGAAGTTTAGAAAGACTTCCTGTTCAGGTGAGTGGTGCAGGTAACAATCCTTATAGAAATATACATGTATATAAATATACATATAAATATACATGTATATTTATATGTATATAAATATACATATACATATAAATATACATGTATATAAATATACATATACATATAAATATACATATACATATAAATATAAAAAATTTTACATATAAATGTACATATTAATATACATATCACACAAAATACATATTTAAATATAAATATACATGTATATAAATATACATATAAATATACATATAAATATACATGTATATTTATTTACATATAAATATATAAATATAAATGTACATATTAATATACATATCACACAAAATACATATTTAAATATAAATATACACAAAATACTATTTTATGATTTAATAGTTTTTCACAAATACACTACATGTGTTATAATGATGTTTCCCTATCAGCTCATGTTCTCATGTCACAGCTCCTGTCTTCCTCTGTTGCTCTGCTTCAGCCTGCAGCGCTGCTTTCAATGCAGCTGGTTTTAAGGAGAGCTCTTATGAATGAATGAATGAATGAATGAATGAATGAATATATACTTTATTAATACCCTTATCCAATCAGATTCCACCTCTGTGTCTCTATGGAAGCACAGCGCTTCTAGCTAGTCTTTGCAGATTAAAGTACACAGGGACCTTATCGTGATGTCTTAGTCTTCAACCAATCAGATCTTTAGTTTGATATCCTGGGCGTGTTCTTTGACGTGCAGCGCCTGCATGCTGGCCCTGGACGTGTGATTGGTCAGTGGGCCGACAGAAAGCTAGCTAGCTGCTAGCAGAACTCAGTAGTAGTCAGAGAAGTTAATTCAATTCAATTCAATTCAGTTTATTTTATATAGCCCAACATCACAAATACAAGTTATCCTCAGAGGGCTTTACAATCTGTACACATAACATCCTGTCCCGGGACCTCACATCGGATCAGGAAAAACTCCCCTAGAAAGATAGTAAAAACCCTTTCACAGGGAAAACAGGAAGAAACCTGAGGGAGAGCAACAGAGGAGGATCCCTCTCCTGATGGACAGAAGCAATAGATGTCATGTGACCAGAATGAATAGCGTAGTTACAGCACATTCAATGAATATGACAGAAATTATTCATATAATGAGTATTAGGCATGGTCCATGATCCTGATAATCCATGAAGCAGAAGGCGGTAGAGAGGAGGGGGGCATCAGAAGGGCCATGGCAGCAGGCAGGACCGGTTCCAGGCCGGTTCCAGCAGCAGGGCCATGGCAGCAGGCAGGACCGGTTCCAGGCCAGTTCCATCAGCAGGGCCATGGCAGCAGGCAGGACCGGTTCCAGGCCAGTTCCATCAGCAGGGCCATGGCAGCAGGCAGGACCGGTTCCAGGCAGCCATGAATCCATGGCAGGGGGGGTGGGTGGGGGGGGCGGCAGGACCGGGGCAGGACCCGGGGCAGGACCGGTTCCAGGCAGCCATGAATCCATGGAAAAAGAAAGTAGAGTTAGTAATGTGCATTGAAGAGACAATAGTTTATCCAGATGGAGAGAAAGAAGAGGAGAGGAGGAGTGAAAGAGGAAGAGAAGAGGAGCGAAAGAGGAAGAGAAGAGGAGCTCAGTGTATCCTAAGATGTCCCCCAGCAGTCTAGGCCTATAGCAGCATATCTAGGGGCTGGACCAGGGCAAACCTGAGCCAGCCCTAACTATAAGCCTGAAACAGCCCTAACTATAAGCCTGAAACAGCCCTAACTATAAGCCTGAAACAGCCCTAAGTATAAGCGCTATCAAAGAGGAAAGTCTTAAGTCTACTCTTAAATGAGGTGACTGTGTCTGCCCCCCGGACTGAAAGTGGAAGCTGATTCCACAGAAGAGGAGCCCGATAACTGAAAGCTCTAGCCCCCAACCTACTTTTTAAGACTCTGGGAACCACAAGTAACCCTGCATTCAGTGAGCGTAACGCTCTGGTGGGGTAATATGGCACTATAAGCTCTTTAAGATATGATGGTGCATCACCAGCTAAGGCTTTATAGGTGAGGAGGAGGATTTTAAATATGATTCTCGATCTTACAGGAAGCCAGTGGAGAGCAGCTAATACAGGAGTAATGTGATCTCTCTTCCGAGTCCTTGTTAGTACACGAGCTGCAGCATTCTGGATCAGCTGGAGAGACCCAAGGGACTTTCCGGAGCAGCCTGATAATACGGAGTTACAGTAATCCAGTCTTGAAGTAACAAATGCGTGGATCAATGTTTCTGCATCGCTTTGAGACAGGATGTGCCGGATCTTTGAGATGTTCCGTAGGTGGAAAAAGGCAGTCCTTGAGATCTGTTTCACGTGGGAGCCAAAGGATAGGTCCTGGTCAAAAATAACTCCGAGATTCCTTACGGTGGTGGTGGATGCCAGAGCGATGCCATCCAGGGAAACCATATCGTCAGATAGTTGATTTCTGAGGTGTTCTGGGCCGAGTAGAATAACTTCAGTCTTGTCAGAGTTCAGCAACAGGAAGTTGCAGGTCATCCAGGTTTTGATGTCTTTAAGACACGCTTGAAGTTTAGTGACCTGGTGGATTTCATCTGGCTTGATTGACAGATATAGTTGGGTATCATCGGCATAACAGTGAAAGTTTATGGAGTGTTTTCTGATAATATTGCCTAAGGGAAGCATATACAAGGTGAATAAAATTGGTCCAAGCACAGAACCTTGTGGAACTCCATGACGAACGGCGGTGGTCATCGAGGCCTCATCGTTTACAAATACAAACTGAGATCTATCTGATAAATACGACTTAAACCAGCTTAATGCTGTACCTTTAATACCAATCGACTGGTCTAGTCTCTGTAATAAGATGTCATGGTCAATGGTGTCAAATGCTGCACTAAGGTCTAACAGGACAAGTACAGAGACAAGTCCCCTATCTGATGCAACTAGAAGGTCATTAGTAATTGTCACTAGTGCTGTCTCTGTGCTATGATGCTTTCTAAATCCTGACTGAAATTCCTCAAATAAACTATTGTTATGTAAAAAGTCGCACAACTGATTTGCGACTACCTTCTCCAGTATCTTAGAGAGGAAGGGAAGGTTAGAGATAGGTCTGTAGTTAGCCAACACCTCTGGATCCAGGGTGGGCTTTTTAAGAAGAGGTTTAATTACAGCTACTTTAAAAGACTGTGGTACATGACCCATTAGTAAAGACCCATTGATAATATCTAGTACAGAGGCACAAATTAAGGGTAAAACTTCTTTAAACAGCTTTGTCGGAACAGGGTCTAGGAGACAGGTAGAAGATTTAGAAGTAGAAACCATTGAAGACAGTTGGTCGAGGTTGATGGTAAAAAATCCATCCAGACGCACAGCAGGGCCCACAGCCTCCTCCATGGCCATCCCACCTGAGGATGGACCGGCAGTAGTCGAGGGCAGGAGATCACCGATCCTGTCTCTAATGGCCATAATCTTATCATTGAAGAAGTTCATAAAGTCATTACTACTGAGGTCTATAGGAATACACGGATCCACCGAGCTATGACTCTCAGCCAGCCTGGCCACAGTGCTAAAGAGAAACCTAGGGTTGCTCTTGTTTTTCTCTATTAGTGATGAGTAGTAGGCTCCTCTGGCATTACGGAGGGCCTTCTTATATGTTCTCAGACTATCCCGCCAAACCAACCGGGACTCCTCCAGACCGTTGGAGCGCCATATGCCCTCAAGCTTCCGTGATGCTTGCTTCAATATGCGGGTCTGAGGGTTGTACCATGGAGCGAGCCTCCTTTGCTTAATGATCCTCTTTTTTAGAGGGGCTATCGAGTCCAGTGTCACTCTCAGTGAGCCAGTAGCACTATCGACGAGCTGATCAATCTGGGAGGGAGTAAAGTTAGCACAGGAGTCCTCTGTTATATTGAGACATGGTAATGAATTAAATACAGAAGGAATCGCTTCCTTAAATCTAGCAACAGCACCGTCAGTTAGACATCTGGTGTAAAAACTCTTGCCTAACGCTGTACAATCTGGTAGCATAAACTCAAAAGTTATAAGGCAATGGTCTGATAAAAGAGGGTTCTGTGTAAACACTACTAAATGCTCCACATCAATGCCATATGTAAGAACAAGGTGGAGGGTGTGGTTAAAGCAGTGAGTCGGTTCCTGTACTCTCTGACAGAAGCCAATCTAATCCAACAATAAGCTAAATGCAACACTAAGGCTATCATTGCTAACATCCACATGAATATTAAAATCACCTACAATAATAACCTTATCAGTCTTAAGGACCAAACTTGACAAAAACTCAGAAAATTCAGATATAAATTCGGAGTACAAACCTGGTGCTCGGTATACCACGACAAACAGAATGGGCTGTACTGCTTTCCAGGTTGGATGTGAAATACTAAGAACGTTAAGAAGACATTGTTAGATTTGTTAACACTCAATGGCTGAAGGAGGAGGAGAAACAGACTTGCTGGTGGATTTACTGAAGAGGGTTATGGGCACGTTTGGCGATCCTAACATCGACTGCCGCTGGTACTGGAACTGAAGCGCACCGATAAACTGAACAACCGCGTCACTGAAGTGTTTACCAAAGAGAGGAGGACGGACGTTGTCTTTAAGTGAACTGCTGTGTTGCTGCTGCTGGTCCCACCTCGTCACCACAGGGTTGTTTTGATTAAATAATGAATGTCGGTCCTCCTCGTGACTTTGGTGTGCGATGTTTTAGTGCCGCAGTCAGTTCTGTTTGATTGATTTTCATGTTTTTTTTGTCACTAAATGTGACTGGTTCTAGTGAATCTGTTCTTCTTGATGTGGACTACATGTCCGTTAATGACTCAGCATCCCGCCATGCGCGTATTTCAGTAAACGATATCAGACAGCGCAGAAGGCCCAGGTAGAAAACGCACGGCCCGCCACCGGCAGCACAGAGCAGATCTCGGGATACGAACACATGATTTAGACGAGAGAGGACTTTCCAGTTGTCGTCTCTCAACACTGAAAGGTCAGAGGTCACGGCGGTGAGGCCCGCAGACACATCGACCTTTAAACAAACCCGACTGTCCAGACGCTTCAGGCTTTTATTCTATTTCTTTTCTTTTCTTTCTGCTTCAGAGGAGAATGTAAATGTCGCCACGTCTTCACGTTATAAAACACATTCATGAGGGGAAATGAAAATGATTCTTTTAATAATTATTTTCTGTTCTTTTACTGACATTTATGGAAGCTGCCAAATGAAAAAGATAATTGATGAAATGTTAAGAATCAATCAATCGATCAGTTCTCACTGTTAATCAAAATCATGAGTCAAAATTGATTTTGATGTTAAAATCCTAAGGTAATTTATGGGTATTTTCAATAAATCTTTTTATGTCAACTTCAGTTTCAGAGTTTGTCTTAAAATGTCATAATTTCAGCTCACCATCAATATTTCCTATGTTGACTTTGAAGTTTAAAGACAAAGTAAATAAATTAATCGCTTTTTTATTTCAAATGATGAAATACTGATGACGGTAGATATTTTGAAGACTATATAGTTATCAACATGTTTAATATTTAACATAAGAGGTAAACTAACTGAGTTAACAAACTAATTCAAACAAATTAGGTTAAACAAACTAATTTAAACTAACTGAGTTCAATTCAGTTTATTTTATATAGCTAATATATATATTTTATATAGTTAAACAAACTAAGTTGATAAAACTAATCCAAACAAACTAAGTTAAACCAACTAAGTTAAACGTATTTACACTAACTGAGCTAAGCAGAATAAGTTAAACTAAATCAAACTAATTTAAACAAACTAAGTTAAATAAATTAAGTTAAACAAATTAAGTTAAACTAACCGAGTTAAACAAACTTAAGTTAATCAAACTAATCCAAACAAACTAATTTAAACAAACTAAGTTAAATAAATTAAGTTAAACAAACTCATCCAAACAAAACAAAAAAAAATATGAAACAAGGCAAACTGATGGTTGTTTGTAGTTATTGAAGGACTACAATTATGAATTATATATATGAACTAATTTAAACAAAATAAGTTAAACAAACTAAATTAATCAAACTAATTTAAACAAACTAATCCAAACAAACTAATTTAAATGTCTTTAAACTAACTGGGTTAAACAAACTAATTTAAAATAACTGAGTTAAAATAACTCATTCTAACTGATGTAAACTAACTAATTTAACTAACTAATTTAAACATATCTAAACTAAAGAATTTAAACAAACTAAGTTAAATAAATTAAGTTTAACTAACTAATGCTAACTGAGTTAAACTAACTAATGCTAACTGAGCTAAACTAACTAATGATAACTGAGTTAAACTAACTAATGCTAACTGAGTTAAACTAACTAATGATAACTGAGTTAAACTAACTAATGATAACTGAGCTAAACTAACTAATGATAACTGAGCTAAACTAACTAATGATAACTGAGTTAAACTAACTAATGATAACTGAGCTAAACTAACTAATGCTAACTGAGCTAAACTAACTAATGATAACTGAGCTAAACTAACTAATGATAACTGAGTTAAACTAACTAATGCTAACTGAGTTAAACTAACTAATGATAACTGAGCTAAACTAACTAATGCTAACTGAGTTAAACTAACTAATGCTAACTGAGTTAAACTAACTAATGATAACTGAGTTAAACTAACTAATGCTAACTGAGTTAAACTAACTAATGATAACTGAGCTAAACTAACTAATGATAACTGAGTTAAACTAACTAATGCTAACTGAGTTAAACTAACTAATGATAACTGAGTTAAACTAACTAATGCTAACTGAGCTAAACTAACTAATGATAACTGAGTTAAACTAACTAATGCTAACTGAGTTAAACTAACTAATGATAACTGAGTTAAACTAACTAATGATAACTGAGTTAAACTAACTAATGCTCACTGAGCTAAACTAACTAATGCTCACTGAGTTAAACTAACTAATGCTAACTGAGCTAAACTAACTAATGCTAACTGAGCTAAATTAACTAATGCTCACTGAGCTAAACTAACTAATGCTAACTGAGCTAAACTAACTAATGCTAACTGAGCTAAACTAACTAATGCTCACTGAGCTAAACTAACTAATGCTAACTGAGTTAAACTAACTAATGCTAACTGAGTTAAACTAACTAATGCTAACTGAGCTAAACTAACTAATGCTCACTGAGTTAAACTAACTAATGCTAACTGAGCTAAACTAACTAATGCTAACTGAGCTAAACTAACTAATGCTAACTGAGTTAAACTAAGTAATGCTAACTGAGCTAAACAAACAGCAGCGACGCCTTCACACAGAAACCTGTGAACTTCCTGCTGAGTGTCACAGTGTTTTTGTTCCTACAGGAGATGAAGGTCAGAGACCGTCCACAGTCGAGCTAAGAAAGGTCACATCATCATCATCATCATCATCATCATCATCATCATCCTCTTCATCTTCCTCTTCATCGTCAATGTCTGCTTGCCTCCAACAAACAGGAAGCCGGCTGTCTGCTTGAGTTTCACATGGTAAGCTGATAATAACAGAATTGAATGATTCTACATGCATTCTGTCTGATCATAATCAGTGTGAGGTGTGTATGTTGTTGTGAGGATGAAGATGATGAAGGTGACAATGAGGAAGACCCTCTCCTCCACAATAATGTTGATCTTTGCCCTCATGAAGTCAACATGTAAATATCTAACAGCTTCAGGATTTAAGAGTCATCATCGTCATCGTCATCTTCATCCTCATCTTCATCATCCTCACCCTCTTCATCACCATCCTCATCTTCATCTTCATCATCCTCACCCTCTTCATCCTCAAAGAGGCGTCAGAGCCCCTCCCTCCCCGAAACTCACCCTGATATATAAAGTAGAAACAGCTCCAGTGTTTCTACTTTAGAGACAGAGACACAGAGACAGAGACACAGAGACAGAGAGAGACAGAGACACAGAGACACAGAGACACAGAGACACAGAGAGACAGAGACAGAGACACAGAGACACAGAGACACAGAGACAGAGACACAGAGAGACAGAGACACAGAGAGACAGAGAGACAGAGACAGAGACACAGAGACACAGAGACACAGAGAGACAGAGACAGAGACACAGAGACACAGAGACACAGAGACACAGAGAGACAGAGAGACAGAGACACAGAGCTGAGGTGGACGAAGACAGAGAGACACTCAGAGACAGACAGACAGAAGCTCTGCAGGACGATCTGGTAAGCAAACAATATTTTGTATTTTCCATTTATTAAATATCTGATATAATTTGCTAGTTCTGTGCATTAAGATAATATTTGTACTTTATGCATAATAAATATGAGATGATATAAATAAAGCTATATACACTCACCTAAAGGATTATTAGGAACACCTGTTCAATTTCTCATTAATGCAATGATCTAATCAACCAATCACATGGCAGTTGCTTCAATGCATTTAGGGGTGTGGTCCTGGTCAAGACAATCTCCTGAACTCCAAACTGAATGTCAGAATGGGAAAGAAAGGTGATTTAAGCAATTTTGAGCGTGGCATGGTTGTTGGTGCCAGACGGGCCGGTCTGAGTATTTCACAATCTGCTCAGTTACTGGGATTTTCACGCACAACCATTTCTAGGGTTTACAAAGAATGGTGTGAAAAGGGAAAAACATCCAGTATGCGGCAGTCCTGTGGGCGAAAATGCCTCGTTGATGCTAGAGGTCAGAGGAGAACGGGCCGACTGATTCAAGCTGATAGAAGAGCAACTTTGACTGAAATAACCACTCGTTACAACCGAGGAATGCAGCAAAGCATTTGTGAAGCCACAACACGCACAACCTTGAGGCGGATGGGCTACAACAGCAGAAGACCCCACCGGGTACCACTCATCTCCACTACAAATAGGAAAAAGAGGCTACAATTTGCAAGAGCTCACCAAAATTGGACAGTTGAAGACTGGAAAAATGTTGCCTGGTCTGATGAGTCTGGATTTCTGTTGAGACATTCAGATGGTAGAGTCAGAATTTGGCGTAAACAGAATGAGAACATGGATCCATCATGCCTTGTTACCACTGTGCAGGCTGGTGGTGGTGGTGTAATGGTGTGGGGGATGTTTTCTTGGCACACTTTAGGCCCCTTAGTGCCAATTGGGCATCGTTTAAATGCCACGGCCTATATATATATATATATATATATAAATATATATATATATATATATATATATATATATATATATGGACAAGCCCCTCCTTCTTTTGTCATGTTCAGTAGTAAGGGTCCCTGTGAGGGACAAGCCCCTCCTTCTTTTGTCATGTTCAGTAGTAAGGGTCCCTGTGAGGGACAAGCCACTCCTTCTTTTGTCATGTTCAGTAGTAAGGGTCCCTGTGAGGGACAAGCCCCTCCTTCTTTTGTCATGTTCAGTAGTAAGGGTCCCTGTGAGGGACAAGCCCCTCCTTCTTTTGTCATGTTCAGTAGTAAGGGTCCCTGTGAGGGACAAGCCCCTCCTTCTTTTGCCATGTTCAGTAGTAAGGGTCCCTGTGAGGGACAAGCCCCTCCTTCTTTTGTCATGTTCAGTAGTAAGGGTCCCTGTGAGGGACAAGCCCCTCCTTCTTTTGTCATGTTCAGTAGTAAGGGTCCCTGTGAGGGACAAGCCCCTCCTTCTTTTGTCATGTTCAGTAGTAAGGGTCCCTGTGAGGGACAAGCCCCTCCTTCTTTTGTCATGTTCAGTAGTAAGGGTCCCTGTGAGGGACAAGCCCCTCCTTCTTTTGTCATGTTCAGTAGTAAGGGTCCCTGTGAGGGACAAGCCTCTCCTTCTTTTGTCATGTTCAGTAGTAAGGGTCCCTGTGAGGGACAAGCCACTCCTTCTTTTGTCATGTTCAGTAGTAAGGGTCCCTGTGAGGGACAAGCCCCTCCTTCTTTTGTCATGTTCAGTAGTAAGGGTCCCTGTGAGGGACAAGCCCCTCCTTCTTTTGTCATGTTCAGTAGTAAGGGTCCCTGTGAGGGACAAGCCACTCCTTCTTTTGTCATGTTCAGTAGTAAGGGTCCCTGTGAGGGACAAGCCCCTCCTTCTTTTGTCATGTTCAGTAGTAAGGGTCCCTGTGAGGGACAAGCCCCTCCTTCTTTTGTCATGTTCAGTAGTAAGGGTCCTTGTGAGGGACAAGCCCCTCCTTCTTTTGTCATGTTCAGTAGTAAGGGTCCCTGTGAGGGACAAGCCCCTCCTTCTTTTGTCATGTTCAGTAGTAAGGGTCCCTGTGAGGGACAAGCCCCTCCTTCTTTTGTCATGTTCAGTAGTAAGGGTCCCTGTGAGGGACAAGCCTCTCCTTCTTTTGTCATGTTCAGTAGTAAGGGTCCCTGTGAGGGACAAGCCCCTCCTTCTTTTGTCATGTTCAGTAGTAAGGGTCCCTGTGAGGGACAAGCCCCTCCTTCTTTTGTCATGTTCAGTAGTAAGGGTCCCTGTGAGGGACAAGCCCCTCCTTCTTTTGTCATGTTCAGTTTGTTGCTGTTCTAATTCAGCAGCACGTGCTGGACTGTGTTTGAAGACCCACATCTGTTCTGCATTTGTCTGTCAGGGTTAGGACATTGTTAATGCTGTTCTGCAGAGACACAGAGACTGAGACACAGAGACAGAGAGACAGAGAGACACAGAGACACAGAGACAGAGAGACAGAGAGACACAGAGACACAGAGACAGAGAGACACAGAGACAGAGAGACACAGAGACAGAGAGACAGAGAGACACAGAGACAGAGAGACAGAGAGACACAGAGACAGAGAGACACAGAGACACAGAGACAGAGAGACTTTTGACTTTTGAAAAATCTTTATTTTACTAAAACACAAACTGAAATAATCTGGAGACACGGTCTCCTCTTAGAGAGTCTCTCTTTCTCTACAGCCTGCGTGTAGACCTCCTCTCCTGCTGCTCTCCTGCAGCCTCCTTCCTCCTCTCCTGCTGCTCTCCTGCAGCCTCCTTCCTCCTCTCCTGCTGCTCTCCTGCAGCCTCCTTCCTCCTCTCCTGCTGCTCTCCTGCAGCCTCCTTCCTCCTCCGGCCTTCAGCTCTGCATCACCGCTCATCCCCGGACAGCTCTACCACGATCCTCCGCACCAGCTTCTTCACCCTGAACTGTTCCAGTTGGGTGAAACCTTCTCTGCCTTTCTTCCGCAAGAGAGAAAGAGCAGAATCCCGCAACCCCTCTTTGTCCGAAAAGTGGTCCTCTAACTTCATCCCCCTCTCGTTCTTCGTGTCCTTGAGGAACTTCCGAATCCTCTCTAAGCTGTAGACCTTCCTATCACTCTTCCACTCAGGTTTAGACCCAGAGGAGTCGCTCTCTCCAGCGTACTCCTCCCCACTGGACCCAGACTCTGCCGTCCCTCCCCCGACTCTCCCGGAGCCCCCTGCTCCCTTTTTCGGCCGTGAGCTTCCGGCGTCCCCCCTGGACTTCCTCTTCAGGCGACCAGCTTTAGGCCCCTCTTCCTCTGCCTCCATGTCTGCCTCGCTCCCTCCCACCCCAACATCCTCCACACCTTCCTCTCGCTCCTCCTCCTCACCTGCCTCCTTCTGACCCCCGTCATCCCCCTGCTGGACCCCCTCCACTTCCTGGACCACGTCCACCGTCTGGACCCTGTCCGCCTGGAGCCCCCCTGCCTCCTCCTCCTCCTCCTCCTCCTCTGCCTCCTCCTCCTCCACCTCCTCTGCCCCCTCCTCCTCCTCCTCCTCCTCCTCTGCCTCCTCCTCCTCCACCTCCTCTGCCCCCTCCTCCTCCTCCTCCTCCACCTCCTCTGCCCCCTCCTCCTCCTCCTCCACCTCCTCTGCCTCCTCCTCCTCCTCCGCCTGTCCTCCCACATCCTCCTGCTGGACGTCTCCCGCCCCCTCCTGACTCTCCATCACCCCCTCCTGACCCACCTTTTGGACCCCACCTGTCCCCTCCTGTGCCGCCTGGTCGTCCTGAGGGTCTCTGCCCTCCGGCTCCCCCTCTGCAGCCCTCGGCTCCCCGGCAGGAGCTCCTGCAGCGCCCTCACCTGCCCTCCTCTCAGGACAGGCTCTGGCCAGGTGTCCTGGGCTCCTGCACACAAAGCATCTCGACCCTGAGGTGGCGAACATAACATAATCAAAATCCTCGACTCTCACTCTGACCACGTGGTCGAGGTCTCGGCTCCTGTCATTTAAAATCATAAGCAGCTGCCTCCTGTGCGACACTACGTGCCGCAACAGCGGCGACCTGAACCCCGAGGAAACCTTCCTCACCTGGGACATGACTCTCCCACACTTAGCCAGCTCCCTGACCAGAGCCTCGTCCTTGACGAACGGCGGCACATTGGACACCGTAACCCGGACCGCCGGCGTGGAGAGCGGCATGACGGCCACGGCCGCGCCGTTCACCTGCACCCCGCCCGCCACCACCACGTTGGCTTTCTCCACGCTGTCTAGGAACAGCACCACCCCGCCGCTCATGCGGGCAGCGGACACGACGCTGCCGTGCCCCACCACCCGGCCCACGGCCAGCCCGCACTCCTCCACGGAGCACGGGAAGCCCGCCACCCTCACCCCGTGTCTCCGCGTCAGGCCGCTGTAGTCCATGCTGCCTGCTGCGCCGCCCGGCGTGAGCCGAGCAGCCACAGACACACAAACCGAACCCAACAAAACCCCACGTACACACAACACACACAAACCCCACCGTGACACTACACACTATATTGGAAACGTTCCACTGCTGCAACATGAATAAATGTCCCTCACAGGGACCCTTACTACTGAACAGTTTGTGTTGTTCCTGATAAAAGACAAATCTTTTTTATCAGAAAAAAAAGAAAACAGATGTACAGGTATATACTGTTGTTAACTTGCTGTTGCTCCAGAGTGCCTGTTATATTGTTCTGATAACATTACTTTAAAATAAAAGCGCACAATACACTAGTTTTTACTTAATTATTGAATTTTGCGCATAATGCGATTAATCACTGTTAATCACAGAAATATCAGTTACATTTGTTCATCTTAGCCCAGCAGTATGTGTATGAATAAAATACAGTATAATCAATATGATGTGACCTGTGTTGTGTGTAATCCCACAGCGTGTCCTTGCAGGCGTCTCTAAAGCCGCCTGCCTTCCTCAGCTTGTCCCTGTGGTGGTGATGAAGATGAAGGTGTGGGTCGTGGCTCTGCTCGCCGTCTTCCTCCCGCGCTCTGCTGACGGTCGACCCGTGGACTCGCCCGCCGGCCGCCGGCCGCTGCTGCTGCACCTGGGGGAGCAGTTGTCCCTGCGGCTGGGTGCAGGGGGCGGGGCCTCCTCTGCTCTGGGCCTCCTCTCCTCGTCTTCCTCCTCCTCCCTGGCGGTGAGGCCTCAGGAGGAGCAGCAGGAGGCCGGGGAGAAGGACAGGAGGGCTGAGGAGCCTCCCATCTCTCTGGACCTCACCTTCCACCTGCTCAGAGGCGTCCTGGAGATGGCCCGCGCCGAGCAGCAGGCGCAGCAGGCGCACAGCAACCGCCAGATGATGGACGCCTTCGGGAAGTGATCCAGATGCTCCTGCTGCTCCCAACGGACTGCAGCTCCTCCTACAGGCTCCCTCTGCTCAGACACGGCCTGACACTTCGACTGCTTTCAGTGTTCACATGAAGAACTGAAAAACCTTCAAATATGAATATAAATATACATATTTATATCTATATCTATAATATATATATATATATATATATATATATATATATATGTGTGTATATATATATTTATATGTATATACATGTATATATTTATATGTATAAATATATACATGTATATATTTATATGTATAAATATATATTTACATATGAATATGTTCACAGTAGAGGAGATATGAGGGTTTTACGTCTGATACCTGAATTGTTTGTTATTATTAAAAACACGTGTGAGCATCAAAATGAATATTTGATATTTACAATAAAACTTCAAAGTCTCATCGTCGTCATTATTCAGCTTCCTGAAGACTCACCAGAGCACCACATGTGATTCATCCGCCGCTGAAAGTAGTCCCCATCTCTGTTTCCTGCTGCTGCGTTTCAGACGCTAAACATTCATAAAAGTCTTTTTCACAAGAGGAACACATCAATTGATTATTTTTAACATTTCAGAAACGATTGAGAAGAAGAAGAACGTCTCCTTTTAATATATTTATAGAAGTAATAGAAACAGCTGATTTATTTTTCACTTGTTAAACGAAATACACAAGTACAAAGACGCAGAAATTAATAAGTCAAGTAAAAGTACCTTAAACTTGTATTTAAGTGCAGTACTTGAGTAAATGTACTTATGGTTATAAGTAGGATGGAGATTTGAGGTGACTAGTAACTGGTCGACCTGCCATCCTCAGGTGAGTGTGCTGGTTCAGGTAATGGTAGCATGAAAGGATGGTAGAGCTAGCAAGCTAGCTTAGTAGCAAGTTAGATTAGGAGCAAGTTAGTTTAAGAGCAAGTTAGGAAGCTATTTTAGAGCAAGTTAGCTTAGTGGCAAGTTAGATTAGTAGCAAGTTGCAAATTAGCTTAGTAGCAAGTTTGCCTAGTAGCAAGTTTGCCTAGTAGCATGATGGTAAAATAGCTTAGTAGCGAGTTAGCTTAGGAGCAAGTTAATTCAATTCAATTCAGTTTATTTTATATAGCCCAACATCACAAATACAAGTTTGCCTCGGAGGGCTTTACAATCTGTACACATAACATCCTGTCCCGGGACCTCACATCGGATCAGGAAAAACTCCCCTAAAGTTAGTAAACTAGCTTAGTAGCAAGTTAGCTTAGTAGCAAGTTAGATTAGGAGCAAGTTCGTAAACTAGCTTAATAGCAAGTTAGCTTAGTAGCAAGATAGTTTTAGGAGCAAGTTAGTAAATTGGCTTAGTGGCAAGTTAGCTTAGTAGCAAGTTAGCTTAGTAGAAAGTTAGAAGAGCTAGTTTAAAGGCTCCTCCTCCTCACCTGAGAGTAGAGCTAGTTTAAAGGCTCCTCCTCCTCACCTGAGAGTAGAGCTAGTTTAAAGGCTCCTCCTCCTCACCTGAGAGTAGAGCTAGTTTAAAGGCTCCTCCTCCTCACCTGAGAGAAGAGCTAGTTTAAAGGCTCCTCCTCCTCACCTGAGAGAAGAGCTAGTTTAAAGGCTCCTCCTCCTCACCTGAGAGTAGAGCTAGTTTAAAGGCTCCTCCTCCTCACCTGAGAGTAGAGCTAGTTTAAAGGCTCCTCCTCTTCACCTGAGAGTAGAGCTAGTTTAAAGGCTCCTCCTCCTCACCTGAGAGAAGAGCTAGTTTAAAGGCTCCTCCTCCTCACCTGAGAGTAGAGCTAGTTTAAAGGCTCCTCCTCCTCACCTGAGAGTAGAGCTAGTTTAAAGGCTCCTCCTCCTCACCTGAGAGTAGAGCTAGTTTAAAGGCTCCTCCTCCTCACCTGAGAGTAGAGCTAGTTTAAAGGCTCCTCCTCCTCACCTGAGATTAAAGCAGACTCATTCAAAGTTCATCAGGAAGTTTATTTGACATTTGAACAAAAAAACATTGAGAAGAAGAAGAAGAAGAAGAAGAAGAAGAAGAAGAAGAAGAAGAAGAAGAAGAAGAAGAAGAAGAAGAAGAAGAAGAAGAAGACTGATGCTTTTACTTCTGGTTGAGCCAGCTGAAGGAGAAGACATGCTTCGGTCCATCTGTATCCTCTGACTCGCTCTGCTGATCAGACTGAAGAAGAAGAGGAGGAGGAGGAGGAGAGGGAGAGGAGGAGGAGGAGGAGGAGGAGGAGGAGGAGGAGGAGGAGGAGGAGGAGGAGGAGGAGAAAACACATTTCTTTTAAAGAATGTTCAAAGTTCTATTTAAATTTAAAACATTAGATTTTAAAATGAAAATATTATTTATATCAAATCATTCAGAAACTTTTCGTGTTTTATATAACATTTTGATTGAATCATAATAATTTTAATAATATTTAAAATGTGATTTGATTGAATAATAAAAATCTAAATAAATGCATTTTAGCTGAACACTTGTGATGTCATACATGAGGGGCGGGGCTTGTGGTGGGGATGGGTAGAGCCTGGGTGGTTGAGGAGGCGGGGCTTTCTGTCGGTGATGTCATGGTGGGCGGAGTCTCTGAGGGTCTCTGAGGGGGCGGGGCTGAGAGCTGGACACCTGGAGGCTGAGGAGGCTGCTGATTGGCTGAGAGCTGGACACCTGGAGGCTGAGGAGGCTGCTGATTGGCTGAGAGCTGGACACCTGGAGGCTGAGGAAGCTGCTGATTGGCTGAGAGCTGGACACCTGGAGGCTGAGGAAGCTGCTGATTGGCTGAGGCCGTCCCTCTGGCCTCCGCTGCTTCGTCCTCGTCTTCGTCCTCTGAGGAGACAGCATGTTAGCGTTAGCGTGGAAGTAGCTCAAACAGAGGAGGGCGTCTCGTCTCTGATTGGACGGTCAGATGACGACTTCCTGTGTGTCTTACGTTGCAGGAAGTCGACCTCGGCCAGCGCCCGCCTCTGACCCTCAAAGTCAGCGCTGAAGTGCTGCATGTCCTCGTAGCCGTGTTGGATCTTCTCCATGTGGGCCGTGTCGGCTCCCTGCAGGACCCTGAACAGAGCATGAGCTTATTGTAGTTGTTGTTGTTGTTGTTGTTGTTGTTTACATGTTGGGATAACTCACTTCTGGAGCAGCGGTCTGGTCGTCTGGAGGAGAAATGATGTAATCAATATTATTGAAGTGCCTTCGAAATAAGAGGAAGTATTCACATCTTGTACTTCAGTAAAAGTAATAATACTACAGTATACAAATACTCCACTCAAAGTTACTCATGTAAAAGTACAAAAGTATTCACAAAAAAAGTAATTATATCTGTTACATTATTGATGCATTAATGTGTTCATCATTTTACAGGTGGAACTCATTTGAATGACTTATATAATATATAACTTCATCAACATGTAGTAGCAAAGTAACCAAAGGTATTCAGTACATAGAATACATTAAAGTACTGAAATAAAGTACTAGTACCTCAGAAATTGATTTGAAATAACTGCAGTGGAACTATTCATATGTGTAATATGTGTTTTTATAAAGTACACAGCGGTGCGTTCAGGTTCACCTGCAGGAACACGGCCATCTCGGACTCGTCCATGGTCTGAATGGCGGTCTCCAGCAGCTTGGCGCTGCTCTCCAGGTGTTCGCTGTACTTCCTCCTCAGACCTCGGATGTAGTCCAGCTTCTCCTGCTGCTCGCTGCTGATCCTCAGAGTCAGCTCACCTTTACGCTCCTCCAGCACAGCGAACAGGTGGTCGAACGCCTCGCACACCTGAGACTTCAGTCTGCGGCCGTTCTCCTGAAAACACACGCGCTCCACAACTGAACCGGGGCTGAACAGGTGAGTCAGCAAGATACAGGTGAGTCAGCAAATTACAGGTGAGTCAGCAAGATACAGGTGAGTCAGCAAATTACAGGTGAGTCAGCAAATTACAGGTGAGTCAGTAAGATACAGGTGAGTCAATAAGATACAGGAGAGTCAGCAAGATACAGGAGAGTCAGCAAGATACAGGTGAGTCAGCAAGATACAGGTGAGTCAGCAAATTACAGGTGAGTCAGCAAGATACAGGTGAGTCAGCAAATTACAGGTGAGTCAGAAAGATACAGGTGAGTCAGCAAATTACAGGTGAGTCAGAAAGATACAGGTGAGTCAGCAAATTACAGGTGAGTCAGCAAGATACAGGTGAGTCAGCAAATTACAGGTGAGTCAGCAAATTACAGGTGAGTCAGTAAGATACAGGTGAGTCAGCAAATTACAGGTGAGTCAGCAAGATACAGGTGAGTCAGCAAGATACAGGTGAGTCAGCAAATTACAGGTGAGTCAGCAAATTACAGGTGAGTCAGCAAGATACAGGTGAGTCAGCAAGATACAGGTGAGTCAGCAAATTACAGGTGAGTCAGCAAATTACAGGTGAGTCAGCAAGATACAGGTGAGTCAGCAAGATACAGGTGAGTCAGCAAGATACAGGTGAGTCAGCAAATTACAGGTGAGTCAGTAAGATACAGGTGAGTCAGCAAAATACAGGTGAGTCAGCAAATTACAGGTGAGTCAGCAAGATACAGGTGAGTCAGCAAGATACAGGTGAGTCAGCAAGATACAGGTGAGTCAGCAAGATACAGGTGAGTCAGCAAGATACAGGTGAGTCAGCAAATTACAGGTGAGTCAGTAAGATACAGGTGAGTCAGCAAAATACAGGTTAGCCAGCAAATTACAGGTGAGTCAGCAAGATACAGGTGAGTCAGCAAGATACAGGTGAGTCAGCAAGATACAGGTGAGTCAGCAAATTACAGGTGAGTCAGCAAGATACAGGTGAGTCAGCAAGATACAGGTGAGTCAGCAAGATACAGGTGAGTCAGCAAATTACAGGTGAGTCAGCAAGATACAGGTGAGTCAATAAGATACAGGTGAGTCAGCAAGATACAGGTGAGTCAGCAAGATACAGGTGAGTCAGCAAGATACAGGTGAGTCAGCAAGATACAGGTGAGTCAGCAAATTACAGGTGAGTCAGCAAGATACAGGTGAGTCAATAAGATACAGGTGAGTCAGCAAGATACAGGTGAGTCAATAAGATACAGGTGAGTCAGCAAGATACAGGTGAGTCAGCAAGATACAGGTGAGTCAGCAAGATACAGGTGAGTCAGCAAGATACAGGTGAGTCAGTAAGATACAGGTGAGTCAATAAGATACAGGTGAGTCAATAAGATACAGGTGAGTCAGCAAGATACAGGTGAGTCAATAAGATACAGGTGAGTCAGCAAGATACAGGTGAGTCAATAAGATACAGGTGAGTCAGTAAGATACAGGTGAGTCAATAAGATACAGGTGAGTCAATAAGATACAGGTGAGTCTGTTTAAGTTCAGGTGACTCACATTGACGGTTGTGCAGGTATCCTCCAGCTGACTGATGACGGCCTGAGTCCTCTCATTGTTACTGACTAACATGGAGATACAGTCAGTCAACTCAGCCTACACACACACACACACACACACACACACACACACACACACACACACACACACACACACACACACACACATTATACATTATGAGAATGAAGATCTGTCTAACCCTAACCTGTCTGTGGTATAAACCTGTCTGTGGTATAAACCTGTCTGTGGTGTGAACATGTATGTGGTATAAACCTGTCTGTGGTGTGAACATGTATGTGGTATAAACCTGTCTGTGGTATAAACATGTCTGTATTTTAAACCTGTCTGTGGTGTGAACCTGTCTGTGGTGTGAACATGTCTGTGGTGTAAACATGTATGTGGTGTAAACATGTATGTGGTATAAACCTGTCTGTGGTATAAACCTGTCTGTGGTGTGAACATGTCTGTGGTATAAACATGCATGTGGTGTAAACCTGTCTGTGGTATAAACCTGTCTGTGGTGTGAACATGTCTGTGGTATAAACCTGTCTGTGGTGTGAACATGTATGTGGTATAAACCTGTCTGTGGTATAAACATGTCTGTATTTTAAACCTGTCTGTGGTGTGAACCTGTCTGTGGTGTGAACATGTCTGTGGTGTGAACCTGTCTGTGGTGTGAACATGTATGTGGTGTAAACATGTATGTGGTGTAAACATGTATGTGGTATAAACCTGTCTGTGGTATAAACCTGTCTGTGGTGTGAACATGTCTGTGGTATAAACATGCATGTGGTGTAAACCTGTCTGTGGTATAAACCTGTCTGTGGTGTGAACATGTCTGTGGTATAAACCTGTCTGTGGTATAAACCTGTCTGTGGTGTGAACATGTCTGTGGTATAAACATGCATGTGGTGTGAACATGTCTGTCGTATAAACCTGTCTGTGGTGTGAACATGTATGTGGTATAAACCTGTCTGTGGTATAAACATGTCTGTATTTTAAACCTGTCTGTGGTGTGAACATGTCTGTGGTGTGAACATGTCTGTGGTGTGAACCTGTCTGTGGTGTGAACATGTATGTGGTGTAAACATGTATGTGGTGTAAACATGTATGTGGTATAAACCTGTCTGTGGTATAAACCTGTCTGTGGTGTGAACATGTCTGTGGTATAAACATGCATGTGGTGTAAACCTGTCTGTGGTATAAACCTGTCTGTGGTGTGAACATGTCTGTGGTATAAACCTGCATGTGGTATAAACCTGTCTGTGGTATAAACCTGTCTGTGGTGTGAACATGTCTGTGGTGTGAACATGTCTGTGGTATAAACCTGTCTGTGGTGTGAACATGTCTGTGGTATAAACCTGTCTGTGGTGTGAACATGTATGTGGTATAAACCTGTCTGTGGTGTGAACCTGTCTGTGGTGTGAACCTGTCTGTGGTGTAAACCTGTCTGTGGTATAAACATGTCTGTATTTTAAACCTGTCTGTGGTGTGAACATGTCTGTGGTGTGAACATGTCTGTGGTGTGAACCTGTCTGTGGTGTGAACATGTCTGTGGTATAAACATGCATGTGGTATAAACCTGCATGTGGTGTGAACCTGTCTGTGGTATAAACCTGTCTGTGGTATAAACATGTCTGTGGTATAAACATGTCTGTGGTATAAACATGCATATGGTATAAACCTGTCTGTGGTATAAACCTGTCTGTGGTGTGAACATGTCTGTGGTGTGAACATGTCTGTGGTGTGAACATGTCTGTGGTGTGAACATGTCTGTGGTATAAACTTGTCTGTGGTGTGAACATGTATGTGGTATAAACCTGTCTGTGGTGTGAACATGTCTGTGGTATAAACTTGTCTGTGGTGTGAACATGTATGTGGTATAAACCTGTCTGTGGTGTGAACCTGTCTGTGGTGTGAACATGTCTGTGGTGTGAACATGTCTGTCGTATACACCTGTCTGTGGTGTGAACATGTCTGTGGTGTGAACATGTATGTGGTATAAACCTGTCTGTGGTGTGAACATGTATGTGGTATAAACCTGTCTGTGGTGTGAACATGTCTGTGGTGTGAACATGTATGTGGTATACACCTGTCTGTGGTGTGAACCTGTCTGTGGTGTGAACATGTCTGTGGTATAAACCTGTCTGTGGTGTGAACATGTATGTGGTGTGAACATGTATGTGGTATAAACCTGTCTGTGATGTGAACATGTATGTGGTATAAACCTGTCTGTGGTGTGAACATGTCTGTGGTGTGAACATGTCTGTGGTGTGAACATGTCTGTGGTATAAACCTGTCTGTGGTGTGAACATGTATGTGGTATAAACCTGTCTGTGGTGTGAACATGTATGTGGTATACACCTGTCTGTGATGTGAACATGTCTGTGGTGTGAACATGTATGTGGTATAAACCTGTCTGTGGTGTGAACATGTATGTGGTATAAACCTGTCTGTGATGTGAACATGTCTGTGGTGTGAACATGTCTGTGGTATAAACCTGTCTGTGGTGTGAACATGTCTGTGGTGTGAACATGTATGTGGTATACACCTGTCTGTGGTGTGAACATGTATGTGGTATAAACCTGTCTGTGATGTGAACATGTATGTGGTATAAACCTGTCTGTGATGTGAACATGTATGTGGTATACACCTGTCTGTGGTGTGAACATGTATGTGGTATAAACCTGTCTGTGGTGTGAACATGTATGTGGTATAAACCTGTCTGTGATGTGAACATGTCTGTGGTGTGAACATGTATGTGGTATACACCTGTCTGTGATGTGAACATGTCTGTGGTGTGAACATGTATGTGGTATACACCTGTCTGTGATGTGAACATGTCTGTGGTGTGAACATGTATGTGGTATAAACCTGTCTGTGGTGTGAACATGTCTGTGGTGTGAACATGTATGTGGTATACACCTGTCTGTGGTGTGAACATGTCTGTGGTGTGAACATGTCTGTGGTGTGAACATGTATGTGGTATAAACCTGTCTGTGGTGTGAACATGTCTGTGGTATAAACCTGTCTGTGGTGTGAACCTGTCTGTGGTGTGAACCTGTCTGTGGTGTGAACATGTATGTGGTATAAACCTGTCTGTGGTGTGAACATGTCTGTGGTGTGAACATGTATGTGGTATAAACCTGTCTGTGATGTGAACATGTCTGTGGTATAAACCTGTCTGTGGTGTGAACATGTCTGTGGTGTGAACATGTCTGTGGTATAAACCTGTCTGTGGTGTGAACATGTATGTGGTATACACCTGTCTGTGATGTGAACATGTCTGTGGTGTGAACATGTATGTGGTATAAACCTGTCTGTGGTGTGAACATGTATGTGGTATAAACCTGTCTGTGGTGTGAACATGTCTGTGGTGTGAACATGTCTGTGGTATACACCTGTCTGTGATGTGAACATGTCTGTGGTGTGAACATGTCTGTGGTGTGAACATGTATGTGGTGTGAACATGTCTGTGGTGTGAACATGTCTGTGGTGTGAACATGTATGTGGTATAAACCTGTCTGTGGTGTGAACCTGTCTGTGGTATAAACCTGTCTGTGGTGTGAACATGTCTGTGGTATAAACCTGTCTGTGGTGTGAACATGTCTGTGGTGTGAACATGTCTGTGGTATAAACCTGTCTGTGGTGTGAACATGTCTGTGGTGTGAACATGTATGTGGTATACACCTGTCTGTGGTGTGAACCTGTCTGTGGTGTGAACCTGTCTGTGGTGTGAACATGTCTGTGGTGTGAACCTGTCTGTGGTATAAACCTGTCTGTGGTATACACCTGTCTGTGGTATAAACCTGTCTGTGGTGTGAACATGTCTGTGGTGTGAACATGTCTGTGGTATAAACCTGTCTGTGGTATAAACCTGTCTGTGGTGTGAACATGTCTGTGATGTGAACCTGTCTGTGGTGAGCAGCTCACCTTCTGCGTGAGGAAGACGAGGTCCAGAGGAGCGACCTCACAGTCCCGGTGTTGTCCGAACACCTTGCAGAGGGAGCAGGTGGGAGCGCTGCAGGACACGCAGTAGATGTTGATCCTCTCCTGCTGGTGAGTCTCACACATGGGCTGCTGCTGCTCTGGGACCTGTCTGCTGCTCAGAGAGACAGACAGGTAGAGGTAACACGTCATACTGTCTGCTGCTCAGAGAGACAGACAGGTAGAGGTGTCACGTTAGTCATCTGGTGATGTCATTGGAACTGGAAGGAAGTCAAATAAAGAAACCTACCAAAATAAAAGCCCAAACTTTAAAACACAGGTGTGTGTTATGGCGTGTCCAGGTGTGTGTTATGGCGTGTCCAGGTGTGTGTTATGGCGTGTCCAGGTGTGTGTCCAGGTGTGTGTTATAGCGTGTCCAGGTGTGTGTTATGGCGTGTCCAGGTGTGTGTTATGGTGTGTCCAGGTGTGTGTTATGGTGTGTCCAGGTGTGTGTTATGGTGTGTCCAGGTGTGTGTCCAGGTGTGTGTTATGGTGTGTCCAGGTGTGTGTTATGGTGTGTCCAGGTGTGTGTTATGGTGTGTCCAGGTGTGTGTCCAGGTGTGTGTTATAGCGTGTCCAGGTGTGTGTTATGGTGTGTCCAGGTGTGTGTTATGGCATGTCCAGGTGTGTGTTATGGTGTGTCCAGGTGTGTGTTATGGTGTGTCCAGGTGTGTGTTATGGTGTGTCCAGGTGTGTGTCCAGGTGTGTGTTATGGTGTGTCCAGGTGTGTGTTATGGCGTGTCCAGGTGTGTGTTATGGCGTGTCCAGGTGTGTGTTATGGTGTGTGTTATAGCGTGTCCAGGTGTGTGTTATGGTGTGTCCAGGTGTGTGTTATGGTGTGTCCAGGTGTGTGTTATGGCGTGTCCAGGTGTGTGTTATGGCGTGTCCAGGTGTGTGTTATGGTGTGTGTTATAGCGTGTCCAGGTGTGTGTTATGGTGTGTCCAGGTGTGTGTTATGGTGTGTCCAGGTGTGTGTTATGGTGTGTCCAGGTGTGTGTCCAGGTGTGTGTTATAGCGTGTCCAGGTGTGTGTTATGGCATGTCCAGGTGTGTGTTATGGTGTGTCCAGGTGTGTGTTATGGTGTGTCCAGGTGTGTGTTATGGTGTGTCCAGGTGTGTGTTATGGTGTGTCCAGGTGTGTGTTATGGTGTGTCCAGGTGTGTGTCCAGGTGTGTGTTATGGTGTGTCCAGGTGTGTGTTATGGCGTGTCCAGGTGTGTGTTATGGCGTGTCCAGGTGTGTGTTATGGCGTGTCCAGGTGTGTGTTATGGTGTGTCCAGGTGTGTGTTATGGCATGTCCAGGTGTGTGTTATGGTGTGTCCAGGTGTGTGTCCAGGTGTGTGTTATGGTGTGTCCAGGTGTGTGTTATGGCGTGTCCAGGTGTGTGTTATGGCATGTCCAGGTGTGTGTTATGGCGTGTCCAGGTGTGTGTCCAGGTGTGTGTTATGGCGTGTCCAGGTGTGTGTTATGGTGTGTCCAGGTGTGTGTTATGGTGTGTCCAGGTGTGTGTTATGGCGTGTCCAGGTGTGTGTTATGGCGTGTCCAGGTGTGTGTTATGGTGTGTCCAGGTGTGTGTTATGGCGTGTCCAGGTGTGTGTTATGGTGTGTCCAGGTGTGTGTCCAGGTGTGTGTTATGGCGTGTCCAGGTGTGTGTTATGGTGTGTCCATGTGTGTGTTATGGCGTGTCCAGGTGTGTGTTATGGCGTGTCCAGATGTGTGTTATGGGGTGTCCAGGTGTGTGTCCAGAAGTGTGTTACCTGGTGCTCCCCTGCTTGTACATGTCGATGATGTTCTCCACCAGCAGGTTCCTCTGCAGTCCGTAGACTCCGTGTCGATCCAGAACCACCTCATGGCGGCAGGACGGGCAACGGAACCTTCCACCAGACGTAGAACCGCTCCTGGTGGACAGGTAGGGGTTGGACGCCTGATCACGCACACACACACACACACACACACACACACACACATTTAATACTGAATATAAAATGTTTGTGTGTGTGTGTGTGTGTGTGTGTGTGTGTGTGTGTGTGTGTGTGTGTGTGTGTGTGTGTGTGTGTGTGTGTGTGTGTGTGTGCAAAGATGGGCAAAAATACATCAAAATATATTTTGATAAAAAATACCCTCAATTAAATGTATTAAAATAAAATACAGAATACTTGTGCCAGAAAATTTAACAATTTATCTATTTAAAATATAGGAAGTACTTTTTTCTGGATTTCCCGTTTTCTCACAATTTGGTATCAGGGACTCAGGTTACATTACATTACATGTCATTTAGCTGACGCTTTTATCCAAAGCAACTTACAATAGTGCATTCAATCATGAGTACAAACTCAGAACAACAAGAATCAATAATCAATAATCACTAAAGTAAAGTTTCTTCAATAGAGTTAAATTACAAAAATTACAGAAAATTACAAAAGTGCTATCAATAAGAGACATCAAAGTGCTACTATAGTAGCACTTTGATGTGCTACTAGAGTAGCTCTTTGATGTGTTGATGTGCTACCTTCCTTATTCAAGGTGTAGTCGAAAGAGATGCGTTTTTAGTTTTCGACGGAAGATGTAGAGACTTTCTGCTGTCCTGATGTCAATGGGGAGCTCATTCCACCATTGAGGAGCCAGGACAGCAAACAGTCGTGACTTTGAGTGTTTAGCTCGTAGTGACGGAGCTACAAGTCGATTAGCAGAAGCCGAGCGGAGTGCCCGAGCTGGGGTGTACGGTGTTACCGTGTCCTGAATATAGATAGGACCCGATCTGTTCGTGGCACGGTACGCAAGTACCAATGTTTTGAAGCGGATGCGGGCGGCCACCGGTAGCCAGTGGAGTGTGCGGAGGAGCGGGGTAGTGTGGGTGAATTTCGGGAGGTTGAAGACCAGTCGAGCTGCTGCATTCTGGATGAGCTGTAAAGGTCGAATGGCGTTAGCGGGTAGACCTGCCAGGAGGGAGTTACAGTAGTCAAGTCGCGAGATGATCAGAGCCTGGACCAGAACCTGTGTCGCCTTCTGGGTGAGAAGGGGACGTCAAGTGTCACACCGAGGTTCCTGGCAGTCGGGGTCGGGGTCAACACTGAGTTGTTGAAGGTGATAGTCAGGTCGTGAGTGGGAGAGCCTTTTCCTGGAAGGAAAAGTAGTTCCGTCTTGTCAGGGTTGATTTTCAGGTGGTGCGCGGACATCCACTGAGAGATGTCAGTCAGACAGGCAGAGATCCGTGCCGCTACCTGTGTTTCTGACTGGGGAAACGAGAGGATCAGTTGGGTGTCATCAGCGTAGCTATGGTAGGAAAAGCCATGGGCGCGAATGACAGAGCCGAGAGAGTTGGTGTACAGAGAAAAGAGAAGAGGACCCAGGACGGAGCCTTGAGGGACTCCAGTAGTGAGAGGACAAGGCTCAGACACAGATCCTCTCCAGGTTACCCGGTAGGTGCGGTCCTTGAGGTAGGATGAGAAGAGGGAGAGCACAGTGCCTGAGATACCAAGGTCCTGGAGGGAAGAAATGAGGATCAGGTGGTTCACTGTGTCAAAGGCGGCAGAAAGGTCTAGAAGGATAAGGACAGAGGAGAGAGAGGCTGCTCTTGCGGTGTGGAGCTGCTCAGAGACAGCAAGGAGGGCAGTCTCTGTTGAGTGGCCTGCCTTGAAGCCAGACTGGTGAGGGTCCAGAAGGTTGTTCTGGTGGAGAAAGGAGGAGACTTGGTTAAAGATAGCTCGCTCCAGAGTTTTGGAAAGAAAGGGAAGGAGAGAGACCGGTCTGTAGTTGTTGACTTCAGACGGGTTGAGAGTGGGTTTCTTCAGGAGAGGGTTAACTCTTGCCTCCTTCAGAGAGTTAGGGAAACAGCCAGTTGAGAGGGAGGTGTTGATAAGCTGGGTGAGAAAGGGAAGAAGATCAGGAGCAATAGACTGGAAAATGTGAGATGGGATGGGGTCAAGGGGGCAGGTGGTTGGGCGGGCAGAGGTTACCAAGGTAAGAACTTGATTGGGAGTCAGGGGGGTGAAAGAGGAAAGCAGAGGGGAAGAAGATGAAGTTAATGGAGGTGAGGTTATGGAAGACGGATTGTTAAATGAGGAGCGTATGTCTTCTATCTTTTTTGTAAAGTAGTCAACAAAGTGGCTCGGTAGAAGGGTGGAGGGAGGAGGGGGGACAGGAGGGGTCAAGGAGGTTGGAGAAGATAGAGAAGAGTTTTTTGGGGTTAGAAAAATTGGATTCGATTCTAGATTGGTAGAACAGGCTTTTGGCTGCAGAGATAGAAGCAGAGAAGGAGGAGAGAAGAGCGTGATAGGCGAGCAGGTCGTCGGCATGTTTGGATTTTCGCCATTTCCTTTCCGATGCACGCATGGTGGCTCTCTCGGCTCGCACCGAGTCAGACAACCACGGAGCCGGAGAGGACTTGAGAGAGGACTTGAGAGAGGACTTGCGGACCTTTCGTGCTGTAAGAGGACAGAGAGAATCTAGAGAGGAGGACAGAGTAGAGAGGAGCATTTCTGTGGCAGAGTTAGGATGCAGGAGTGAAAAGGAGTCGGTTGACGGAAGGGCTGACAGAACAGACGAGGCCAGAGAGGAGGGAGAGAGGGAGCGAATGTTACGACGGACAGGTGCAGAGTCTGTTGGTGTGACAGGTTTGTCAGTTCCAATGAGTGGGAGAGAGTAGGAGATAAAGAAGTGATCGGAGACATGTAGAGGGGTTACGGTGAGGTTGGATGTAGAGCAGTTTCTGGTGAAAATCAGGTTGAGGTGGTTGCCAGCTTTGTGAGTAGGAGGGGAAGGACTGAGTGAGAGAGCAAAGGAAGACAGTAAGAGTACCAGGTCACATGACTTCTCTGTCTGGATGTTAAAGTCACCCAAAAGGATGAGCGGAGGGCCGTTTTCTGGGGTTGGGGCTATATATATTTTTTCTGGGGTTGGGGCTATATATATATATATATATATATATATATATATATATATATATATATATATATATATATATATTTGTATTAATGGGACTTAACAGCCCATACACTTTGGCTTTGTATCAACAAGAATATATTCATCACATATGAATAGCATCACACATTAGGCCTTTGTATACTATAAAAGCAAAATATAGAATTAAAACCAGTTGTACACAGGTAAAGAGCCTTCTATGGTAGCCTACTTCTTTCTCTCTTACATTGACCAGTAGCATGGTAGTCTACTTCTTTCTCTCTTACATTGACCAGTAGCATGGTAGTCTACTTCTTTCTCTCTTACATTGACCAGTAGCATGGTAGTCTACTTCTTTCTCTGTTACATTGACCAGTAGCATGGTAGTCTACTTCTTTCTCTGTTACATTGACCAGTAGCATGGTAGTCTACTTCTTTCTCTCTTACATTGACCAGTAGCATGGTAGTCTACTTCTTTCTCTGTTACATTGACCAGTAGCATGGTAGTCTACTTCTTTCTCTCTTACATTGACCAGTAGCATGGTAGTCTACTCCTTTCTCTTACCTTGACCAGTAGCATGGTAGTCTACTTCTTTCTCTCTTACATTGGCCAGTAGCATGGTAGTCTACTTCTTTCTCTTACATTGACCAGTAGCATGGTAGTCTACTTCTTTCTCTCTTACATTGGCCAGTAGCATGGTAGTCTACTTCTTTCTCTTACCTTGACCAGTAGCATGGTAGTCTACTTCTTTCTCTCTTACATTGGCCAGTAGCATGGTAGTCTACTTCTTTCTCTTACATTAACCAGTAGCATGGTAGTCTACTTCTTTCTCTTACATTGACCAGTAGCATGGTAGTCTACTTCTTTCTCTCTTACATTGGCCAGTAGCATGGTAGTCTACTTCTTTCTCTCTTACATTGTCCAGTAGCATGGTAGTCTACTTCTTTCTCTCTTACATTGACCAGTAGCATGGTAGTCTACTTCTTTCTCACTTACATTGTCCAGTAGCATGGTAGTCTACTTCTTTCTCTGTTACATTTACCAGTAGCATGGTAGTCTACTTCTTTCTCTCTTACATTTACCAGTAGCATGGTAGTCTACTTCTTTCTCTCTTACATTGACCAGTAGCATGGTAGTCTACTTCTTTCTCTTTCATTGACCAGTAGCATGGTAGTCTACTTCTTTCTCACTTACATTAACCAGTAGCATGGTAGTCTACTTCTTTCTCTCTTACATTGACCAGTATGGTAGCCTACTTCTTTCTCTCTTACATTGACCAGTAGCATGGTAGTCTACTTCTTTCTATCTTACATTGACCAGTAGCATGGTAGTCTACTTCTTTCTATCTTACATTGACCAGTAGCATGGTAGTCTACTTCTTTCTCTGTTACATTGACCAGTAGCATGGTAGTCTACTTCTTTCTCTCTTACATTGACCAGTAGCATGGTAGTCTACTCCTTTCTCTTACATTGACCAGTAGCATGGTAGTCTACTCCTTTCTCTCTTACATTGACCAGGAGCATGGTAGTCTACTTCTTTCTCTTTCATTGACCAGTAGCATGGTAGTCTACTTCTTTCTCTCTTACATTGGCCAGTAGCATGGTAGTCTACTTCTTTCTCTCTTACCTTGACCAGTAGCATGGTAGTCTACTTATTTCTCTTACATTGGCCAGTAGCATGGTAGTCTACTTCTTTCTCTCTTACCTTGACCAGTAGCATGGTAGTCTACTTCTTTCTCTTACATTGGCCAGTAGCATGGTAGTCTACTTCTTTCTCTCTTACCTTGACCAGTAGCATGGTAGTCTACTTCTTTCTCTTACATTGACCAGTAGCATGGTAGTCTACTTCTTTCTCTCTTACATTGGCCAGTAGCATGGTAGTCTACTTCTTTCTCTCTTACCTTGACCAGTAGCATGGTAGTCTACTTCTTTCTCTTACATTGACCAGTAGCATGGTAGTCTACTTCTTTCTCTCTTACATTGACCAGTAGCATGGTAGTCTACTTCTTTCTCTCTTTCATTGACCAGTAGCATGGTAGTCTACTTCTTTCTCTCTTACATTGACCAGTAGCATGGTAGTCTACTTCTTTCTCTCTTACATTGACCAGTAGCATGGTAGTCTACTTCTTTCTCTCTTACATTGACCAGTAGCATGGTAGTCTACTTCTTTCTCTCTTACATTGGCCAGTAGCATGGTAGTCTACTTCTTTCTCTCTTACATTGGCCAGTAGCATGGTAGTCTACTTCTTTCTCTCTTACATTGACCAGTAGCATGGTAGTCTACTTCTTTCTCACTTACATTGTCCAGTAGCATGGTAGTCTACTTCTTTCTCTGTTACATTTACCAGTAGCATGGTAGTCTACTTCTTTCTCTCTTACATTTACCAGTAGCATGGTAGTCTACTTCTTTCTCTTTCATTGACCAGTAGCATGGTAGTCTACTTCTTTCTCTCTTACATTAACCAGTAGCATGGTAGTCTACTTCTTTCTCTCTTACATTGACCAGTATGGTAGCCTACTTCTTTCTCTCTTACATTGACCGGTAGCATGGTAGTCTACTTCTTTCTATCTTACATTGACCAGTAGCATGGTAGTCTACTTCTTTCTATCTTACATTGACCAGTAGCATGGTAGTCTACTTCTTTCTCTGTTACATTGACCAGTAGCATGGTAGTCTACTTCTTTCTCTCTTACATTGACCAGTAGCATGGTAGTCTACTTCTTTCTCTGTTACATTGACCAGTAGCATGGTAGTCTACTTCTTTCTCTCTTACATTGACCAGTAGCATGGTAGTCTACTCCTTTCTCTTACCTTGACCAGTAGCATGGTAGTCTACTTCTTTCTCTCTTACATTGGCCAGTAGCATGGTAGTCTACTTCTTTCTCTTACATTGACCAGTAGCATGGTAGTCTACTTCTTTCTCTCTTACATTGGCCAGTAGCATGGTAGTCTACTTCTTTCTCTTACCTTGACCAGTAGCATGGTAGTCTACTTCTTTCTCTCTTACATTGGCCAGTAGCATGGTAGTCTACTTCTTTCTCTTACATTAACCAGTAGCATGGTAGTCTACTTCTTTCTCTTACATTGACCAGTAGCATGGTAGTCTACTTCTTTCTCTCTTACATTGGCCAGTAGCATGGTAGTCTACTTCTTTCTCTCTTACATTGGCCAGTAGCATGGTAGTCTACTTCTTTCTCTCTTACATTGACCAGTAGCATGGTAGTCTACTTCTTTCTCACTTACATTGTCCAGTAGCATGGTAGTCTACTTCTTTCTCTGTTACATTTACCAGTAGCATGGTAGTCTACTTCTTTCTCTCTTACATTTACCAGTAGCATGGTAGTCTACTTCTTTCTCTCTTACATTGACCAGTAGCATGGTAGTCTACTTCTTTCTCTTTCATTGACCAGTAGCATGGTAGTCTACTTCTTTCTCTCTTACATTAACCAGTAGCATGGTAGTCTACTTCTTTCTCTCTTACATTGACCAGTATGGTAGCCTACTTCTTTCTCTCTTACATTGACCGGTAGCATGGTAGTCTACTTCTTTCTATCTTACATTGACCAGTAGCATGGTAGTCTACTTCTTTCTATCTTACATTGACCAGTAGCATGGTAGTCTACTTCTTTCTCTGTTACATTGACCAGTAGCATGGTAGTCTACTTCTTTCTCTCTTACATTGACCAGTAGCATGGTAGTCTACTCCTTTCTCTTACATTGACCAGTAGCATGGTAGTCTACTCCTTTCTCTCTTACATTGACCAGTAGCATGGTAGTCTACTTCTTTCTCTTTCATTGACCAGTAGCATGGTAGTCTACTTCTTTCTCTCTTACATTGGCCAGTAGCATGGTAGTCTACTTCTTTCTCTCTTACCTTGACCAGTAGCATGGTAGTCTACTTCTTTCTCTTACCTTGACCAGTAGCATGGTAGTCTACTTCTTTCTCTCTTACCTTGACCAGTAGCATGGTAGTCTACTTCTTTCTCTTACATTGGCCAGTAGCATGGTAGTCTACTTCTTTCTCTCTTACCTTGACCAGTAGCATGGTAGTCTACTTCTTTCTCTTACATTGACCAGTAGCATGGTAGTCTACTTCTTTCTCTCTTACATTGGCCAGTAGCATGGTAGTCTACTTCTTTCTCTCTTACCTTGACCAGTAGCATGGTAGTCTACTTCTTTCTCTTACATTGACCAGTAGCATGGTAGTCTACTTCTTTCTCTCTTACATTGACCAGTAGCATGGTAGTCTACTTCTTTCTCTCTTTCATTGACCAGTAGCATGGTAGTCTACTTCTTTCTCTCTTACATTGACCAGTAGCATGGTAGTCTACTTCTTTCTCTCTTACATTGACCAGTAGCATGGTAGTCTACTTCTTTCTCTCTTACATTGACCAGTAGCATGGTAGTCTACTTCTTTCTCTCTTACATTGGCCAGTAGCATGGTAGTCTACTTCTTTCTCTCTTACATTGGCCAGTAGCATGGTAGTCTACTTCTTTCTCTCTTACATTGACCAGTAGCATGGTAGTCTACTTCTTTCTCACTTACATTGTCCAGTAGCATGGTAGTCTACTTCTTTCTCTGTTACATTTACCAGTAGCATGGTAGTCTACTTCTTTCTCTCTTACATTTACCAGTAGCATGGTAGTCTACTTCTTTCTCTTTCATTGACCAGTAGCATGGTAGTCTACTTCTTTCTCTCTTACATTAACCAGTAGCATGGTAGTCTACTTCTTTCTCTCTTACATTGACCAGTATGGTAGCCTACTTCTTTCTCTCTTACATTGACCGGTAGCATGGTAGTCTACTTCTTTCTATCTTACATTGACCAGTAGCATGGTAGTCTACTTCTTTCTATCTTACATTGACCAGTAGCATGGTAGTCTACTTCTTTCTCTGTTACATTGACCAGTAGCATGGTAGTCTACTTCTTTCTCTCTTACATTGACCAGTAGCATGGTAGTCTACTCCTTTCTCTTACATTGACCAGTAGCATGGTAGTCTACTTCTTTCTCTTACATTGGCCAGTAGCATGGTAGTCTACTTCTTTCTCTCTTACCTTGACCAGTAGCATGGTAGTCTACTTCTTTCTCTTACATTGACCAGTAGCATGGTAGTCTACTTCTTTCTCTCTTACATTGGCCAGTAGCATGGTAGTCTACTTCTTTCTCTCTTACCTTGACCAGTAGCATGGTAGTCTACTTCTTTCTCTTACATTGACCAGTAGCATGGTAGTCTACTTCTTTCTCTCTTACATTGACCAGTAGCATGGTAGTCTACTTCTTTCTCTCTTTCATTGACCAGTAGCATGGTAGTCTACTTCTTTCTCTCTTACATTGACCAGTAGCATGGTAGTCTACTTCTTTCTCTCTTACCTTGACCAGTAGCATGGTAGTCTACTTCTTTCTCTTACATTGGCCAGTAGCATGGTAGTCTACTTCTTTCTCTCTTACCTTGACCAGTAGCATGGTAGTCTACTTCTTTCTCTTACATTGACCAGTAGCATGGTAGTCTACTTCTTTCTCTCTTACATTGGCCAGTAGCATGGTAGTCTACTTCTTTCTCTCTTACCTTGACCAGTAGCATGGTAGTCTACTTCTTTCTCTTACATTGACCAGTAGCATGGTAGTCTACTTCTTTCTCTCTTACATTGACCAGTAGCATGGTAGTCTACTTCTTTCTCTCTTTCATTGACCAGTAGCATGGTAGTCTACTTCTTTCTCTCTTACATTGACCAGTAGCATGGTAGTCTACTTCTTTCTCTCTTACCTTGACCAGTAGCATGGTAGTCTACTTCTTTCTCTTACATTGGCCAGTAGCATGGTAGTCTACTTCTTTCTCTCTTACCTTGACCAGTAGCATGGTAGTCTACTTCTTTCTCTTACATTGACCAGTAGCATGGTAGTCTACTTCTTTCTCTCTTACATTGGCCAGTAGCATGGTAGTCTACTTCTTTCTCTCTTACCTTGACCAGTAGCATGGTAGTCTACTTCTTTCTCTTACATTGACCAGTAGCATGGTAGTCTACTTCTTTCTCTCTTACATTGACCAGTAGCATGGTAGTCTACTTCTTTCTCTCTTTCATTGACCAGTAGCATGGTAGTCTACTTCTTTCTCTCTTACATTGACCAGTAGCATGGTAGTCTACTTCTTTCTCTCTTACATTGACCAGTAGCATGGTAGTCTACTTCTTTCTCTCTTACATTGACCAGTAGCATGGTAGTCTACTTCTTTCTCTCTTTCATTGACCAGTAGCATGGTAGTCTACTTCTTTCTCTCTTACATTGACCAGTAGCATGGTAGTCTACTTCTTTCTCTCTTACATTGACCAGTAGCATGGTAGTCTACTTCTTTTTCTTACATTGACCAGTAGCATGGTAGTCTACTTCTTTCTCTCTTACATTAACCAGTAGCATGGTAGTCTACTTCTTTCTCTCTTACATTGACCAGTAGCATGGTAGTCTACTTCTTTCTCTCTTTCATTGACCAGTAGCATGGTAGTCTACTTCTTTTTCTTACATTGACCAGTAGCATGGTAGTCTACTTCTTTCTCTCTTTCATTGACCAGTAGCATGGTAGTCTACTTCTTTCTCTTACATTAACCAGTAGCATGGTAGTCTACTTCTTTCTCTCTTTCATTGACCAGTAGCATGGTAGTCTACTTCTTTCTCTTACATTAACCAGTAGCATGGTAGTCTACTTCTTTCTCTCTTACATTAACCAGTGGCATGGTAGTCTACTTCTTTCTCTCTTTCATTGACCAGTAGCATGGTAGTCTACTTCTTTCTCTCTTACATTGGCCAGTGGCATGCTAGTCTACTTCTTTCTCTCTTACATTGACCAGTAGCATGGTAGTCTACTTCTTTCTCTCTTACATTGGCCAGTGGCATGGTAGTCTACTTCTTTCTCTCTTACATTGGCCAGTAGCATGGTAGTCTACTTCTTTCTCTCTTACATTGACCAGTAGCATGGTAGTCTACTTCTTTCTCTCTTACATTGGCCAGTAGCATGGTAGTCTACTTCTTTCTCTCTTACATTGACCAGTAGCATGGTAGTCTACTTCTTTCTCTCTTACATTGACCAGTAGCATGGTAGTCTACTTCTTTCTCTCTTTCATTGGCCAGTAGCATGGTAGTCTACTTCTTTCTCTCTTACATTGGCCAGTGGCATGGTAGTCTACTTCTTTCTCTCTTACATTGACCAGTAGCATGGTAGCCTACTTCTTTCTCTCTTACATTAACCAGTGGCATGGTAGTCTACTTCTTTCTCTCTTACATTGGCCAGTGGCATGGTAGTCTACTTCTTTCTCTCTTACATTAACCAGTAGCATGGTAGTCTACTTCTTTCTCTCTTACATTGGCCAGTGGCATGGTAGTCTACTTCTTTCTCTCTTACATTGGCCAGTGGCATGGTAGTCTACTTCTTTCTCTCTTACATTGACCAGTAGCATGGTAGTCTACTTCTCTCTCTCTTACATTGGCCAGTGGCATGGTAGTCTACTTCTTTCTCTCTTACATTGGCCAGTGGCATGGTAGTCTACTTCTTTCTCTCTTACATTGACCAGTAGCATGGTAGCCTACTTCTTTCTCTCTTACATTAACCAGTGGCATGGTAGTCTACTTCTTTCTCTCTTACATTGGCCAGTGGCATGGTAGTCTACTTCTTTCTCTCTTACATTAACCAGTAGCATGGTAGTCTACTTCTTTCTCTCTTACATTGGCCAGTGGCATGGTAGTCTACTTCTTTCTCTCTTACATTGGCCAGTGGCATGGTAGTCTACTTCTTTCTCTCTTACATTGACCAGTAGCATGGTAGTCTACTTCTTTCTCTCTTACATTGGCCAGTGCCATGGTAGTCTACTTCTTTCTCTCTTACATTAACCAGTAGCATGGTAGTCTACTTCTTTCTCTCTTACATTGACCAGTATGGTAGCCTACTTCTTTCTCTCTTACATTGACCGGTAGCATGGTAGTCTACTTCTTTCTATCTTACATTGACCAGTAGCATGGTAGTCTACTTCTTTCTATCTTACATTGACCAGTAGCATGGTAGTCTACTTCTTTCTCTGTTACATTGACCAGTAGCATGGTAGTCTACTTCTTTCTCTCTTACATTGACCAGTAGCATGGTAGTCTACTCCTTTCTCTTACATTGACCAGTAGCATGGTAGTCTACTCCTTTCTCTCTTACATTGACCAGTAGCATGGTAGTCTACTTCTTTCTCTTTCATTGACCAGTAGCATGGTAGTCTACTTCTTTCTCTCTTACATTGGCCAGTAGCATGGTAGTCTACTTCTTTCTCTCTTACATTGACCAGTAGCATGGTAGTCTACTTCTTTCTCTCTTACATTGACCAGTAGCATGGTAGTCTACTTCTTTCTCTCTTACATTGACCAGTAGCATGGTAGTCTACTTCTTTTTCTTACATTGACCAGTAGCATGGTAGTCTACTTCTTTCTCTCTTACATTAACCAGTAGCATGGTAGTCTACTTCTTTCTCTCTTACATTGACCAGTAGCATGGTAGTCTACTTCTTTCTCTCTTACATTGACCAGTAGCATGGTAGTCTACTTCTTTCTCTCTTTCATTGACCAGTAGCATGGTAGTCTACTTCTTTTTCTTACATTGACCAGTAGCATGGTAGTCTACTTCTTTCTCTCTTTCATTGACCAGTAGCATGGTAGTCTACTTCTTTCTCTTACATTAACCAGTAGCATGGTAGTCTACTTCTTTCTCTCTTTCATTGACCAGTAGCATGGTAGTCTACTTCTTTCTCTTACATTAACCAGTAGCATGGTAGTCTACTTCTTTCTCTCTTACATTAACCAGTGGCATGGTAGTCTACTTCTTTCTCTCTTTCATTGACCAGTAGCATGGTAGTCTACTTCTTTCTCTCTTACATTGGCCAGTGGCATGCTAGTCTACTTCTTTCTCTCTTACATTGACCAGTAGCATGGTAGTCTACTTCTTTCTCTCTTACATTGGCCAGTGGCATGGTAGTCTACTTCTTTCTCTCTTACATTGGCCAGTAGCATGGTAGTCTACTTCTTTCTCTCTTACATTGACCAGTAGCATGGTAGTCTACTTCTTTCTCTCTTACATTGGCCAGTAGCATGGTAGTCTACTTCTTTCTCTCTTACATTGACCAGTAGCATGGTAGTCTACTTCTTTCTCTCTTACATTGACCAGTAGCATGGTAGTCTACTTCTTTCTCTCTTTCATTGGCCAGTAGCATGGTAGTCTACTTCTTTCTCTCTTACATTGACCAGTAGCATGGTAGTCTACTTCTTTCTCTTTCATTGACCAGTAGCATGGTAGTCTACTTCTTTCTCTCTTACATTAACCAGTAGCATGGTAGTCTACTTCTTTCTCTCTTACATTGACCAGTATGGTAGCCTACTTCTTTCTCTCTTACATTGACCGGTAGCATGGTAGTCTACTTCTTTCTATCTTACATTGACCAGTAGCATGGTAGTCTACTTCTTTCTATCTTACATTGACCAGTAGCATGGTAGTCTACTTCTTTCTCTGTTACATTGACCAGTAGCATGGTAGTCTACTTCTTTCTCTCTTACATTGACCAGTAGCATGGTAGTCTACTCCTTTCTCTTACATTGACCAGTAGCATGGTAGTCTACTCCTTTCTCTCTTACATTGACCAGTAGCATGGTAGTCTACTTCTTTCTCTTTCATTGACCAGTAGCATGGTAGTCTACTTCTTTCTCTCTTACATTGGCCAGTAGCATGGTAGTCTACTTCTTTCTCTCTTACCTTGACCAGTAGCATGGTAGTCTACTTCTTTCTCTTACCTTGACCAGTAGCATGGTAGTCTACTTCTTTCTCTCTTACCTTGACCAGTAGCATGGTAGTCTACTTCTTTCTCTTACATTGGCCAGTAGCATGGTAGTCTACTTCTTTCTCTCTTACCTTGACCAGTAGCATGGTAGTCTACTTCTTTCTCTTACATTGACCAGTAGCATGGTAGTCTACTTCTTTCTCTCTTACATTGGCCAGTAGCATGGTAGTCTACTTCTTTCTCTCTTACCTTGACCAGTAGCATGGTAGTCTACTTCTTTCTCTTACATTGACCAGTAGCATGGTAGTCTACTTCTTTCTCTCTTACATTGACCAGTAGCATGGTAGTCTACTTCTTTCTCTCTTTCATTGACCAGTAGCATGGTAGTCTACTTCTTTCTCTCTTACATTGACCAGTAGCATGGTAGTCTACTTCTTTCTCTCTTACATTGACCAGTAGCATGGTAGTCTACTTCTTTCTCTCTTACATTGACCAGTAGCATGGTAGTCTACTTCTTTCTCTCTTACATTGGCCAGTAGCATGGTAGTCTACTTCTTTCTCTCTTACATTGGCCAGTAGCATGGTAGTCTACTTCTTTCTCTCTTACATTGACCAGTAGCATGGTAGTCTACTTCTTTCTCACTTACATTGTCCAGTAGCATGGTAGTCTACTTCTTTCTCTGTTACATTTACCAGTAGCATGGTAGTCTACTTCTTTCTCTCTTACATTTACCAGTAGCATGGTAGTCTACTTCTTTCTCTTTCATTGACCAGTAGCATGGTAGTCTACTTCTTTCTCTCTTACATTAACCAGTAGCATGGTAGTCTACTTCTTTCTCTCTTACATTGACCAGTATGGTAGCCTACTTCTTTCTCTCTTACATTGACCGGTAGCATGGTAGTCTACTTCTTTCTATCTTACATTGACCAGTAGCATGGTAGTCTACTTCTTTCTATCTTACATTGACCAGTAGCATGGTAGTCTACTTCTTTCTCTGTTACATTGACCAGTAGCATGGTAGTCTACTTCTTTCTCTCTTACATTGACCAGTAGCATGGTAGTCTACTCCTTTCTCTTACATTGACCAGTAGCATGGTAGTCTACTTCTTTCTCTTACATTGGCCAGTAGCATGGTAGTCTACTTCTTTCTCTCTTACCTTGACCAGTAGCATGGTAGTCTACTTCTTTCTCTTACATTGACCAGTAGCATGGTAGTCTACTTCTTTCTCTCTTACATTGGCCAGTAGCATGGTAGTCTACTTCTTTCTCTCTTACCTTGACCAGTAGCATGGTAGTCTACTTCTTTCTCTTACATTGACCAGTAGCATGGTAGTCTACTTCTTTCTCTCTTACATTGACCAGTAGCATGGTAGTCTACTTCTTTCTCTCTTTCATTGACCAGTAGCATGGTAGTCTACTTCTTTCTCTCTTACATTGACCAGTAGCATGGTAGTCTACTTCTTTCTCTCTTACCTTGACCAGTAGCATGGTAGTCTACTTCTTTCTCTTACATTGGCCAGTAGCATGGTAGTCTACTTCTTTCTCTCTTACCTTGACCAGTAGCATGGTAGTCTACTTCTTTCTCTTACATTGACCAGTAGCATGGTAGTCTACTTCTTTCTCTCTTACATTGGCCAGTAGCATGGTAGTCTACTTCTTTCTCTCTTACCTTGACCAGTAGCATGGTAGTCTACTTCTTTCTCTTACATTGACCAGTAGCATGGTAGTCTACTTCTTTCTCTCTTACATTGACCAGTAGCATGGTAGTCTACTTCTTTCTCTCTTTCATTGACCAGTAGCATGGTAGTCTACTTCTTTCTCTCTTACATTGACCAGTAGCATGGTAGTCTACTTCTTTCTCTCTTACCTTGACCAGTAGCATGGTAGTCTACTTCTTTCTCTTACATTGGCCAGTAGCATGGTAGTCTACTTCTTTCTCTCTTACCTTGACCAGTAGCATGGTAGTCTACTTCTTTCTCTTACATTGACCAGTAGCATGGTAGTCTACTTCTTTCTCTCTTACATTGGCCAGTAGCATGGTAGTCTACTTCTTTCTCTCTTACCTTGACCAGTAGCATGGTAGTCTACTTCTTTCTCTTACATTGACCAGTAGCATGGTAGTCTACTTCTTTCTCTCTTACATTGACCAGTAGCATGGTAGTCTACTTCTTTCTCTCTTTCATTGACCAGTAGCATGGTAGTCTACTTCTTTCTCTCTTACATTGACCAGTAGCATGGTAGTCTACTTCTTTCTCTCTTACATTGACCAGTAGCATGGTAGTCTACTTCTTTCTCTCTTACATTGACCAGTAGCATGGTAGTCTACTTCTTTCTCTCTTTCATTGACCAGTAGCATGGTAGTCTACTTCTTTCTCTCTTACATTGACCAGTAGCATGGTAGTCTACTTCTTTCTCTCTTACATTGACCAGTAGCATGGTAGTCTACTTCTTTTTCTTACATTGACCAGTAGCATGGTAGTCTACTTCTTTCTCTCTTACATTAACCAGTAGCATGGTAGTCTACTTCTTTCTCTCTTACATTGACCAGTAGCATGGTAGTCTACTTCTTTCTCTCTTTCATTGACCAGTAGCATGGTAGTCTACTTCTTTTTCTTACATTGACCAGTAGCATGGTAGTCTACTTCTTTCTCTCTTTCATTGACCAGTAGCATGGTAGTCTACTTCTTTCTCTTACATTAACCAGTAGCATGGTAGTCTACTTCTTTCTCTCTTTCATTGACCAGTAGCATGGTAGTCTACTTCTTTCTCTTACATTAACCAGTAGCATGGTAGTCTACTTCTTTCTCTCTTACATTAACCAGTGGCATGGTAGTCTACTTCTTTCTCTCTTTCATTGACCAGTAGCATGGTAGTCTACTTCTTTCTCTCTTACATTGGCCAGTGGCATGCTAGTCTACTTCTTTCTCTCTTACATTGACCAGTAGCATGGTAGTCTACTTCTTTCTCTCTTACATTGGCCAGTGGCATGGTAGTCTACTTCTTTCTCTCTTACATTGGCCAGTAGCATGGTAGTCTACTTCTTTCTCTCTTACATTGACCAGTAGCATGGTAGTCTACTTCTTTCTCTCTTACATTGGCCAGTAGCATGGTAGTCTACTTCTTTCTCTCTTACATTGACCAGTAGCATGGTAGTCTACTTCTTTCTCTCTTACATTGACCAGTAGCATGGTAGTCTACTTCTTTCTCTCTTTCATTGGCCAGTAGCATGGTAGTCTACTTCTTTCTCTCTTACATTGGCCAGTGGCATGGTAGTCTACTTCTTTCTCTCTTACATTGACCAGTAGCATGGTAGCCTACTTCTTTCTCTCTTACATTAACCAGTGGCATGGTAGTCTACTTCTTTCTCTCTTACATTGGCCAGTGGCATGGTAGTCTACTTCTTTCTCTCTTACATTAACCAGTAGCATGGTAGTCTACTTCTTTCTCTCTTACATTGGCCAGTGGCATGGTAGTCTACTTCTTTCTCTCTTACATTGGCCAGTGGCATGGTAGTCTACTTCTTTCTCTCTTACATTGACCAGTAGCATGGTAGTCTACTTCTCTCTCTCTTACATTGGCCAGTGGCATGGTAGTCTACTTCTTTCTCTCTTACATTGGCCAGTGGCATGGTAGTCTACTTCTTTCTCTCTTACATTGACCAGTAGCATGGTAGCCTACTTCTTTCTCTCTTACATTAACCAGTGGCATGGTAGTCTACTTCTTTCTCTCTTACATTGGCCAGTGGCATGGTAGTCTACTTCTTTCTCTCTTACATTAACCAGTAGCATGGTAGTCTACTTCTTTCTCTCTTACATTGGCCAGTGGCATGGTAGTCTACTTCTTTCTCTCTTACATTGGCCAGTGGCATGGTAGTCTACTTCTTTCTCTCTTACATTGACCAGTAGCATGGTAGTCTACTTCTTTCTCTCTTACATTGGCCAGTGCCATGGTAGTCTACTTCTTTCTCTCTTACATTAACCAGTAGCATGGTAGTCTACTTCTTTCTCTCTTACATTGACCAGTATGGTAGCCTACTTCTTTCTCTCTTACATTGACCGGTAGCATGGTAGTCTACTTCTTTCTATCTTACATTGACCAGTAGCATGGTAGTCTACTTCTTTCTATCTTACATTGACCAGTAGCATGGTAGTCTACTTCTTTCTCTGTTACATTGACCAGTAGCATGGTAGTCTACTTCTTTCTCTCTTACATTGACCAGTAGCATGGTAGTCTACTCCTTTCTCTTACATTGACCAGTAGCATGGTAGTCTACTCCTTTCTCTCTTACATTGACCAGTAGCATGGTAGTCTACTTCTTTCTCTTTCATTGACCAGTAGCATGGTAGTCTACTTCTTTCTCTCTTACATTGGCCAGTAGCATGGTAGTCTACTTCTTTCTCTCTTACATTGGCCAGTAGCATGGTAGTCTACTTCTTTCTCTCTTACATTGACCAGTAGCATGGTAGTCTACTTCTTTCTCTCTTACATTGACCAGTAGCATGGTAGTCTACTTCTTTCTCTCTTACCTTGACCAGTAGCATGGTAGTCTACTTCTTTCTCTTACATTGGCCAGTAGCATGGTAGTCTACTTCTTTCTCTCTTTCATTGACCAGTAGCATGGTAGTCTACTTCTTTCTCTCTTACATTGACCAGTAGCATGGTAGTCTACTTCTTTCTCTCTTACATTGACCAGTAGCATGGTAGTCTACTTCTTTCTCTCTTACATTGACCAGTAGCATGGTAGTCTACTTCTTTCTCTCTTTCATTGACCAGTAGCATGGTAGTCTACTTCTTTCTCTCTTACATTGACCAGTAGCATGGTAGTCTACTTCTTTCTCTCTTACATTGACCAGTAGCATGGTAGTCTACTTCTTTTTCTTACATTGACCAGTAGCATGGTAGTCTACTTCTTTCTCTCTTACATTAACCAGTAGCATGGTAGTCTACTTCTTTCTCTCTTACATTGACCAGTAGCATGGTAGTCTACTTCTTTCTCTCTTTCATTGACCAGTAGCATGGTAGTCTACTTCTTTTTCTTACATTGACCAGTAGCATGGTAGTCTACTTCTTTCTCTCTTTCATTGACCAGTAGCATGGTAGTCTACTTCTTTCTCTTACATTAACCAGTAGCATGGTAGTCTACTTCTTTCTCTCTTTCATTGACCAGTAGCATGGTAGTCTACTTCTTTCTCTTACATTAACCAGTAGCATGGTAGTCTACTTCTTTCTCTCTTACATTAACCAGTGGCATGGTAGTCTACTTCTTTCTCTCTTTCATTGACCAGTAGCATGGTAGTCTACTTCTTTCTCTCTTACATTGGCCAGTGGCATGCTAGTCTACTTCTTTCTCTCTTACATTGACCAGTAGCATGGTAGTCTACTTCTTTCTCTCTTACATTGGCCAGTGGCATGGTAGTCTACTTCTTTCTCTCTTACATTGGCCAGTAGCATGGTAGTCTACTTCTTTCTCTCTTACATTGACCAGTAGCATGGTAGTCTACTTCTTTCTCTCTTACATTGGCCAGTAGCATGGTAGTCTACTTCTTTCTCTCTTACATTGACCAGTAGCATGGTAGTCTACTTCTTTCTCTCTTACATTGACCAGTAGCATGGTAGTCTACTTCTTTCTCTCTTTCATTGGCCAGTAGCATGGTAGTCTACTTCTTTCTCTCTTACATTGGCCAGTGGCATGGTAGTCTACTTCTTTCTCTCTTACATTGACCAGTAGCATGGTAGCCTACTTCTTTCTCTCTTACATTAACCAGTGGCATGGTAGTCTACTTCTTTCTCTCTTACATTGGCCAGTGGCATGGTAGTCTACTTCTTTCTCTCTTACATTAACCAGTAGCATGGTAGTCTACTTCTTTCTCTCTTACATTGGCCAGTGGCATGGTAGTCTACTTCTTTCTCTCTTACATTGGCCAGTGGCATGGTAGTCTACTTCTTTCTCTCTTACATTGACCAGTAGCATGGTAGTCTACTTCTCTCTCTCTTACATTGGCCAGTGGCATGGTAGTCTACTTCTTTCTCTCTTACATTGGCCAGTGGCATGGTAGTCTACTTCTTTCTCTCTTACATTGACCAGTAGCATGGTAGCCTACTTCTTTCTCTCTTACATTGACCAGTGGCATGGTAGTCTACTTCTTTCTCTCTTACATTAACCAGTGGCATGGTAGTCTACTTCTTTCTCTCTTACATTGACCAGTGGCATGGTAGTCTACTTCTTTCTCTCTTACATTAACCAGTGGCATGGTAGTCTACTTCTTTCTCTCTTACATTGGCCAGTGGCATGGTAGTCTACTTCTTTCTCTCTTACATTAACCAGTAGCATGGTAGTCTACTTCTTTCTCTCTTACATTGGCCAGTGGCATGGTAGTCTACTTCTTTCTCTCTTACATTGGCCAGTGGCATGGTAGTCTACTTCTTTCTCTCTTACATTGACCAGTAGCATGGTAGTCTACTTCTTTCTCTCTTACATTGGCCAGTGCCATGGTAGTCTACTTCTTTCTCTCTTACATTAACCAGTAGCATGGTAGTCTACTTCTTTCTCTCTTACATTGGCCAGTGGCATGGTAGTCTACTTCTTTCTCTCTTACATTGACCAGTAGCATGGTAGTCTACTTCTTTCTCTCTTACATTTACCAGTAGCATGGTAGTCTACTTCTTTCTCTCTTACATTGGCCAGTGGCATGGTAGTCTACTTCTTTCTCTCTTACATTAACCAGTAGCATGGTAGTCTACTTCTTTCTCTCTTACATTGGCCAGTGGCATGGTAGTCTACTTCTTTCTCTCTTACATTGACCAGTAGCATGGTAGTCTACTTCTTTCTCTCTTACATTGGCCAGTGCCATGGTAGTCTACTTCTTTCTCTCTTACATTAACCAGTAGCATGGTAGTCTACTTCTTTCTCTCTTACATTAACCAGTAGCATGGTAGTCTACTTCTTTCTCTCTTTCATTGACCAGTAGCATGGTAGTCTACTTCTTTCTCTCTTACATTAACCAGTAGCATGGTAGTCTACTTCTTTCTCTCTTACATTAACCAGTAGCATGGTAGTCTACTTCTTTCTCTCTTACATTAACCAGTAGCATGGTAGTCTACTTCTTTCTCTCTTACATTAACCAGTAGCATGGTAGTCTACTTCTTTCTCTCTTACATTAACCAGTAGCATGGTAGTCTACTTCTTTCTCTCTTACATTAACCAGTAGCATGGTAGTCTACTTCTCTCTCTCTTACATTGGCCAGTGCCATGGTAGTCTACTTCTTTCTCTCTTACATTAACCAGTAGCATGGTAGTCTACTTCTTTCTCTCTTACATTGGCCAGTGGCATGGTAGTCTACTTCTTTCTCTCTTACATTGACCAGTAGCATGGTAGTCTACTTCTTTCTCTCTTACATTGGCCAGTGCCATGGTAGTCTACTTCTTTCTCTCTTACATTGACCAGTAGCATAGTAGTCTACTTCTTTCTCTGTTACATTGGCCAGTGGCATGGTAGTCTACTTCTTTCTCTCTTACATTGGCCAGTGCCATGGTAGTCTACTTCTTTCTCTCTTACATTGGCCAGTAGCATGGTAGTCTACTTCTTTCTCTGTTACATTGGCCAGTGGCATGGTAGGCCACATAGTTCTATATTACAGTGTTAAGTGTCTCATACATGTTCACACTGACATCTTTATGACATAATAATCCTTCCATTTTGGTTCTTGAGACCCAACCACTGAGTAGCCAGTTTAGTTCCTTTAAGAACAACTAACTTTTCAGATATTTCTGGTGTTAACTGCCTCCTGTGCGGAAGGTCTCTCAACCGGAGCTGAAGAGAGAAGGCTTGTGTTAACTGGAACAAAAAGGAGCTTGATAAGTGGGTTCTGCTGAAGAGAAAGCAGGCTTTTCTACTGTCCAACGTCCTGAAGACTGAACTTGTGAACTGTTTTTTAAGTTTGTGGAAAAAGTATTTAAAGTATTTTAAACACAACATTACTCCACTCTAAAGTATTTTGATACAAATTACGTTCGATTTTTTTATCGGCCCCTTAAAATCCAAATTACAAAATACTCAAAAGTAATTGAAATACGTATTTGAAATACAAGTGATAGAAATATTGCCCATCTCTGTGTGTATGTGACTGTGTGTGTGTGGTGTGTGTGTGTGTGTGTGTGTGTGTGTGTGTGTGTGTGTGTGTGTGTGTGTGCGTGCGTGCGTGCGTGTGTGTGTGTGTATACCTGGAACACGTCGTTGGCACACTTCCTGCACAGGTTGTGTTGACATGGCAGGATGACGACCGGCTTGCTGAAAGTCTCCAGACAGATTGGACAGACGAGCTGCTTCTCCAGACTCTCCATGAGGAAGAGGAGGAGGAGGAGGAAGAGGCGCTCACCACCCAGACAGGAAATGGAAAGTCGATGGCGTCCCAGAGAGAAGTGAAGCAGCCTGAAGGCAGAATGAGCCTCGGTCTGTTTTTAGACGGACAGACGTCAGGTGTTGCCATGCCGACATGCCCTTATATGTCAAAGGTCACGAGGAGGCATGGCGGAGGGGCTCTTAAAGGGACAGTACCAGTATGGAGCAGGGTCGTCCTGCAGCTCTTAAAGGGACAGTACCAGTATGGAGCAGGGTCGTCCTGCAGCTCCTCCTGCTGGTCTGAGTCGGAGCTACAAGAACTTCCTTTAGTGAAATACAGATCTGAGATTGTGTGTCCTGGATCCATGTGGATTCTGTGCTGGATCCATGTGGATTCTGTGCTGGATCCATGTGGATTCTGTGCTGGATCCATGTGGATTCTGTGCTGGATCCATGTGGATTATGTGCTGGATCTATGTGGATTCTGTGCTGGATCCATGTGGATTCTGTGCTGGCGGTGGGCCAGCTCTTAATTAGCCGATACATTTTCCCAACACTTACGCATTCAACATTCTGATATTTTGCCATATTTTGCCCTCACAGTCAGTGGTGTTTGTTCACACCAAAAGCATTGCAAAAGAGCATTGCTTTAGACTTTGCCATGATTATGCTCTTGACTTCCTCAAATGCGTTCATGATCATCTCCTGCTCGTCAACGGAGAAGAAAGTGTCTCTTCCTTTGAGTTATTTGCCATGTTGTAGCGTTAGAAGATCATCCATTCAGTGATTGACTCTCCCTTTTTGAAGAGGAACGTGCATGCGCAATTATCCAGATGACTGACGTCTGGTTCCTATAAAAATACTTTTTGAGCGCGGATCAGCCTTTGAAAAACCGACATATCCTGACGTCAATCAACGGGGTAATTTCAGCTGGATAATAGGACATTTGATCTACTTAGTTGAACCACGTACGAGGAATGGGGCCCTGGACTAAAATATGTATGAATATATTTATAAATATGTGAATGTGTTTAATATAAATCTATAAACATTTTAATATAAATATACAAATGTTTTTACAGTAAATATATAAATGGGTTAAATATAAATATATAAATGTGTTTAATATAAATACCTATATAAATGTTTTACAGTAAATATATAAATGTGTTTAATATAAATACATACATGTTTTTAATATAAATATATAAATGTGTTTAATATAAATATATAAAAGTTTTTACAGTAAATATATAAATGTGTTTAATATAAAAACATTCATACATTGTATGTATTCAGAGGACAACAGTGTGTCATCAGTGACGAGTAACAGAATAAAAACATCACATGACGTCACAGTTTCTTTTATTTTCCAAACTGACCAACAGGAAACTTCCAAAGCAAAACATTATTTACATCAGCACATGAACGTTGTCATGATTATAGTGAACATTAAATAGAGAATGAGAAGCTTGTATTTCATTAGTGTGAACAGAAACTCCGCCTCTCATCACTCAAACAACCAATCACAGTGTGAGTTAAATAAGACTTGATGCACTGCAACTCCGAGGAATAAACTTTGGATTTAAACATTTTGGGAATCTGTGGAGCCATAACAAAACCAGATACAAAATGGATCAACTCAAGTAAGATATGGATCACACTCACACACACACACAAAGTGAACACACATGTCGTGGTGGTTTGTCCTGATGCAGTGACCTGCAGTGATGCGTCTCCTGTTTCCTGTTTCATGTGTAGGTGTCTCCGTACCTGCGGTGTCCGTCAGTGATCAGCTGAGTCTTCTCGCTCGCGTTCATCGGCTGCTGAACGATCGGAGTTTCAACGTCTGCAGAAATGGAAATAAAATATAAATAAAACACTATAGAGTAATTGGTTGAAATAAAGCATTTATAACATGTGATTAAAATACCTCAACAGCGACACCTGCAGGACAGGTAGGACGGGGTGTTGGGGACAGGTAGGATGGGGTGTTGGAAGACAGGTATGATGGGGTGTTGGGGACAGGTAGGATGGGGGTGTTGGGGACAGGTAGGACAGGGGTGTTGAGGACAGGTAGAATGGGGGTGTTGGAAGACAGGTAGTAGGGGGAGTTAAGGACAGGTAGTAGGGGGAATTGACGACAGGTAGTAGGGGGTGTTGAGGACAGGTAGTAGGGGGAGTTGGGGACAGGTAGTAGGGGTGTTGGGGGACAGGTAGTAGGGGGTGTTTGGGACAGGTAGGACAGGGGTGTTGAGGACAGGTAGTAGGGGGAGTTGGGGACAGGTAGGACAGGGGTGTTGGGGACAGGTAGAATAGGGGTGTTGGAAGAACAGGTAGTAGGGTGAGTTAAGGACAGGTAGTAGGGGGAATTGACGACAGGTAGTAGGGGTTGTTGAGGACAGGTAGTAGGGGGAGTTGGGGACAGGTAGTAGGGGGAGTTGGGGACAGGTAGTAGGGGGAGTTGGGGACAGGTAGTAGGGGGTGTTGGGGACAGGTAGGATGGGGGTGTTGGGGACAGGTAGTAGGGGGAGTTGGGGAGGGGTAGTAGGGGAAGTTGAGAACATGTAGTAGGGGTAGTTGGGGACAGGTAGTAGGGGGAGTTGGGTACAGGTAGGACAGGGGTGTTGGAAGACAGGTAGTAGGGGGGTTGAGGACAGGTAGTAGGGGGAGTTGAGGACAGGTAGTAGGGGGAGTTGGGGACAGGTAGGACAGGGGTGTTGAGGACAGGTAAGATGGGGGTGTTGGAAGACAGGTAGTAGGGGGAGTTGAGGACAGGTAGTAGGGGGAATTGACGACAGGTAGTAGGGGGTGTTGAGGACAGGTAGTAGGGGGAGTTGGGGACAGGTAGTAGGGGGAGTTGGGGACAGGTAGTAGGGGGTGTTGGGGACAGGTAGTAGGGGGAGTTGGGGACAGGTAGTAGGGGGTGTTGGGGACAGGTAGGACAGGGGTGTTGGGGACAGGTAGGATGGGGGTGTTGGGGACAGGTAGTAGGGGGAGTTGGGGAGGGGTAGTAGGGGAAGTTGAGAACATGTAGTAGGGGTAGTTGGGGACAGGTAGTAGGGGGAGTTGGGTACAGGTAGTAGGGGAAATTGGGGACAGGTAGTAGGGGGAGTTGAGGACAGGTAGTAGGGGGAGTTGGGGACAGGTAGGACAGGGGTGTTGGAAGACAGGTAGTAGGGGGGTTGAGGACAGGTAGTAGGGGGAGTTGAGGACAGGTAGTAGGGGGAGTTGGGGACAGGTAGGACAGGGGTGTTGAGGACAGGTAAGATGGGGGTGTTGGAAGACAGGTAGTAGGGGGAGTTGAGGACAGGTAGTAGGGGATGTTGGGGACAGGTAGTAGAGGAAGTTGAGGACAGCTAGTAGGGGGTGTTGGGGACAGGTAGTAGGGGAAGTTGAGGACAGGTAGTAGGGGAAGTTGAGGACAGGTAGTAGGGGGAGTTGAGGACAGGTAGTAGGGGAAGTTGAGGACAGGTAGTATGGGGTATTGGGGACAGTTAGTAGGGCAGACCTGGGCATCTTACGGCCAGACTGGGAGAGCCCGCGGGCTCTCCCAGTGAGGTCAATCAAAAGGTCAATCAAAAATGAAAAATAAATAAATAAGGTGCACGCCATGAATGCAATACAAACGGCACTGCTTTTACTTTGAAGGCGATTTATTTATGTGTGCGCTTACGCAGCCTCACGACGGGCAGTGTTGCCGACTTGGAGACTGAAGTGAAAGCGTATTGTTCTGCAGTTTCTGTCCTCAGAGCAGCGGGTGCTGCCACGAGACCCCGCCTCCCAAGGAGCCTCGCTGCGGGCTCCGCCTCCCAAGGAGCCTCGCTGCGGGCTCCGCCTCCCAAGGAGCCTCGCTGCGGGCTCCGCCTCCCAAGGAGCCTCGCTGCGGGCTCCGCCTCCCAAGGAGCCTCGCTGCGGGCTCCGCCTCCCAAGGAGCCTCGCTGCAGGCTCCGCCTCCCAAGGAGCCTCGCTGCAGGCTCCGCCTCCAGATTGAAAATTAAACGCGCAAAGCCGCCACGGATCTGACCTGCGGTCTGATCCACTATGGCAGAGCACTTTAAGTCAGGATCACTTCTGGATCTTTATTCTTCTCTCAAAGAGGAGAACTTTCCTCATGAGGAGGCCTGCTCAGGAGATGTTGGTTCTCTTTGGATCTACCTACATGAGAACAAACATCTAGTGATGAAGTTCAACATCAGATCCTCTCTCACTGATACCTGTCAGCTGTCCTTCATCTTCACCTCATCCAACCAGACTTCATGCTCTTGTTCAACACAGACTGGACTTTTCTCACCGAGTAAGAACTGAACTGGAAAACATCAAAAGCACTTATTGCTTTTGTTTAAAGTGAATAAATTGCTGGTCTTTAACATACATATTTAAGGTAAGGTTTAAAAAAATCTTTTTACTTATTTTCATAGCCTTATTGTAACATGTATTCTTACCAGTAGCAGCTCAAAACCATATAATTTACAGTTTTTTAATAAAGTAATAACATTAATATTGAGTTAATTGAATTAAGTTCAGCCTATTGGTTCGGCCCTCCACAACGGTCCAAATTTCTCATGTGGCCCCTTGGGGAAATGAATTGTCCACCCCTGTAGTAGGGGAAGTCAAGGACAGGTAGTAGGGGAAGTTGAGGACAGGTAGTAGGGGAGTTGGGGACGGGTAGGACAGGGTGTTGAGGACAGGTAGTAGGGGGAGTTGGGGACAGGTAGTAGGGGGAGTTGAGGACAGGTAGTAGGGGGAGTTGAGGACAGGTAGTAGCGAGAGTTGAGGACAGGTAGTAGGGGGAGTTGGGGACAGGTAGGACAGGGTGTTGGGGACAGGTAGTAGGGGAAGTTGAGGACAGGTAGTAGGGGGAGTTGAGGACAGGTAGTAGGGGAGTTGGGGACAGGTAGGACAGGGGTGTTGAGGACAGGTAGAATGGGGGTGTTGGAAGACAGGTAGTAGGGGGAGTTGAGGACAGGTAGTAGGGGGAGTTGGGGACAGGTAGGACGGGGTGTTTGGGGACAGATAATAAAAGCCCAGAACTTCCTGTCGCCTCACCGTCGCCAGGGTCGTTCCGTATCTCCGCCTCCAGGTCGTCTGGGGAGACGTAGGCCGGCCCCGCCCCCTCACCTGTGGGCGGCGGCTTCAGCTTCCCAAAGCAACAGTTACAGCAGCAGCAGAGACAGCAGCAGCAGTAAAACCCGGTCAGGACTCCGCAGACCAGGAACAGACCCTGAGAGTATCGTAGGACACATCAGGAGCGAGTAAGATAACAGAACAGACCACCTGAGACCAAGACCTACATTCAGAACACCTGTCACTGAGACCAGGACTAACAGTCAGACCACCTGGCACTGAGACCAGGACTAACAGTCAGACCACCTGTCTCTGAGACCAGGACCAACATTAAGACCACCTGTCTCTGAGACCAGGACCAACATTAAGACCACCTGTCTCTGAGACCAGGACCAACATTAAGACCACCTGTCTCTGAGACCAGGACCAACATTAAGACCACCTGTCTCTGAGACCAGGACCAACATTTAGACCACCTGACACTGAGACCAGGACTACATCACATTTCATTTAGCTGACGCTTTTATCCAAAGCGACCTACAATAAGTGCATTCAACCATGACTACAAACTCAGAACAACAAGAATCAAGAAAGTACAATTTCTTCAATAAAGTTAAACCACAAAGTGCTATCAGTAAGTGACATGTAAGTGCTACGGTGCTACCTTCCTTATTCAAGGTGTAGTCAAGGTGATGCACCATCATATCTTAAGGAGCTTATAGTGCCATATTACCCCACCAGAGCGTTACGCTCACTGAATGCAGGGTTACTTGTGGTTCCCAGAGTCTTAAAAAGTAGGTTGTGGTCCAGAGCTTTCAGTTATCGGGCTCCTCTTCTGTGGAATCAGCTTCCACTTTCAGTCCGGGGTGCAGACACAGTCACCTCATTTAAGAGTAGACTTAAGACTTTCCTCTTTGATAGCGCTTATACTTAGGGCTGTTTCAGGCTTATAGTTAGGGCTGTTTCAGGCTTATAGTTAGGGCTGTTTCAGGCTTATACTTAGGGCTGTTTCAGGCTTATAGTTAGGGCTGTTTCAGGCTTATAGTTAGGACTGTTTCAGGCTTATAGTTAGGGCTGTTTCAGGCTTATAGTTAGGACTGTTTCAGGCTTATAGTTAGGGCTGTTTCAGGCTTATAGTTAGGACTGTTTCAGGCTTATAGTTAGGACTGTTTCAGGCTTATAGTTAGGACTGTTTCAGGCTTATAGTTAGGGCTGTTTCAGGCTTATAGTTAGGACTGTTTCAGGCTTATAGTTAGGACTGTTTCAGGCTTATAGTTAGGACTGTTTCAGGTTTATACTTAGGGCTGTTTCAGGCTTATAGTTAGGACTGTTTCAGGCTTATAGTTAGGACTGTTTCAGGCTTATAGTTAGGGCTTTTTCAGGCTTATAGTTAGGGCTGTTTCAGGCTTATAGTTAGGGCTTTTTCAGGCTTATAGTTAGGACTGTTTCAGGCTTATAGTTAGGGCTGTTTCAGGCTTATAGTTAGGGCTTTTTCAGGCTTATAGTTAGGACTGTTTCAGGCTTATAGTTAGGACTGTTTCAGGCTTATAGTTAGGGCTGTTTCAGGCTTATAGTTAGGGCTGTTTCAGGCTTATAGTTAGGACTGTTTCAGGCTTATAGTTAGGGCTGGCTCAGGTTTGCCCTGGTCCAGGCCCTAGATATGCTGCTATAGGCCTAGACTGCTGGGGGACATCTTAGGATACACTGAGCTCCTCTTCTCTTCTTCTTTCGCTCCTCTTCTCCTCTTCTCCTCTTCTTTCTCTCCTACTGTCGCTTCAATGCACATTACTAACTCTACTTTATTTTTCCATGGATTCATGGCTGTCTGGAACTGGTCCTGCCTGCTTCCATGCTGATGGAACCGGTCCTGCATTCAGACCACCTGTCACTGAGACCAGGACCAACATTCAGACCACCTGTCACTGAGACCAGGACCAACATTCAGACCACCTGTCACTGAGACCAGGACCATCTGATTGAACTAGATCAATCAAACAGCTTCTATTTGCAGAGGACCTGACCCTGCATACCCCATCAGACCTAGTCTGGTCTCAGGAGAGAGTCCAGGTCCCCTTACAGAAGCTGGTGGAGCATGTGACCACACAGGTAAGCCCAGCCCACCTTGGCCCACCAGGTGGACAGCATGAAGTAGGTGTGCACGTTGTCCTCTCCGAACTGCTGGGCCACGTAGAGCCCCAGGGACCCGTACGAGTCGTAGATGCTCCTCTTGGTGAGGTCGGCCAGGACGGCGTGGGCCCCGTTCAGCTCCTTGAACTTCTCCGCCGCCTCCGGGTTGTCCGGGTTCTTGTCGGGGTGGAACCGCAGCGCCAGCTTCCTGCCGCCACACACACCAGGTCAACACACACGTGATCAATGAGCTGATCAGCTGATCACCCAGCAGGTGAGTGGGCGGGGCTTACCTGTAGGACTTCTTGATGTCGTCATGGCTGCAGCCCTTCTCCAGACTCAGGACCTGGTACAGAGACTCTCCACCAGTGGACAAAGATCTCTGCCTCGAGTCAGACATCCTGAGAGCATCACCTGTCAGGTGGACCGCCAACCAGGACACAACACACTGGTTACACTGGTCACTGGTTACACTGGTTACACTGGTCATTGGTTACACTGTTCATTGGTTACACTGGTCACTGGTCACACTGGTCACTGGTTACACTGGTCCCTGGTTACACTGGTTACACTGGTTCCTGGTTACACTGGTCACTGGTTACACTGTTCATTGGTTACACTGGTCACTGGTCACACTGGTCACTGGTTACACCGGTCACTGGTTACACTGGTCCCTGGTTACACTGGTCACTGGTCACACTGGTCACTGGTTACACTGGTCACTGGTCACACTGGTCACTGGTTACACTGGTCCCTGGTTACACTGGTCACTGGTCACACTGGTCACTGGTTACACTGGTCACTGGTCACACTGGTCACTGGTTACACTGGTCGCTGGTTACACTGGTCACTGGTCACACTGGTCGCTGGTTACACTGGTCATACTGGTCACTGGTTACACTGGTCACTGGTCACAATGGTCACTGGTTACACTGGTCGCTGGTTACACTGCTCATACTGGTCACTGGTTACACTAGTCACACTGGCCACTGGTCACACTGGTCACTAGTTACACTGTTCACTGGTTACACTGGTCGCTGGTTACACTGGTTACACTGGTCACTGGTTACACTGTTCATTGGTTACACTGGTCACTGGTCACTGGTTACACTGTTCATTGGTTACACTGGTCACTGGTTACACTGGCCGCTGGTTACACTGGTCACTGGTCACACTGGTCACTGGTCACACTGGTCACTGGTCACACTGGTCACTGGTTACACTGGTCGCTGGTTACACTGGTCATACTGGTTACTGGTTACACTGGTCACACTGGTCACACTGGTCACTGGTCACACTGGTCACTGGTTACACTGGTCACTGGTCACACTGGTCACTGGTTACACTGGTCGCTAGTTACACTGGTCATACTGGTCACTGGTTACACTGGTCACACTGGTCACTGGTCACACTGGTCACACTGGTCGCTGGTTACACTGGTCACTGGTTACACTGGTTACACTGGTCACTGGTTACACTGGTCGCTGGTTACAGTGGTCATTGGTTACACTGGTCATACTGGTCACTGGTTACACTGGTCACACTGGTCACTGGTCACACTGGTCACACTGGTCGCTGGTTACACTGGTCATACTGGTCACTGGTTACACTGGTCACTGGTTACACTGGTCGCTGGTTACAGTGGTCATTGGTTACACTGGTCATACTGGTCATACTGGTCAAACTAATGACTTCTGGTTAATCAATTTACATGAATTATTATTTATTTAACGTTGAGAATCTTTACATCTTATTGAACATGAACACAGCAGCATTTTATTATTTATAAATATTAACTATTTATAAACAAAATATATAAATATTTATTATAATAAATATGATATATGTGTATATATATATACATATATATATATGTATATATATCATGATGAATAGATATATATTTATATATAGATATATATATAGAGAGAGAGATATAAATATATATATATATCTATACATATATAGAGATATATATATATATCTATATATCTATATATAGATATACATATATATATAGAGAGAGATATATAGATATATATAGATATATCTCTCTATACATATATATAGATATATATGTATATACATATATATAGATATATATGTATATACATACAGTATATATATATATATATATATATATATATATATATATATATATATATATATATATATATATATATATATATATGCAGCAGCAGCTGATCTGAACACTGTTAGTTAAACTAAAACACATGATGATGTCACACAGGTTAGAAACATGTTATTTTACCTGTGAAGGAAACGCCTTTCCAGAGTTGAAGACCACAAAGAAGTAGTCGGTACCTTCCTGATGGAGCCTGATGGAGCCTCTAGCTGTTCTCTACCTGAAGTCTACCTGAAGTCTACCTGTCCTCTACCTGTCCTCTACCTGAAGTCAACCTGAAGTCTACCTGTCCTCTACCTGAAGTCTACCTGAAGTCTACCTGTCCTCTACCTGAAGTCTACCTGTCCTCTACCTGTCCTGTACCTGAAGTCTACCTGAAGTCTACCTGTCCTCTACCTGAAGTCTACCTGAAGTCTACCTGTCCTTACCTGTCCTCTACCTGAAGTCTACCTGTCCTTACCTGTCCTCTACCTGAAGTCTACCTGTCCTTACCTGTCCTCTACCTGAAGTCTACCTGTCCTTACCTGTCCTCTACCTGAAGTCTACCTGTTCAGGTGTTAGCGGTCCAACTGTAGACCGAGAGGATCTCTGACGCCCTCCATCAAAGATTCAGCAGCCGCCCGGCTCAGGTGACTAGGAGCCGCCTCACCTGCTCAGGTTTCACTGAGACGCTCTGATAGACGCATTGTGACGGGGTTCTCCATGACAACCATGTGAGTATATATATATATATATATATGTGTGTGTCAGCTGACGTAAACCTGAGGAACTTGCAGTGCATGATGGGAGCTGAAGTCTTAAGTCAACCTGAGGAGGCTGCAGGCCATGAATAATGCACAAATAAATATGAAAGACATGTCATTTGTAAGGATAATAAATGCATTTAATGACAGACAAGCAACAGTTAGTGAGATCTTTCTTAGCAGAACCACCAGCAGACCCCACGATCAGTACAGAGGCAGACTGAAGGAAACCAGGTCTCAGGACCGCGTGCAGTCCACCCAGCGCCTACATGTCAGATACGATAACAAGGGAGGTGGCTCGACCAATCAGGAGGCTACTGCCGGGTCACACGGGCATCTGCAGCTGAGAGTACTCGTCCTGCCCCTCCTTCTCCTCCAGGTGAAGCTCTGCATCGTCAGCGTCCAGCTAGAGACCACAGGTCAGAGGTCAGGACGGCACATATACACATACTGTATGATAGTAGTGAGAGTATTCTGATACTTTTATAAAGTAAAAGTAGCAATACCACAGTGTAAAAATACTAAACACAACAAATATAATAACTTCCAAAGTATCATCAACAAAATGTACTTCGGGATTATTAAAGTTAAAATACTATTAAAGTATTATTAAAGTGTTATACCCTGAAATCATGAGCAGAGCCTGAACGCATCATGAGAACGTTATAATTTCCCTTCAGCCAGTACTCATGTTCCCTGAGTAGAGCCTGAACGCATCATCATGTAACTGAAGTGAACCTCCTGCTGGTTCTCAGGTAGCGGTGCTGCTAACGTGACTAGCTCTCCTCCTGCTGGTTCTCCGTTAGCGGTGCTGCTAACGTGACTAGCTCTCCTCCTGCTGGTTCTCCGTTAGCGGTGCTGCTAACATGACTAGCTCTCCTCCTGCTGGTTCTCCGTTAGCGGTACTGCTAACGTGACTAGCTCTCCTCCTGCTGGTTCTCCGTTAGCGGTACTGCTAACGTGACTAGCTCTCCTCCTGCTGGTTCTCCGTTAGCGGTGCTGCTAACGTGACTAGCTCTCCTCCTGTTGGTTCTCCATTAGCGGTGCTGCTAACGTGACTAGCTCTCCTCCTGCTGGTTCTCCGTTAGCGGTGCTGCTAACGTGACTAGCTCTCCAACTGCTGGTCTAAACACTGATTGGTTGTAAGACTCACACTCTGCAGCTCTCTGCGGTTGAAGAGGCGGGGCAGCAGCAGCATCCTCACTGGGATGGTCAGCAGCAGCATGAAGGGGAATGCCAGCGCCGCCGATGTCGCCATGACGACCCACAGGAGAGACAGACAGGTCAGCTCGATGACAGTGAACAGGTGCATCCTCAACGTCCGCACCTGTGAAAGAGCAGAGAGACAGGTGAGACACAGACAGACAGGTATGCTAATGGTCTATCTGTGTATTTACATGTGATGTGCCTTTTTATAGGGACTTGTTTGCACAACTGACTGGGACTTGATGTTCCCAGTCAGTCCCAAGTCAAGTCCAACAAGTCCCAAGTAAAGTCAAGACCCAAGTCAAACAAGCCCCACGTCAGTGTTAGACCAGCAAGTCAAAGCCAAGTCCAGGTCAAGACCAACAAGTTTTAAGTCAAGATCAACAAATGAAGTGAAGTTTGAGTCCAACAAGTCCCAGTCCAGAGAGGTAAGTCAAGGTTCAAGCTTCATGTCAACGGTTTAGATTCAAGTAAATACCAACAAGTTCCAAGATGAGGTCAAGTCACAGTCAACAAATCAAACAAGTTCTTAAACCAGTCTGACTCTTGTCCAGAAGCTCTGGCGTGGCCGATGGGTCTGTCCTCCGTCAGGGGGCGGGGCTAACCTTGCGGACGTAGTTGTGGTCAGGGTGGTACTTCGGGGGCATCAGCAGCAGGATGAGTCGCTCGGTGAGCTGGATCCCATTAAGCGACATCACACCCATGTAGAGGAAGATCCCAAACAGAACCGCCAGGGGGATCTGGCGCAGAACCTCCCCGATCACAATGGACAGACCTGAGGGGGGAATCCAGAGCAGAAAAAGTCGTAAAGGTAGTAAACGTAGCAGCAGGTAGAAGTACACTGCAGTGACAGTCATACCCACTAAAACTGCCACCAGGAAGCCCGTGACCCGCTGCTCCTTGACCTCCTGGATACGCGGCTTGTCTCCCGGAGCGACGGCTTTGCTCATGACGGTGAGGGCGTTGGTGTGGGTGACGGAGCGAACTGTGGCAGCCGATAGCCAGGGCAAACCAAACAGGGCCGAGACTCCACCCACCACCACGATGATGAGGAGATCCAGGTGAAAACCAGTTCCCTTCACCAGCATCCTCTCCTTCTTACTCACGATCAGCCTGACAGAAAGACGCAGGAAGAATTATCTCAATAGTCTTAACTAAGAAAATAAATACAAAGGCGAGAAGAAAATGTTGTACGCTGTGATCTGGGACTCCATGAAGATGAGGATGAAGACGAGGATGGCCGGCAAGATGCTGGCAGCCATCATCCAGACGGGAAACTGCCCGTCCGACCCCAGAGGAGAGATCCACCAACCACGCTTCTCCGGACTGGACACTGAGAATCCACTGGGCACGTTCAGCTTCTGTTAGCCGACAGGAAGAGGAGGGGCAGTTAAATGTCTGTCCCAGTGTGTTGTGTCCACACAGGAGTCATGTGATTGTTAGAATCGTCCCAGGTCTGACCTGGGTGTAGGTGTCCTCCACACTATAGTCCACCAGCACCATGATGAGGATCGCAATGGGGACTCCAAAGTCTCCGATGATCCTACGGAGCTGAAGCACACAGAACGCCAGCTTATTGACCGGCGGTTTGATCGCCAAAAGTAAGAACCAACATGCGTATACAGGTACTTGTACCTGTATATGCATGTACCTGTGCTCTTATCTGGATGTGTACTCATACCCATATTTGTACCTGTATATGCATGTACCTGTGCTCTTATCTGGATGTGTACTCATACCCGTATTTGTACCTGTATATGCATGTACCTGTGCCCTTATCTGGATGTGTACTCATACCCGTACTTGTACTTGTATTTACTGACCCTGCCGGGGAAGAAGGAGCTGTTCTTGAACTTGCGCAGGTAGAAGGCGATGAAATATGTTCCCGCCATGAGAACAAAGGACAGCAGAGCTGTGTTTGGTTCTCCAACAACTTTCCCAGGATCCCCGGCAGCTGCAGTGTAGTTGCACATAGATGGAGATACTGTGTTGTTTCCACGGAAACAGTTTTGGAGAGGATGCTCCTGGAATATCTAGAAAATACAAAGAAGAGACTCATTGAGGCTCCATGTCGGTCGGTGGCTGAATGCACGGCCTCTTTCGCCTGAAAAACAGACCAGGAAAACTACGTGGCTGGTGTTTTTTATATCATATATCTGAAACAACCCGGGTCCTTAAACGCAAGTAAAAAACAAGAAGGACAACAAAGACTCACACGGTTCTTTAATATCCTTTGAAGCACAAACACTTGATCAACTTCGTCAACACTTCTAGAAACAACTGGGTGCCTTTTGTTCAATCTGTACATGATCTAAATGATCTTACTTAACAAACCTTTTGTAAGGCAACAGGCTCGCTATGGACCTGTGACCTCTGACCTCACCTTGACCAGTTTGGCGAAGGTCTCATAGATGAAAATGAGGGAGATGAGGAAGGAGAAGATCTCTTGAGTGAAGCGAGAGACAAAGCGAACCAGGATACTTCCCTCGAAGGCCACGGTGAGAAGAACGATGAGTACCAGCCAGAAACCGATCCAGACCCGACCCGTCAGATACTCAACCCCGTTGGCTTTACAAAACTACACATGAACACAGCAGAGAGGATTACAAGGAACAGCAGACAGGTTAGCTAACGAGATGCTTAGCATTCTGGACATATCTGACGGAGACTCTGTGTTTTGAACTGATTAACTGTCTCTCCACTTGATCAACACTCCCAGTCCGTCTGTGAGCTCACCTGTTTCAGGTTCCCCTCACTTTCTACCATAGACAAGGAAATAAAACACTGATTCTAGAGAGGCATGTTGCCTCAGATCCTATCTTGATCCAGGTGCGTGGGGTTCCTGTCAGGTGAGCTTACCGTGTAGAAGGCCTCTTCAAACACCAGCAGTGGTCCAGAGAAGCCGATCACGAGCAGAGGCTGAGCCCCCAGCACACTGAACACGATGCCATGCATGGCCGTGGCCACGATCAGCTCGGACACACCAATCAGACCCTCGGTTTTCTCCCCTGAGCCACAGGAACAGAGAACAGAAGAGACAGGTCTTTGAGAGGCAGCCTTTGCTCCAATAAATTTGCAGCAATTTAAAACATGTTCAACCAAATCTCAAAAGGAAGTTCAGCGTCTGTCAGAGTTTCTGAAGTCCAGACTTACCCAGAAGTCCTCCAAAGGTGATGGCAGGCGACAGCGCAGCAAAGTAGATGAAGACGATGGCGGCCATGCACTGAGGGTTCAGAGCATCTCGAATGTCGCTGAGGTACTGAGGGTAGCGGCGAGTCACGTCTTTGATCAGACCTCCGAACAGACGGCCCGATCGCCTCAGGGGTTCATCACCGGGTTTGGAGGGCACGAGGGAGTCTGGTAGATAAGAACTGAGCTCTGTTACTGTCCGCTCATCAAGCTGACATCACAACATCACATTGATCACAACACCACGGATGCATAAGATTCAGTAAGATTGCCACTTCACACGGAGCTCCTGACAAAAGAACCTGCCTGAGCCCCTAAATTAATCTACTCTTATCTGGAAGTAAAGCGCTCAGCATTTTGTTCTGAAGTCTGTTGCATGTTCATTTGGGAGAAATGGCATTAAAACATATTCAGTGAAACGTTTCAAGACTAAGCTTTGCTTGAAGGAGTTGGAATTCAGTGATGAGGCCAATTCAGCAACCCGGAGAGGCTCAGAGACGGTGATTGGACTGTTACACTGAAGCTGTGAACCGACTGTGGGGGCGGGGCGGGGTTGCGCTCAGCTGCAGAGGGAATTGAGCGAGGGTGTGGTTCAAGGGAACAGGTGTCGTGATGAGGTAATGAGCCGCAGCTGGGGGCAATTGTGTGGATGTGTGTCTTCCCGTTAAACAGAGAAGGATGGGTCTATACGGTTCTGCGTGGACTATCGCAGGGTGAATGATGTGTCACGTTTTGATGCGTACCCAATGCCCCGGGTCGACGAGCTCCTGGACCGACTGGGCGCTGCGCGTTTCTTTACGACACTGGATTTGACCAAGGGCTACTGGCAGATTCCTCTGTCGCCAGAGTCCAAGGAAAAAACGGCATTCTCCACTCCGTTTGGTTTATACCAATTCACCACGCTTCCCTTCGGGTTGTTCGGTGCCCCAGCCACCTTTCAACGCCTCATGGACCGGGTGCTGCGTCCGCACGCCGCCTATGCTGCCGCCTACATAGATGATGTGATCATTCACAGCACCACCTGGGCGGAGCATGTGCAGCGGGTGGCCGCGGTGCTGGAGTCCCTGAGGCAGGCTGGGCTCACCGCCAACCCGGGGAAGTGTGCAGTTGGACAGAGGGAGGTACGGTATCTGGGGTACCACTTGGGCGGCGGGCATGTGCGCCCTCAGGTGGACAAGACCGCCGCTATCGCAGCCTGCCCGCGACCCAAGACTAAAAAAGAGGTGAGGCAGTTTTTGGGGCTGGCGGGTTATTACAGGCGCTTCATCCCGAGTTTTGCAGACCTGACCAGCCCCTTGACTGACCTGACCCGGAAAGGTGCCTCAGATCCGGTCCAGTGGACGGAGCAGTGCCAGTTGGCGTTTGAGGAAGTAAAACAGGCTCTCTGTGGGGAACCACTCCTTCATACACCTAACTTCTCTCTTCCCTTTACTCTGCAGACTGATGCTTCGAACAGAGGGCTGGGGGCCGTTTTGTCCCAGCAGGTACGGGGGGTTGACCGCCCCGTTCTTTACATCAGCCGGAAGCTATCCGAGAGGGAGGCCAGGTACAGTACGGTGGAAAAGGAGTGCCTGGCCATCCGGTGGGCGGTCGACTCCCTGCGCTACTACCTCCTGGGACGCTCTTTCACCCTCTGGTCGGACCACGCCCCCCTCCAGTGGCTCCACCGCATGAAAGATACCAACGCGCGGATTACCCGGTGGTATCTGGCGTTGCAGCCTTTTAATTTCAAGGTGATCCATAGGCCGGGGACGCAGATGGTTGTGGCTGACTTCCTCTCCCGCTCTCACGGGGGGGAGGGGGAGTAGGTTAGGCCGGATGGAACCCCGGCCTAAGTCGGGCGGTGGAGGTATGTGGGGGCGGGGTTGCGCTCAGCTGCAGAGGGAATTGAGCGAGGGTGTGGTTCAAGGGAACAGGTGTCGTGATGAGGTAATGAGCCGCAGCTGGGGGCAATTGTGTGGATGTGTGTCTTCCCATTAAACAGGAGTAGCGTCTGTGGAACGGGAGAGCGGTGAGCCGAGGACGTAGTGCTGGAGCGAGGGACGACTAAGCCGAAACCAGCAGAGGTGTGCTCAGGGGCGAGGCCGAGAGCACACAGAGACAATAAAGCCTATTACTTACCCAAACCCAGAGTGTATTGCCGTGTGTGCCGCCCGAAAAACCCACGGGGTAACGCAAAGCCGTTACACCGACATTTTACACATTAACGTTCAACTTGTCAAGATGCAAACAATCATTTTGGAACATTGTCTTTACGGTGGCGCATCCTGGTGGCCAGAAAGTTTAAGATGCTGTTCATGGAATCATGTTCTGGTACCTGTGTGGTAACTCATCTCCCGACTCTGCTCTCATTTCCTGTCCTCCTTTTACTGTCTCTTATCTAATAAAAGCTAAAGCGTTTGGTAACGACACGGACCGAAGAGGAGTAGCAATTCAAAAAGGCTTTGTCATGATAACCGACCTCCGTCCGACTGAACGCTGGTCTGTTTCTCCTGCAGTTTGCTGCTCTTCTCCTCCTCCCTCTTTCGCAGCATTTCTCGTTGGAAGCGGGTGACCGAGCGGAGCAGCTCGTCGCCGCCGACGTCAGAGGGAGGGAGGACGACGCTGCAGTCCAAGAACCGGTTGATGGCCGTCAGCAGGTCTTGGCGGTCGTCGGCTTGGTACGCCGCTTCGTGGAAGAGCTGAGGGAGCCGACAGAGGCAGAATTAGGATAGTGATAAAAAATCCAGAACAGTAGCAGATGGTATTAAACCTGCAGGGACTCACCTTGTCTGACATGAGCGTAGAGATGGAGCGTCCAATCTGGTGGTAGTCAATGTTGGCGGTAGGCGGACCCAGCAGGAGGAAGAGGAACCTTACAGGAACCGGAACCTCCAGGACGGACTCCAGCAGGACCGCCTCCTGCAGCCGCACGAACGCCATGGACGGCTGCTCCAGGAAGCCCACACTGCCTGCAGACACATCAGAGGGATGCAATGAACCCAGCGAACCTCACGCTCTACAGACGCAGGAATGAAGGTGATGACGTGATGCGTACCCACGAGGACGACGGTGGCCTCAGCTCTCTCTGGGATCTTCTCCATCAGCTTCACTTCATGTTTGGATCTGGATAGACTGATGGGCAGGGCTTCTTTCTGAACACACACACACACACACACACACATATAATATATAAATATATATAGAGAGAGAGAATATACAGTAAAGAACCCTTTTCTGTTATTAAACATTGGCTAGTTAGCTGGCTAGCTTGTCCATCACTAAAACTGTCTGGTTAGCTGGCTAGTTTGTCTATCACTAGAGTTGGCTAGTCCTCGGAGCCTGCTCATAGTCTCCTAGTGGCGAGGAGTGAGGAGTGAGGAACTGGAGACTGGTGATGACGAGGGCAACTCTCCCTGTGATTCCCTCATCATTTGACGTCAAAGAGATTTTTCCTCCAATTTTCAGAAGTGCTGCTATAGGCCTAGACTGCTGGGGGACTTCTTAGGATACACTGAGCTCCTCTTCTCCTCTTCTCCTCTTCTTTCTCTCCTTCTGGATAAATGATTGTCTCTTCAATGCACATTATAACTATACTTCTTCCAGGAGCCTCTGTGCTTCCTCGCCTCAAGTTTCCATTGATCGTGGCTGTCTGGAGCCGGTCCTGCCTCCTGCCTCCTGTCTCCTACCTCCTACCTCCTGTCTCCTGCCTAGTATTATTATTATCCACACACTCAGTATTAAAGCCAAATAAAAGTAATGTGACATTGTGCTATTTCATCTGCGTCTCTTGGTCACATGACCCTTAAAAAACAGGAAACAGCTGGTATAGGTGCATTTGACCTCCACTGAAGCTTGAGGTCATTATCAAACTTTGAGTCTATAACAGATTTCTTATTACCTTGGCCTCTTTGTGATTCGTCAGATTGATGGAGGGCTCTGATTGGCCGTTGTGGTTGTCCATCAAGGTGGCCATGTTGGCTGCAGAGATGTACTTGCTGAACAAGCTGTGATCCTTCTCATCACTGGGGTGACTGAAGAAACAAACACAATACATTTAGGAAAGATATGTTCATGTTGCTTTCCTAAGCAGCAGTGGATGAATGAATCATTAGATGGATGGATGGATGAATGAATCATTAGCTGATGAGGTTAGCTGAAAGTGGATGGATGAACCATAAGGTGGATGGATGAACCATTAGGTGGATGAACCATTAGATGGATGGATGAACCATTAAGTGGATGGATGAACCATTAGGTGGATGAACCATTGGATGGATGGATGAACCATTACGTGGATGAACCATTAAGTGGATGGATGAACCACTAAGTGGATGGATGAACCATTAGATGGATGGATGAACCATTAGGTGGATGGATGAACCATTAAGTGGATGGATGAACCATTAGGTGGATGAACCATTAAGTGGATAAATGAACCATTAGGTGGATGAACCATTAAGTGGATAAATGAACCATTAGGTGGATGGATGAACCATTAGGTGGATGAACCATTAGATGGATGGATGAACCATTAAGTGGATGGATGAACCATTAGATGGATGGATGAACCATTAAGTGGATGGATGAACCATTAGGTGGATGAACCATTAGGCGGATGGATGAACCATTAGGTGGATGGATGAACCATTAGGTGGATGAACCATTAGGTGGATGGATGAACCATTAGGTGGACCTGTGTCTGAGCAGCAGAGCTTGCAGGACGTTGGCTCGGTCTTCAGCTTTGATCTGATCTGAGATCACCATCTGCTCCACCACCTGCTGAGCGATCCCCGGCAGAGTCTTCTGTTTCAGATCCAGAAGCACCGCCCCTGAAAACACAATGCCATGACATCACAGTGACATCACCACACTGCCACAACGCCATGACATCACAGTGACATCACCACACTGCCACAACACCATGACATCACAGTGACATCACCACACTGCCACAACGCCATGACATCACAGTGACATCACCACACTGCCACAACACCATGACATCACAGTGACATCACCACACTTCCACAACGCCATGACATCATAGTGACATCACAGTGACATCACCACACTTCCACAACGCCATGACATCACAGTGACATCACAGTGACATCACCACACTTCCACAACGCCATGACATCACAGTGACATCACCACACTGCCACAACGCCATGACATCACAGTGACATCACCACACTGCCACAACACCATGACATCACAGTGACATCACCACACTTCCACAACGCCATGACATCATAGTGACATCACAGTGACATCACCACACTTCCACAACGCCATGACATCACAGTGACATCACAGTGACATCACCACACTGCCACAACACCATGACATCACAGTGACATCACAGTGACATCACCACACTGCCACAACACCATGACATCACAGTGACATCACCACACTACCACAACACCATGACATCACAGTGACATCACCACACTGCCACAACACCATGACATCACAGTGACATCACCACACTGCCACAACACCATGACATCACAGTGACATCACCACACTACCACAACACCATGACATCACAGTGACATCACCACACTACCACAACACCATTACATCACAGTGACATCACCACACACTACCACAACACCATGACATCACAGTGACATCACCACACTGCCACAACACCATGACATCACAGTGACATCACCACACTGCCACAACACCATGACATCACAGTGACATCACCACACTGCCACAACACCATGACATCACAGTGACATCACCACGCACTGCCACAACACCATGACATCACAGTGACATCACCACACACTGTCACAACACCATGACATCACAGTGACATCACCACACTGCCACAACACCATGACATCACAGTGACATCACCACGCACTGCCACAACACCATGACATCACAGTGACATCACAGTGACATCACCACACACTACCACAACACCATGACATCACAGTGACATCACCACGCACTGCCACAACACCATGACATCACAGTGACATCACAGTGACATCACCACACACTACCACAACACCATGACATCACAGTGACATCACCACACTGCCACAACGCCATGACATCACAGTGACATCACCACACTGTCACAACACCATGACATCACAGTGACATCACCACACTGCCACAACGCCATGACATCACAGTGACATCACCACACTGCCACAACGCCATGACATCACAGTGACATCACCACACTGCCACAACGCCATGACATCACAGTGACATCACCACACTGCCACAAACATGACATCACAGTGACATCACCACACTGCCACAACACCATGACATCACATGCTGCCATGAGGGACAATTTTAGGACCAATTTTCATCAGATTTGTCATTTATTCATCAATTTTCATTTCGTCATAAATATCTTTCTGACCTCAATCTTTAAACTTTAGAACAAATCAACTCAGAGAAAATCTTCTTTGGAAAATTTGAAGGACTTTCATACTCTAACTGGGAAGATAAAGTGGTGCGTTTAATGCAATCGTGTTTCCTTTACTTAGTATATCATTTGGGGCCAGAATAGAGAAATGTTTGGCTTTACTAATTCTGTGTTTTAAGGGGTTAATTCTTCCAAAGGAAAGGGAACAATGGAGGATCTCTGGCAGCAGACGGATAGAAGTGAAGACAGAAATGACTGTGTGATTTTAAATCTGGACTATGGTGCTCTGCAGACTCTCTCTACCGGGGGCAGAGAGCCTCCTCACCGTGGGAGATGGTCTTGCGGAGCTCCAGCAGGGACCTGAAGGACAGCGAGGCCACGTGGGGCCTCCCCCAGCGCTCCGTCTCCTCCTCCACCTCCTCCTCAAACTTGATCCAGCGGGCCGTCTCCCTCCACTGCAGCTCCTGGTTCCTGTCGATCACCAGCTCGTTCAGCTCCACGAACACCTGGGAGGAAACACCAACGCTCACTGGTGAGGACGCTTCACCTTCTCCGTGACCTCTGTGGGCCTCAGCCCGACCTTGAAGGCACACCATGAGCGTCTCAGGCTGGGACCTGGTCTACGCCCTGAGACTCTAAACCTGTGGAGACCACAGAGGCTTCACACTTGCCGGGTTTCAGAGAACTTTTGAAATGCCGAAAAAAATAAGAAGTTGAGCGAGAATTTAGACATTTTATCAAATTTAGACGTTTCCATTTCACTTTTCTATACTTGACAATGATATTAATTATGCAAATAAAACCCCAGTTCATGAGATAAAGACCAGGATCCAGCTTGAATGGACCAGTTTACAGGCTGAACCGGACCAGTTCACAGGCTGAACCGGACCAGTTCCTGCTTTACAAAAGTTCTTCTGAAATCAGGTAATGAAGGAGTTTTCTTACGGTCAAAAATACTCAAACTCAGAATGATTTAAACCAAAGTGAATCAGACCAAACCAAACCAGGCCAAAGTGGACTAAACCAAAGTGGACTAAACCAAGATAAACAAAGACAAACTGCTACAAAATACATTCCAGGCTAAATTGTCAGAAATCCGGTTAAACAGACTTATTTATTTGAACTAAACCCGACTCAAAGAAAATCAGCAGTACCTTTCTGGGTCCAGTCTTCAGGTCCAAGCCGACCATCCTGAGACCGAGACTGAGAGAGACTGACCTGAGTCCACCTCCCTCTACCTGTGAGACTCTACCTGTCTGACTCTACCTGTCTCCCTCTACCTGTAAGACTCTACCTGTGTGACTCTACCTGTCTGACTCTACCTGTCTGACTCTACCTGTCTGACTCTACCTGTAAGACTCTACCTGTGTGACTCTACCTGTCTGACTCTACCTGTCTGACTCTACCTGTCTGACTCTACCTGTAAGACTCTACCTGTCTGACTCTACCTGTCTGACTCTACCTGTCTGACTCTACCTGTCTGACTCTACCTGTGAGACTCTACCTGTGAGACTCTACCTGTCTGACTCTACCTGTCTGACTCTACCTGTCTGACTCTACCTGTCTGACTCTACCTGTGAGACTCTACCTGTGTGACTCTACCTGTCTGACTCTACCTGTCTGACTCTACCTGTCTGACTCTACCTGTCTGACTCTACCTGTGAGACTCTACCTGTCTGACTCTACCTGTCTGACTCTACCTGTCTGACTCTACCTGTGTGACTCTACCTGTCTGACTCTACCTGTCTGACTCTACCTGTCTGACTCTACCTGTGTGACTCTACCTGTGTGACTCTACCTGTCTCACTCTACCTGTCTGACTCTACCTGTGTGACTCTACCTGTCTGACTTTACCTGTCTGACTCTACATCTCTCACTCTACCTGCGTGACTCTACCTGTCTGACTCTACCTGTGTGACTCTACCTGTCTGACTCTACCTGTCTGACTCTACCTGTGTGACTCTACCTGTCTGACTCTACCTGTGTGACTCTACCTGTGTGACTCTACCTGTGTGACTCTACCTGTCTGACTCTACCTGTCTGACTCTACATGTCTGACTCTACATGTCTGACTCTACCTGTCTGACTCTACCTGTCTGACTCTACATGTCTGACTCTACATGTCTGACTCTACCTGTCTGACTCTACATGTTTAGCTAACAGGTAGTTAGAGCACTATGAGTGAGCCTCTGACCTCGTGAGGAGTCCGGTCCGGTTGCAGGTGTTGCAGGTGTGGCGGTGTTCTGATCTGATCTTTGGTGACGTGGCCGATCGGCCCTCTGGAGCTCCGCTTCACCAGGTGACGCCTCACGGCCGGAACATCATCCAATCGGTGACCTGCATAAGTGTGGGATGAGGTCAGAGTTTAAAACCTCACACACGTCACACACATGTTTACATGACGTTTGAGGACATTGCATTGACTTACATTAATTTCCTGGAAACCTGCTCTGACCCCAACCTTCACCTGAACCTGCACCTCTAGATACCTGACCCCAACCTTCACCTGCACCTCTAGATACCTGACCCCAACCTTCACCTGCACCTCTAGATACCTGACCCCAACCTTCACCTGAACCTGCACCTCTAGATACCTGACCCCAACCTTCACCTGAACTTGCACCTCTAGATACCTGACCCCAACCTTCACCTGCACCTCTAGATACCTGACCCCAACCTTCACCTGAACTTGCACCTCTAGATACCTGACCCCAACCTTCACCTGCACCTCTAGATACCTGACACCAACCTTCACCTGAACTTGCACCTCTAGATACCTGACCCCAACCTTCACCTGAACTTGCACCTCTAGATACCTGACCCCAACCTTCACCTGAACTTGCACCTCTAGATACCTGACCCCAACCTTCACCTGCACCTCTAGATACCTGACCCCAACCTTCACCTGAACTTGCACCTCTAGATACCTGACCCCAACCTTCACCTGCACCTCTAGATACCTGACCCCAACCTTCACCTGAACTTGCACCTCTAGATACCTGACCCCAACCTTCACCTGCACCTCTAGATACCTGACCCCAACCTTCACCTGAACTTGCACCTCTAGATACCTGACCCCAACCTTCACCTGCACCTCTAGATACCTGACACCAACCTTCACCTGAACTTGCACCTCTAGATACCTGACCCCAACCTTCACCTGAACTTGCACCTCTAGATACCTGACCCCAACCTTCACCTGAACTTGCACCTCTAGATACCTGACCCCAACCTTCACCTGCACCTCTAGATACCTGACCCCAACCTTCACCTGAACTTGCACCTCTAGATACCTGACCCCAACCTTCACCTGCACCTCTAGATACCTGACACCAACCTTCACCTGAACCTGCACCTCTAGATACCTGACCCCAACCTTCACCTGCACCTCTAGATACCTGACACCAACCTTCACCTGAACCTGCACCTCTAGATACCTGACACCAACCTTCACCTGAACCTGCACCTCTAGATACCTGACCCCAACCTTCACCTTCACCTGACCCTTAAAACCAGGCCTGAACCCTCAAACCAGCCTTTGAAGACGTGAGCACTGACCAGAGTGTCCTCACTTTGAGGTAAAGAGCGACAGGAACAAACACACGCTGTGGTCTCATGGGAACTTTCTGCAGTCTAACAGAGTTTCAGGCTCGATTGAATTTCAATGAAGAATCTGTAAGACGAGACATGAACTCTGAATTATCCAATCAGCTAAACACACACACACACACACACACACACACACACACACACACACACACACACACGCAGGTGTGTTTACCCTCTGCAGTAATCTGCAGGTTAGTTTCAGGTTTCTGTAAAAATTAGATTTTCTCTGAAAGACACGTTTTCACATCATTCCTTGTTTTCCTGGAGACAATCCTCCAATCACATTCCAGCAGAGGAGTCAGCTGACCGAGTGATTGCAGCAGCTCCAGAAGACAAACACACGGTACTCACTGAGATTGGCCTCCTGTCACACAACACACATGATCAATACCGGCTTCATGTTGATCCGGGAGACCGACAGAGTCCTCCAGGACCAGAACCAGGACCAGGACCAGAAACAGAACCAGAACCACACACAGACAGAAACAATAGATAGAGGCCGTGGGCTCGGCGTGTAGGAGGACCACATTGTGTTCAGGTCACATGATGAAGATGCAGAAGGGACAGGAAGCTCCTTCATGTAGGAAAACATTCCTTCAGTGTGTCTTCAGCCAAAGTGCCCCAGTGCATGCTGGGAGAAGCTAATCTGCTGATCTTAGTTTAGCAAGTTAGCACGCTAACATGAGCTAACGATGAGTAAACACAGCTGTTTCTGTTTCTGGTCTCTGGTCTCTCTCTATATCTATATATACTTATTTATATGATGTATCTATATATACTGTATGTATGTATATATATATATATATATATATATATATATATATGGCTCAAATATATCTAACAAACAGACAAAAGTTCATCAGCATCAACAGCTGCACCTCCTCCACCGCTCCTCTTCTCAAGGCGTCCCCCAGGGCTCGGTGCTCGGTCCTCTTCTGTTCATCCTCTACTCCCTCTTGCTAACATCATACGTCAACATGGTCCCCTCTTCCACTGCTACGCCGATGACGTCCAGCTCTACATCTCCACAAAGTCATTACCACTGCTCCTCACTCCACTCTGACCCTAACCCCTAGACCCTAACCCCTAGACCCTAACCCTCCACATCTCCACCATTCCTCCCTCACACACTCCATCAGGCCCTCCCTCTGGAACTCTCCCTAAACTCACCAGACTGCTCTGATCTTTCTTTATTCAAATCACAAATCAAACCCACATCTTCTATTGTGTGACTGTGTGCTCCATGTTCTTATTCTTCTTATGTATTCATTTGTTTTATTGTATAGCTTTTAGGATGATTTAGAAATGTTGTGTAAAGTGTCTTTGAGTTCCATGAAAAGCGCTATATAAATTAAATACATTATTATTATTATTATTATTATTATTATTATTATATACATAAACATATAGGTACAGGTTCACTGACTCTTGATGCCGTCCAGGTCGACACACATCAGCGTTTCTGCCTCTTCAGCGTCGTCAGCGGCAACGCTGGTCATGATGGAACCGGCTGAGAGTCCGTTGTGATTGGACGAGGGGGTTGGGGTGTCACTGTGGGGGGGAGGAGCTACGCGTTAGGCGGTGGATTAAGAAGAGGGATGAATCCCATATTTGCCTGTCAGGTGTGTGACTCACCCCTCCTCTCCACTCTGACTGTAGGACTCTTCCTCGCCCTCCTCTTCCTCATGGTCTTCTTCTATGGTGGCTGCAGCGTTAGGGGCGGAGCCTCGCCTCCTCTTCCTCCTGCTCTCATTGGGCGGTTTGGACAGCGGGTGATGGACGTGGAGGGAGAAGTGACGGTGATCTGCAACAGGGACATGTATTTAGGACCGGTATCAAGGACCCCTTCAGGGACCCCATAGACCCCCTGAAACCACCCAATAGACCCCGACAAGAACAAAAACCTTCTGGAGAAACCACGAGAACCTCGAACATCGTTTTGGTTCCCTACCCTCAAAGTCCTGCTCATCGTAGACTCTACTTTTCCCCGGTGGGCTGCGAGCTGCAGGACCAAGGATTTGCTGGAACCCCTGAACCTCAAAGACCTGGTTCAGGTCCTCCTCCTCTTCATCAATATGGACCCGTGGAGGAGGAAGAGGAGACGGAGGCTGGAGGAGGAGAGAGGACGAGATGTAGTCCAGGATTTAGTCCAAGATCCCCTGAACGCCCCGTGCTCTTATAGGTCCCCTGAACGCCCCGTGCTCCTATCGGTCCCCTGAACACCCCGTGCTCTTATAGGTCCCCTGAACGCCCCGTGCTCTTATCGGTCCCCTGAACGCCCCGTGCTCTTATAGGTCCCCTGAACGCCCCGTGCTCTTATCGGTCCCCTGAACGCCCCGTGCTCTTATAGGTCCCCTGAACGCCCCGTGCTCTTATCGGTCCCCTGAACGCCCCGTGCTCTTATAGGTCCCCTGAACGCCCCGTGGTCTTGTGACCGCTCACCTCGTTCATGTCTGAGATGAATAAGATCATCTAGTGAGACTCACTGCACACAGACTGACCTCGGCACCAGGACCCAGAGAGATATGGTGGTGGCTCATGGCTCCTTCAGGGGTCAGAGGTCAAAGTGCGTCTGATGTTCAGCGGGTGAGTTCAGGAAGCACCTGGGGGAGGAAACACTGGAGGTTATCAGGGTTTAGTGAATGAAGGTGAAGCGATTACCGTCGCTGGAGGGTGAAGATGGACTGTGTGTGTTGGCTCCCAACATAGCAACATAGCCAGTTCTAACAGTGCTGACAGTGCTAACAGTGCCAACAGTGTTAACAGCGCTAACAGTGCTAACAGCGCTAACAGTGCTAAGAGGTCTGACAGTGCTGACAGTGCTAACAGTGCTGACAGCGTTTCCATGAAGGGGGTGGTGCTACGTTTCCACAACGACACTGTCAGTATAAAAGCAGAGCGAAGAGCTAACCAGTGGGGCACGCTCACATGCACTAACATGCACTATGATGCACTAACATGCACTGTGATGCACTAACATGCACTGTGATGCACTAACATGCACTATGATGCACTAACATGCACTATGATGCACTAACATGCACTGTGATGCACTCTGATGTACTATGGTGCACTATGATGCGCTATGATGCACTAACATGCACTAACATGCACTAACATGCGCTATGATGCACTAACATGCACTAACATGCACTAACATGCACTATGATGCACTAACATGCACTAACATGCACTAACATGCACTATGATGCACTAACATGCACTATGATGCACTAACATGCGCTATGATGCACTAACATGCACTATGATGCACTGTGATGCACTAACATGCACTAACATGCACTAACATGCACTATGATGCACTATGATGCACTAACATGCACTTACATGCGCTATGATGCACTAACATGCACTATGATGCACTAACATGCACTAACATGCACTTACATGCGCTATGATGCACTAACATTCACTATGATGCACTAACATTCACTAACATGCACTAACATTCACTAACATGCACTAACATTCACTACTATGATGCACTAACATGCACTAACATGCACTATGATGCGCTATGATGCACTATGATGCACTAACATTCACTATGATGCACTAACATTCACTATGATGCACTAACATGCACTATGATGCACTAACATGCACTATGATGCACTATGATGCACTAACATGCACTTACATGCGCTATGATGCACTAACATGCACTATGATGCACTAACATGCACTAACATGCAC
>JBAMJR010000392.1:355000-405000 GCA_038501785.1 Myoxocephalus aenaeus
TATATAAACCAGTAACACATATACTATATAAACCAGTAACACATCCAATATATAAACCAGTAACACATATACTATATAAACCAGTAACACATATAATATATAAACCAGTAACACATATAATATATAAACCAGTAACACATCCAATATATAAACCAGTAACACATATACTATATAAACCAGTAACACATATACTATATAAACCAGTAACACATCCAATATATAAACCAGTAACACATATACTATATAAACCAGTAACACATATACTATATAAACCAGTAACACATATACTATATAAACCAGTAACACATCCAATATATAAACCAGTAACACATATACTATATAAACCAGTAACACATATACTATATAAACCAGTAACACATATACTATATAAACCAGTAACACATCCAATATATAAACCAGTAACACATATACTATATAAACCAGTAACACATATAATATATAAACCAGTAACACATCCAATATATAAACCAGTAACACATATACTATATAAACCAGTAACACATATACTATATAAACCAGTAACACATCCAATATATAAACCAGTAACACATATACTATATAAACCAGTAACACATATACTATATAAACCAGTAACACATCCAATATATAAACCAGTAACACATATACTATATAAACCAGTAACACATCCAATATATAAACCAGTAACACATATACTATATAAACCAGTAACACATACATGATATATGAACCTCTTAACTGGTTGTGGTTGAGGAGATATTCTGCAAACCATTCGGAATTTTGCAGAAAAATGCCTCAACTGGGGCTAAACGAGTTAAATATATAAATATATTTAAAGTACTATATATTTATATATATATATGTATATATATATATATATATATACATATATATATATATATATATATATATATTTAAAGTACTGCTGTACTGCGGTTTCTTTACCTGAAAACACCTGTAAAGTGGAAGTGACTCACCTCAGGTGAATGGACTCTTCTCATTGGCTCGTAGAAGTGAAGGTCACACTGCCCTCTGCAGGCCGGAGCAGGAACTACACGAGTCAAACTATTTACTATGAATTATTTTACCTCAAAAACATCTTAGAATCCAGAAGAGTTCTAAGAGTCTTGGTCCAGCAGAAAGACAGAAAGTACCTGCAGCTCCCTTTATACCCGAGAGTGTGTGTGTGTGTGTGTGTGTGTGTTTACATGTGATTATGTGTGTGTGTTTACATGTGATTATGTGTGTGTGTGTTTACATGTGATTATGTGTGTGTGTTTACATGTGATTATGTGTGTGTGTGTGTGTGTGTGTGTGTGTGTGTGTGTGTGTGTGTGTGTGTGTGTGCGTGTGTGTGTGTGTGTGTGTGTGTGTGTGTGTGTGTCCATGACGTCAGTTAAATCTATAGAAACTTTCTTTCTCACGTGTGTGTTTTCTTGTACTTGCTACATAGTGGGGACACTCGCTCAGAGGGTCCTGGTTCAGAGGGTCCTGGCTCAGAGGGTCCTGGTTCAGAGGGTTCTGGTTCAGAGGGTCCTGGTTCAGAGGGTCCTGGCTCAGAGGGTTCTGGTTCAGAGGGTTCTGGTTCAGAGGGTCCTGGTTCAGAGGGTTCTGGTTCAGAGGGTCATGTTAGAACCAGTTCAGACCAGGTCTAGGGGGTCCATGAGGGTCCCCACAAAGACAGAAGAACAGGGGTGTGTGTGTGTGTGTGTGTGTGTGTGTGTGTGTGTGTGTGTGTGTGTGTGGTAGAGGGTCCTCACAAAGACAGAAGAACAGGGGTGTGTGTGTGTGTGTGTGTGTGTGTGGTAGAGGGTCCTCACAAAGACAGACAAACAGGGATGTGTGTGTGGTAGAGCAGGGGTTTTGAGGATTAATTGTATTATTGAACTACTACAGTGCTCTCAGTTAATCCAACATGTTAATAAACCTCAAACCTGAATATTTAAGACATTAAAAGTGAGGTTTTTACTTTCTTAGGAGAATATCTGTGTATTCACAATTATTGTGCAACTATTAGTGTGCAGACAAGTGTGCACACAATTCAAAATAATAATTTTCAAATGAAATAAACTGTAAATAACATTTAAATAAAGTACACATTCAAATCTAGCCTTATGATGTGAATGATATGCTTCAGCAGTCTTCATGTTAGCAGAACCAGAAGCTGCTCTTCATCTCTGTGACAGCTGGCTTTCAGCTCATTGGAGCTGCTTGTCAGTGACAGACAGCTTTCTGCTTCTGTCCTTTATCTGGAAGAACCACACCGGCTTTCCCACGAGCGTTGGATGTTTGGTCTCTAGATACCGCTTTAGCTTTGAAGCCTTCAGTGCTGCGTTAGCTAGTGAGAGAAGCGTTAGCTAGCGAGGCTAGCGTTAGGTAGCGTTAGCCCTCACTCCACACAGGCTCAGGGCTCCGCCTCGTTTCCTCCGTTCACAAAGCTCTACTTCGTGAAGTCAGGATTATACTTCACAAACATTTAGACGTTTGGGTGTTCAGCAGCACTTTAGTCTTCATGTTTTCATTTGAAATACTTCTCTATAACTTTCACTACAGGCTAGCTAGCTGCTGGCTGAGTGTCTTCTTCTGCATATTGGAGCTTGTTAAACAACTGACTGACGCATTACTGCCACCAAGTGGTGGGAAGCTGTATTGTAACTGAGCGTCTCGTGGATAACAGTGATATCTCTGCCGTCTTCAATTCATTACGGAGCATCACGGAAGCTTGAGGGCATATGGCGCTCCAACGGTCTGGAGGAGTCCCGGTTGGTTTGGCGGGATAGTCTGAGAACATATAAGAAGGCCCTCCGTAATGCCAGAGGAGCCTACTACTCATCACTAATAGAGAAAAACAAGAGCAACCCTAGGTTTCTCTTTAGCACTGTGGCCAGGCTGGCTGAGAGTCATAGCTCGGTGGATCCGTGTATTCCTATAGACCTCAGTAGTAATGACTTTATGAACTTCTTCAATGATAAGATTATGGCCATTAGAGACAGGATCGGTGATCTCCTGCCCTCGACTACTGCCGGTCCATCCTCAGGTGGGATGACCATGGAGGAGGCTGTGGGCCCTGTTGTGCGTCTGGATGGATTTTTTACCATCAACCTCGACCAACTGTCTTCAATGGTTTCTACTTCTAAATCTTCTACCTGTCTCCTAGACCCTGTTCCGACAAAGCTGTTTAAAGAAGTTTTACCCTTAATTTGTGCCTCTGTACTAGATATTATCAATGGGTCTTTACTAATGGGTCATGTACCACAGTCTTTTAAAGTAGCTGTAATTAAACCTCTTCTTAAAAAGCCCACCCTGGATCCAGAGGTGTTGGCTAACTACAGACCTATCTCTAACCTTCCCTTCCTCTCTAAGATACTGGAGAAGGTAGTCGCAAATCAGTTGTGCGACTTTTTACATAACAATAGTTTATTTGAGGAATTTCAGTCAGGATTTAGAAAGCATCATAGCACAGAGACAGCACTAGTGACAATTACTAATGACCTTCTAGTTGCATCAGATAGGGGACTTGTCTCTGTACTTGTCCTGTTAGACCTTAGTGCAGCATTTGACACCATTGACCATGGCATCTTATTACAGAGACTAGACCAGTCAATTGGTATTAAAGGTACAGCATTAAGCTGGTTTAAGTCGTATTTATCAGATCGATCTCAGTTTGTATTTGTAAACGATGAGGCCTCGATGACCACCGCCGTTCGTCATGGAGTTCCACAAGGTTCTGTGCTTGGACCAATTTTATTCACCTTGTATATGCTTCCTTTAGGCAATATTATCAGAAAACACTCCATAAACTTTCACTGTTATGCCGATGATACTCAACTATATCTGTCAATCAAGCCAGATGAAATCCACCAGGTCACTAAACTTCAAGCGTGTCTTAAAGACATCAAAACCTGGATGACCTGCAACTTCCTGTTGCTGAACTCTGACAAGACTGAAGTTATTCTACTCGGCCCAGAACACCTCAGAAATCAACTATCTGACGATATGGTTTCCCTGGATGGCATCGCTCTGGCATCCACCACCACCGTAAGGAATCTCGGAGTTATTTTTGACCAGGACCTATCCTTTGGCTCCCACGTGAAACAGATCTCAAGGACTGCCTTTTTTCACCTACGGAACATCTCAAAGATCCGGCACATCCTGTCTCAAAGCGATGCAGAAACATTGATCCACGCATTTGTTACTTCAAGACTGGATTACTGTAACTCCGTATTATCAGGCTGCTCCGGAAAGTCCCTTGGGTCTCTCCAGCTGATCCAGAATGCTGCAGCTCGTGTACTAACAAGGACTCGGAAGAGAGATCACATTACTCCTGTACTAGCTGCTCTCCACTGGCTTCCTGTAAGATCGAGAATCATATTTAAAATCCTCCTCCTCACCTATAAAGCCTTAGCTGGTGATGCACCATCATATCTTAAAGAGCTTATAGTGCCATATTACCCCACCAGAGCGTTACGCTCACTGAATGCAGGGTTACTTGTGGTTCCCAGAGTCTTAAAAAGTAGGTTGGGGGCTAGAGCTTTCAGTTATCGTGCTCCTCTTCTGTGGAATCAGCTTCCACTTTCAGTCCGGGGGGCAGACACAGTCACCTCATTTAAGAGTAGACTTAAGACTTTCCTCTTTGATAGCACTTATACTTAGGGCTGTTTCAGGCTTATAGTTAGGGCTGGCTCAGGTTTGCCCTGGTCCAGCCCCTAGATATGCTGCTATAGGCCTAGACTGCTGGGGGACATCTTAGGATACACTGAGCTCCTCTTCTCTTCCTCTTTCGCTCCTCTTCTCTTCCTCTTTCACTCCTCCTCTCCTCTTCTTTCTCTCCATCTGGATAAACTATTGTCTCTTCAATGCACATTACTAACTCTACTTTCTTTTTCCATGGATTCATGGCTGCCTGGAACCGGTCCTGCCCCGGGTCCTACCCCGGGTCCTGGCCCGGGTCCTGCCGCCCCCCCCCCCCACCCCTCCTGCCATGGATCCATGGCTGCCTGGAACCGGTCCTGCCTGCTGCCATGGCCCTGCTGATGGAACCGGCCTGGAACTGGTCCTGCCTGCTGCCATGGCCCTTCTGATGCCCCCCTCCTCTCTACCGCCTTCTGCTTCATGGATTATCAGGATCATGGACCATGCCTAATACTCATTATATGAATAATTTCTGTCATATTCATTGAATGTGCTGTAACTACGCTATTCATTCTGGCCACATGACATCTATTGCTTCTGTCCATCCGGGGAGAGGGATCCTCCTCTGTTGCTCTCCCTCAGGTTTCTTCCCTTTTTTCCCTGTGAAAGGGTTTTTACTATCTTTCTAGGGGAGTTTTTCCTGATCCGATGTGAGGTCCCGGGACAGGGATGTTATGTGTACAGATTGTAAAGCCCTCCGAGGCAAACTTGTATTTGTGATGTTGGGCTATATAAAATAAACTGAATTGAATTGAATTGAATTACCTATGCGTTCCCGCGGCCCTCAGGTGAAAAACTGAACGTTTTTGGCGGCCCTCTAGGTGGCGCTCGCGGCCCAATGGGGTGCCGCAACCCTGTGGTTAAGAATCACTGTGGTAGAGGGTCCTCACAAAGACAGAAGAACAGGGATGTGTGTGTGGTAGAGGGTCCTCACAAAGACAGAAGAACAGGGATGTGTGTGTGGTAGATCCCTGTTTGTTTTGTCATCAACGTGCTTTTATTCTGACATGTTCAGTAAACACAACAGGAAGTCCACCTGCTCACCTTCTGTGGGAACCACATGCACACACACACAAACACACACACGCACAACTCAGTGAGTGTGTGTGTGTGTGTGTTTGTGTGTATGTGTGTATGTGTGTGTCTGTGTGTCTGTGATTGTATGTGTGTGTGTGCGTGTGTCTGTATGTGTGTATTATTTTCTTTGACCTTCATTTAACAGGTACAATCCATTAAGAACAGTCCTCCTGTCAGTGATGACCTCACAAGAGCAGTACAGTCCACACAGCACAGATACAACACATGAGAACATGATAAAAACAACAAAGGCACATTAATAAACACCATGTACACAAAAAGGAGGATTACTGGATGTTCTTCGTAAACATGAAAGAGAGAGAGAAGTACAGCATGCAGATGTGGGTGTCTACGATGTGCAGAAGATTTGAGAGGTAGCGAGGGCTCATTCCCAAAATGGATGTGTAGACCACGAGCAGCAGTGCTGCAGCCGCCTGGTCTGAAGGAGGGCAACCCAGCAGTCTGTAGAGGTCAGTGGTGAGGAGCCTGGTCTGAAGGAGGGCAACCCAGCAGTCTGTAGAGGTCAGTGGTGAGGAGCCTGGTCTGAAGGAGGGCAACCCAGCAGTCTGTAGAGGTCAGTGGTGAGGAGCCTGGTCTGAAGGAGGGCAACCCAGCAGTCTGTAGAGGTCAGTGGTGAGGAGCCTGGTCTGATGGAGGGCAACCCAGCAGTCTGTAGAGGTCAGTGGTGAGGAGCCTGGTCTGAAGGAGGGCAACCCAGCAGTCTGTAGAGGTCAGTGGTGAGGAGCCTGGTCTGAAGGAGGGCAACCCAGCAGTCTGTATAGGTCAGTGGTGAGGAGCCTGGTCTGAAGGAGGGCAACCCAGCAGTCTGTAGAGGTCAGTGGTGAGGAGCCTGGTCTGAAGGAGGCAACCCAGCAGTCTGTAGAGGTCAGTGGTGGAGGAGCCTGGTCTGAAGGAGGCAACCCAGCAGTCTGTAGAGGTCAGTGGTGAGGAGCCTGGTCTGAAGGAGGGCAACCCAGCAGTCTGTAGAGGTCAGTGGTGAGGAGCCTGGTCTGAAGGAGGGCAACCCAGCAGTCTGTAGAGGTCAGTGATGAGGAGCCTGGTCTGAAGGAGGGCAACCCAGCAGTCTGTAGAGGTCAGTGGTGGAGGAGCCTGGTCTGAAGGAGGCAACCCAGCAGTCTGTAGAGGTCAGTGGTGGAGGAGCCTGGTCTGAAGGAGGCAACCCAGCAGTCTGTAGAGGTCAGTGGTGGAGGAGCCTGGTCTGAAGGAGGCAACCCAGCAGTCTGTAGAGGTCAGTGGTGAGGAGCACACGTGGTGAAACGGCTGAGGATGAAGAGGCGTTTCCGGTCAAACAGCATACATTTGGTCTTTCTGGAGTCGAGGAGCAGGTGGAGGTGTTGGACAGACTGTTGGGTGGAGGTGAGGCTTTGAAGAGTGGACACAGCAGAGTGAGGGACCAGCTGCATATATCATGGTGTCATCAGCATACAGATGAATCCAGGAATGTCCAGCAGCTTTGGCTACAACATTAATATAGAGAACAAAATAGGGCCTAAGATGTCTGCCTGCCTGCCTGCCTGTCTCTCCATCTTACCCTCACTCCTGAACAGGACCCTGAGAGACTTGAACCTCTTCTCTCGGGGTTGACACTCTGTCCCCACCTGGAGGGATTTTAAATATATATAGTTTCAATCTAAGGACCCCATTAAGACCCACTGGTCTCTACCTCCTGCTGTAATAACTAACAGATGAATCATAATAACTAACAGGTGAATCATAATAACTAACAGGTGAGTCATAATAACTAACAGGTGAGTCATAATAACTAACAGGTGAATCATAATAACTAATCATAATAACTAACAGGTGAATCATAATAACTAACAGGTGAATCATAATAACTAACAGGTGAATCATAATAACTAACAGGTGAATCATAATAACTAATCATAATAACTAACAGGTGAATCATAATAACTAACAGGTGAGTCATAATAACTAACAGGTGAGTCATAATAACTAACAGGTGAATCATAATAACTAACAGGTGAATCATTATAACTAACAGGTGAGTCATAATAACTAACAGGTGAATCATAATAACTAATCATAATAACTAACAGGTGAATCATAATAACTAACAGGTGAGTCATAATAACTAACAGGTGAATCATAATAACTAATCATAATAACTAACAGGTGAGTCATAATAACTAACAGGTGAATCATAATAACTAACAGGTGAGTCATAATAACTAACAGGTGAATCATAATAACTAACAGGTGAATCATAATAACAGGTGAGTCATAATAACTAACAGGTGAATCATAATAACTAATCATAATAACTAACAGGTGAGTCATAATAACTAACAGGTGAATCATAATAACTAACAGGTGAGTCATTATAACTAATCATAATAACTAACAGGTGAGTCATTATAACTAACAGGTGAGTCATTATAACAGGTGAGTCATAATAACTAACAGGTGAATCATAATAACTAACAGGTGAGTCATAATAACTAACAGGTGAATCATAATAACTAACAGGTGAGTCATAATAACTAACAGGTGAGTCATAATAACTAATCATAATAACTAACAGGTGAATCATAATAACTAACAGGTGAATCATAATAACTAACAGGTGAATCATAATAACAGGTGAGTCATAATAACTAACAGGTGAATCATAATAACTAATCATAATAACTAACAGGTGAGTCATAATAACTAACAGGTGAATCATAATAACTAACAGGTGAGTCATTATAACTAATCATAATAACTAACAGGTGAGTCATTATAACTAACAGGTGAATCATAATAACTAACAGGTGAATCATAATAACAGGTGAGTCATAATAACTAACAGGTGAATCATAATAACTAATCATAATAACTAACAGGTGAGTCATAATAACTAACAGGTGAATCATAATAACTAACAGGTGAGTCATTATAACTAATCATAATAACTAACAGGTGAGTCATAATAACTAACAGGTGAATCATAATAACTAACAGGTGAATCATAATAACAGGTGAGTCATAATAACTAACAGGTGAATCATAATAACTAATCATAATAACTAACAGGTGAGTCATAATAACTAACAGGTGAATCATAATAACTAACAGGTGAGTCATTATAACTAATCATAATAACTAACAGGTGAGTCATTATAACTAACAGGTGAGTCATTATAACAGGTGAGTCATAATAACTAACAGGTGAATCATAATAACTAACAGGTGAGTCATAATAACTAACAGGTGAATCATAATAACTAATCATAATAACTAACAGGTGAATCATAATAACTAACAGGTGAGTCATAATAACTAACAGGTGAATCATAATAACTAACAGGTGAGTCATAATAACTAACAGGTGAGTCATAATAACTAACAGGTGAATCATAATAACTAATCATAATAACTAACAGGTGAATCATAATAACTAACAGGTGAGTCATAATAACTAACAGGTGAGTCATAATAACTAATCATAATAACTAACAGGTGAATCATAATAACTAACAGGTGAATCATAATAACTAACAGGTGAGTCATTATAACTAATCATAATAACTAACAGGTGAATCATAATAACTAACAGGTGAATCATAATAACTAACAGGTGAATCATAATAACTAACAGGTGAATCATAATAACAGGTGAGTCATAATAACTAACAGGCGAGTCATAATAACTAACAGGCGAGTCATAATAACTAACAGGTGAATCATAATAACTAACAGGTGAATCATAATAACAGGTGAGTCATAATAACTAACAGGCGAGTCATAATAACTAACAGGCGAGTCATAATAACTAACAGGTGAGTCATAATAACAGAAACCTGCAGCGTGTCGTTGTCGCCCCCTAGAGGTCAGAAAGGATGAGGCAGTGTACTTCCTGTTTACACTCCATTAATTTATTGACACACAAACAAAGTATGAGAAACAGAGCAGATGTGAAGGGTTCTCAAGGTCAACTACTGTACAGAGGTCACAGAGGTCACAGGGGTCACAGACTCAATCACTGCTGTGCAGCCTCCTCCTCGTCCTCCTTCTCCTCCTTCTCCTCCTGGCTCCTCTTCTTCACCTCCTGCAGTCCCTCCTGGATCTGGTCCACAGCCTCCTGGTCTCCGGCCTGCCGGGCCAGAACCAGAGCCTCCCGGTAGAACCGCACCGAGTCCTCCAGCCGGCCTGAGGGACCACGGACAGACCATCAGACCGGATCAGAACCAACGTACCTGCTGAGGCCACGCCCACTTCCATCCACAGCAGGTGGACTCACCTGCCAGGTGGACTCAACTGACCTCTGCTGACCTCTGCTCACCTGTGTGCAGCAGGATGCCGGCCATGTTGCCCAGCAGCACGTGTTGGTCCGGGTGTCCGGTGGAGCGGCTCAGGGCCACGGCCCGCTGGACCAGCGCCAGAGCCTCGTCATGGAGACCCTGCAGGTCCAGCACGGTGGCCAGGTCGCTCATCAGCACCAGAGTCTGATGGGAGGGACGGGGATCAGGTGTGTGTGTGTGTGTGTGTGTGTGTGTGTGTGTGTGTGTGTGTGTGTGTGTGTGTGTGTGCCCCTGTTGTCCTACCTGTGGGTGTGTCTACCTGTAGTGCTACCTGTGGGCGTCTACCTGTCGGCGTCTACCTGTGGGCGTCTACCTGTGGGCGTCTACCTGTGGGCGTCTACCTGTGGGCGTCTACCTGTGGGTGTGTCTACATGTAGTCCTACCTGTGGGTGTCTACCTGTGGTGCTACCAGTGGGCGCCTACCAGTGGGCGCCTACCTGTGGGCGCCTACCTGTGGGCGTGTCTACCTGTAGTTCTACCTGTGGGCGCCTACCTGTGGGCGCCTACCTGTGGGCGCCTACCTGTGGGCGTCTACCTGTGGGCGCCTACCTGTGGGCGTCTACCTGTGGGCGTCTACCTGTGGGTGTGTCTACCTGTAGTCCTACCTGTGGGTGTCTACCTGTAGTTCTACCTGTGGGTGTCTACCTGTAGTTCTACCTGTGGGTGTCTACCTGTAGTCCTACCTGTGGGCGTCTACCTGTGGGCGTCTACCTGTGGGTGTGTCTACCTGTAGTCCTACCTGTGGGTGTCTACCTGTAGTTCTACCTGTGGGCGCCTACCTGTGGGCGCCTACCTGTGGGCGCCTACCTGTGGTCCTACCTGTGGTCCTACCTGTGGTCCTACCTGTGGGTGTCTACCTGTAGTTCTACCTGTGGGCGCCTACCTGTGGTCCTACCTGTGGTCCTACCTGTGGGTGCGTGTCTCCCTGCTCCTGGCGGCAGATGTCCAGAGCCTTCTGGTAGTCCTGTCCGGCTCGGCTCAGGTGCAGCGCTGACGCTCGGTATCGAGCCCGCGAGTCCAAACACAGACCGAGCAGAAGGCGAGTCTCCTTCCTCAGAGCCTCCTGCTCCTCTGAAGACAACCACAGCGTCACGTGAGCCTGTCTGTCCCTCTACCTGTCTCCCTACCTGTCCCTCTACCTGTCTGTCTGTCTGTCCCTCTACCCCTCTGTCTGTCTGTCTGTCTGTCTGTCTGTCTGTCCCTCTGTCTGTCCGTCTGTCTGTCCCTCTACCCCTCTGTCTGTCCCTCTACCCCTCTGTCTGTCTGTCTGTCTGTCCCTCTGTCTGTCCGTCTGTCTGTCCCTCTACCCCTCTGTCCCTCTACCCCTCAGTCAGTCTGTCTGTCTGCCCCTCTGTCTGTCCCTCTGTCTGTCCCTCTACCCCTCTGTCTGCCCCTCTGTCTGCCCCTCTACCCCTCTACCCCTCTGTCTGTCCCTCTGTCTGTCCGTCTGTCTGTCTGTCCCTCTGTCTGCCCCTCTGTCTGCCCCTCTACCCCTCTGTCTGTCCCTCTACCCCTCAGTCTGTCTGTCTGTCTGTCCCTCTGTCTGCCCCTCTGTCTGCCCCTCTGTCTGCCCCTCTGTCTGCCCCTCTGTCTGCCCCTCTACCCCTCTGTCTGTCTGTCTGTCTGTCCCTCTGTCTGTCCGTCTGTCTGTCTGTCCCTCTACCCCTCTGTCCCTCTACCCCTCAGTCAGTCTGTCTGTCTGCCCCTCTGTCTGTCCCTCTACCCCTCTGTCTGCCCCTCTGTCTGCCCCTCTGTCTGCCCCTCTACCCCTCTGTCTGTCTGTCTGTCCCTCTGTCTGTCCGTCTGTCTGTCTGTCCCTCTGTCTGCCCCTCTGTCTGCCCCTCTACCCCTCTGTCTGTCCCTCTACCCCTCAGTCTGTCTGTCTGCCCCTCTGTCTGCCCCTCTGTCTGCCCCTCTGTCTGCCCCTCTGTCTGCCCCTCTGTCTGCCCCTCTGTCTGCCCCTCTGTCTGCCCCTCTGTCTGCCCCTCTACCCCTCTGTCCGTCTGTCTGTCCCTCTGTCTGTCCGTCTGTCTGTCCCTCTACCCCTCTGTCTGTCCCTCTACCCCTCTGTCTGTCCCTCTACCCCTCAGTCTGTCTGTCTGTCCCTCTGTCTGCCCCTCTGTCTGCCCCTCTGTCTGCCCCTCTGTCTGCCCCTCTGTCTGCCCCTCTGTCTGCCCCTCTACCCCTCTGTCTGTCTGTCTGTCCCTCTGTCTGTCCGTCTGTCTGTCCCTCTACCCCTCTGTCTGTCCCTCTGCCCCTCTGTCTGCCCCTCTGTCTGCCCCTCTACCCCTCTGTCTGTCAGAAAGACGGACGGACAGACAGTCTGTCCCTCTACCCCTCCGTCCGTCCGTCCGTCTTTCTCACTCTCTCTCTCTACCGGTCTGTCTGTCTCTCTACCCGTCTCTCTACAGGGCTTCTTTTAGGGTTCTTATAGATACTCAGGACTTCTTTTAGGGTTCTTATAGATACTCAGGGCTTCTTTTAGGGTTCTTATAGACACTCAGGCCTACAGGACTTCTTTTAGGGTTCTTATAGATACTCAGGGCTTCTTTTAGGGTTCTTATAGATACTCAGGCCTACAGGGCTTCTTTTAGGGTTCTTATAGATACTCAGGCCTACAGGGCTTCTTTTAGGGTTCTTATAGATACTCAGGCCTACAGGGCTTCTTTGGGAGCAGACGGGTCGCTTGTGTGTGAAACAAATCACGATGACCTGAAGACTCCCTGTTATTGGACAAAGGTCATGCGACTCAGGTTTCAGTCTCACCTGTCTGATCCTCTGCAGCGGTTTCCTTCTGTTTCAGCAGTTTGGCCTCCAGAGACTCCGTACAGAACCTGAACCCGTGCTCTGCAAGCTCCGCCCTCAAACACACACACACACACACACACACACAGTCACCTCTCTGACAGGAAGTGAGGTCAGCGGTCAGGCACTGGAACAGTTCAACCGTACTTGTTCTGTTCGGCATAGATGGTGGTGAGCTTCAGAGACATCTCAATGACGGCGTTGTCGTCCTGGAAACAGACAGGAAGTCAGTGAAGACACACACACACACACACACACACACACACACACACACACCTGTGGCGTTCCTCCTGACAGCATTAAGCTCATCGCTGCCTTGAAGAGTTTTTCTGCCTGAGAGGACGAAGAGGACAACTGGCTGTCTCACTGCTGTTGCCATGGTGACAGGTTAGTCGTGCGGGGACGCCTGGTACTCACCTGGTCCAGCTGACCCTGGACGTAGGCCAGGTTCGCCATCTGAGCAGACAGGGGGAGAGGTCAGAGGTCACAGAGACACAGCTGTGCAGAGCTGCGAGCTGAGAGAGTTTACCAGACTGTAGCTGTAGAGGACGGCCGGCTGGTTCTGGGTCTGCTGAGCCAAGACCAGCGCCTGGTGCAGGACACCTGAGGCCTTCTGCAGCTGTCCCCGAGACACGGCGAGCTGCAGGGACAGGGGACGAGAGAGGACAGGTGAGGACAGAGGACAGGTGAGGACAGAGGACAGGTGAGGACAGAGGACTAGTGAGGACTAGTGAGGACAGAGGACAAGTGAGGACAGAGGACTAGTGAGGACAGAGGACTAGTGAGGACAGAGGACTAGTGAGGACAGAGGACTAGTGAGGACAGAGGACAGGTGAGGACAGAGGACTAGTGAGGACTAGTGAGGACAGAGGACAAGTGAGGACAGAGGACTAGTGAGGACAGGACTAGTGAGGACAGAGGACGAGTGAGGACAGAGGACTAGTGAGGACAGAGGACAAGTGAGGACAGAGGACTAGTGAGGACAGAGGACTAGTGAGGACAGAGGACTAGTGAGGACAGAGGACTAGTGAGGACAGAGGACGAGTGAGGACAGAGGACTAGTGAGGACAGAGGACGAGTGAGGACAGAGGACAGGTGAGGACAGAGGACAGGTGAGGACAGAGGACTAGTGAGGACTAGTGAGGACAGAGGACAAGTGAGGACAGAGGACAAGTGAGGACAGAGGACTAGTGAGGACAGAGGACAGGTGAGGACAGAGGACTAGTGAGGACTAGTGAGGACAGAGGACAAGTGAGGACAGAGGACTAGTGAGGACAGAGGACAGGTGAGGACAGAGGACTAGTGAGGACTAGTGAGGACAGAGGACTAGTGAGGACAGAGGACAGGTGAGGACAGAGGACTAGTGAGGACTAGTGAGGACAGAGGACAAGTGAGGACAGAGGACTAGTGAGGACAGAGGACTAGTGAGGACAGAGGACGAGTGAGGACAGAGGACGAGTGAGGACAGAGGACTAGTGAGGACAGAGGACTAGTGAGGACAGAGGACGAGTGAGGACAGAGGACAAGTGAGGACTAGTGAGGACAGAGGACTAGTGAGGACAGAGGACTAGTGAGGACAGAGGACTAGTGAGGACAGAGGACAAGTGAGGACAGAGGACTAGTGAGGACAGAGGACTAGTGAGGACAGAGGACAAGTGAGGACAGAGGACAGGTGAGGACAGAGGACTAGTGAGGACTAGTGAGGACAGAGGACAAGTGAGGACAGAGGACTAGTGAGGACAGGACTAGTGAGGACAGAGGACGAGTGAGGACAGAGGACTAGTGAGGACAGAGGACAAGTGAGGACAGAGGACTAGTGAGGACAGAGGACTAGTGAGGACAGAGGACTAGTGAGGACAGAGGACTAGTGAGGACAGAGGACTAGTGAGGACAGAGGACGAGTGAGGACAGAGGACTAGTGAGGACAGAGGACGAGTGAGGACAGAGGACAGGTGAGGACAGAGGACAGGTGAGGACAGAGGACTAGTGAGGACTAGTGAGGACAGAGGACAAGTGAGGACAGAGGACAAGTGAGGACAGAGGACTAGTGAGGACAGAGGACAGGTGAGGACAGAGGACTAGTGAGGACTAGTGAGGACAGAGGACAAGTGAGGACAGAGGACTAGTGAGGACAGGTGAGGACAGAGGACTAGTGAGGACTAGTGAGGACAGAGGACTAGTGAGGACAGAGGACAGGTGAGGACAGAGGACTAGTGAGGACTAGTGAGGACAGAGGACAAGTGAGGACAGAGGACTAGTGAGGACAGAGGACTAGTGAGGACAGAGGACGAGTGAGGACAGAGGACGAGTGAGGACAGAGGACTAGTGAGGACAGAGGACTAGTGAGGACAGAGGACGAGTGAGGACAGAGGACAAGTGAGGACTAGTGAGGACAGAGGACTAGTGAGGACAGAGGACTAGTGAGGACAGAGGACAAGTGAGGACAGAGGACTAGTGAGGACAGAGGACTAGTGAGGACAGAGGACAAGTGAGGACAGAGGACTAGTGAGGACTAGTGAGGACAGAGGACTAGTGAGGACAGGACTAGTGAGGACAGAGGACGAGTGAGGACAGAGGACTAGTGAGGACAGAGGACAAGTGAGGACAGAGGACTAGTGAGGACAGAGGACTAGTGAGGACAGAGGACTAGTGAGGACAGAGGACTAGTGAGGACAGAGGACGAGTGAGGACAGAGGACTAGTGAGGACAGAGGACGAGTGAGGACAGAGGACAGGTGAGGACAGAGGACAGGTGAGGACAGAGGACTAGTGAGGACTAGTGAGGACAGAGGACAAGTGAGGACAGAGGACAAGTGAGGACAGAGGACTAGTGAGGACAGAGGACAGGTGAGGACAGAGGACTAGTGAGGACTAGTGAGGACAGAGGACAAGTGAGGACAGAGGACTAGTGAGGACAGAGGACAGGTGAGGACAGAGGACTAGTGAGGACTAGTGAGGACAGAGGACTAGTGAGGACAGAGGACAGGTGAGGACAGAGGACTAGTGAGGACTAGTGAGGACAGAGGACAAGTGAGGACAGAGGACTAGTGAGGACAGAGGACTAGTGAGGACAGAGGACGAGTGAGGACAGAGGACGAGTGAGGACAGAGGACTAGTGAGGACAGAGGACTAGTGAGGACAGAGGACGAGTGAGGACAGAGGACAAGTGAGGACTAGTGAGGACAGAGGACTAGTGAGGACAGAGGACTAGTGAGGACAGAGGACTAGTGAGGACAGAGGACAAGTGAGGACAGAGGACTAGTGAGGACAGAGGACTAGTGAGGACAGAGGACAAGTGAGGACAGAGGACTAGTGAGGACAGAGGACTAGTGAGGACAGAGGACGAGTGAGGACAGAGGACTAGTGAGGACAGAGGACGAGTGAGGACAGAGGACTAGTGAGGACAGAGGACTAGTGAGGACAGAGGACTAGTGAGGACAGAGGACTAGTGAGGACAGAGGACTAGTGAGGACAGGACTAGTGAGGACAGAGGACTAGTGAGGACAGAGGACTAGTGAGGACTAGTGAGGACAGAGGACGAGTGAGGACAGAGGACTAGTGAGGACAGAGGACGAGTGAGGACAGAGGACTAGTGAGGACAGAGGACTAGTGAGGACAGGACTAGTGAGGACAGAGGACAAGTGAGGACAGAGGACTAGTGAGGACAGAGGACAAGTGAGGACAGAGGACTAGTGAGGACAGAGGACTAGTGAGGACAGGACTAGTGAGGACAGAGGACTAGTGAGGACAGAGGACTAGTGAGGACTAGTGAGGACAGAGGACGAGTGAGGACAGAGGACTAGTGAGGACAGAGGACTAGTGAGGACAGAGGACGAGTGAGGACAGAGGACTAGTGAGGACAGAGGACTAGTGAGGACAGAGGACTAGTGAGGACAGAGGACGAGTGAGGACAGAGGACTAGTGAGGACTAGTGAGGACAGAGGACGAGTGAGGACAGAGGACTAGTGAGGACAGAGGACGAGTGAGGACAGAGGACTAGTGAGGACAGAGGACGAGTGAGGACAGAGGACTAGTGAGGACAGAGGACTAGTGAGGACAGAGGACTAGTGAGGACAGAGGACTAGTGAGGACAGAGGACAAGTGAGGACAGAGGACTAGTGAGGACAGAGGACTAGTGAGGACTAGTGAGGACAGAGGACGAGTGAGGACAGAGGACTAGTGAGGACAGAGGACTAGTGAGGACAGGACTAGTGAGGACAGAGGACTAGTGAGGACTAGTGAGGACAGAGGACAAGTGAGGACAGAGGACTAGTGAGGACAGGACTAGTGAGGACAGAGGACTAGTGAGGACAGAGGACTAGTGAGGACAGAGGACTAGTGAGGACAGAGGACTAGTGAGGACAGAGGACTAGTGAGGACAGAGGACTAGTGAGGACAGAGGACTAGTGAGGACAGAGGACTAGTGAGGACAGGACTAGTGAGGACAGAGGACTAGTGAGGACAGAGGACTAGTGAGGACAGAGGACTAGTGAGGACAGAGGACTAGTGAGGACAGAGGACGAGTACTAATACTTTTGTGTACTAGTACTTCTACTACCTTGGCCTTCTTCAGCAGCAGGATCATCTCCTCCTCTTTCCTCTGAGCTTCATCCTGTTGGTCTTCATCAGACCTGAAGAGAGAGAAAGCTGCACACACACACACACACACACACACACACACAGTCACACACAGTCAGTCACACACACAGTCAGTCACACACAGTCAGTCACACAGTCACACACATACATACAGTCACACACAGTCAGTCACACACACACGCAGTCACACAGTCAGTCACACACATACATACAGTCACACACAGTCAGTCACACACACACACACACACAGTCACACACAGTCACACACAGTCAGTCACACACAGTCACACACATACATACAGTTCAATTCAATTCAATTCAGTTTATTTTATATAGCCCAACATCACAAATACAAGTTTGCCTCGGAGGGCTTTACAGTCTGTAACATAACATCCTGTCCCGGGACCTCACATCGGATCAGGAACAACTCCCCTAAAGAGATAGTAAAAACCCTTTCACAGGGAAAAAAGGGAAGAAACCTGAGGGAGAGCAACAGAGGAGGATCCCTCTCCTGATGGACAGAAGCAATAGATGTCATGTGGCCAGAATGAATAGCGTAGTTACAGCACATTACATGAATATGACAGAAATTATTCATATAATGAGTATTAGGCATGGTCCATGATCCTGATAATCCATAATCCACAGTCACACACAGTCAGTCACACACAGTCACACACATACATACAGTCACACACAGTCAGTCACACACAGTCACACACACATACAGTCACACACAGTCAGTCACACACATACATACAGTCACACACAGTCAGTCACACACACATACAGTCACACACAGTCAGTCACACACAGTCACACACATACATACAGTCACACACAGTCAGTCACACACATACATACAGTCACACACAGTCAGTCACACAGTCACACACATACATACAGTCACACACAGTCACACACATACATACAGTCACACACAGTCAGTCACACAGTCACACACATACATACAGTCAGTCACACACAGTCACAGTCAGTCACACAGTCACACACACAGTCAGTCACACACAGTCACACACATACATACAGTCACACACAGTCAGTCACACACAGTCACACACATACATACAGTCACACACAGTCAGTCACACACAGTCACACACATACATACAGTCACACACAGTCAGTCACACAGTCACACACATACATACAGTCACACACAGTCAGTCACACACAGTCACACACATACATACAGTCACACAGTCAGTCACACACATACAGTCACACACAGTCAGTCACACACAGTCACACACACATACAGTCACACAGTCACACACATACATACAGTCACACACAGTCACACACATACATACAGTCACACACAGTCAGTCACACACATACATACAGTCACACACAGTCAGTCACACAGTCACACACACATACAGTCACACACATACAGTCACACACAGTCAGTCACACACATACATACAGTCACACACAGTCAGTCACACACATACATACAGTCACACAGTCAGTCAAACAGTCACACACACATACAGTCACACACACATACAGTCACACACAGTCACACACATACAGTCACACACATACAGTCACACACAGTCACACACATACATACAGTCACACACACACAGTCACACACAGTCACACACATACATACAGTCACACACACACAGTCACACACAGTCACACACATACATACAGTCACACACAGTCAGTCACACACATACATACAGTCACACACAGTCAGTCACACAGTCACACACATACATACAGTCACACACAGTCACACACATACATACAGTCACACACAGTCAGTCACACAGTCACACACATACATACAGTCAGTCACACACAGTCACAGTCAGTCACACAGTCACACACACAGTCAGTCACACACAGTCACACACATACATACAGTCACACACAGTCAGTCACACACAGTCACACACATACATACAGTCACACACAGTCAGTCACACACAGTCACACACATACATACAGTCACACACAGTCAGTCACACAGTCACACACATACATACAGTCACACACAGTCAGTCACACACAGTCACACACATACATACAGTCACACAGTCAGTCACACACATACAGTCACACACAGTCAGTCACACACAGTCACACACACATACAGTCACACAGTCACACACATACATACAGTCACACACAGTCACACACATACATACAGTCACACACAGTCAGTCACACACATACATACAGTCACACACAGTCAGTCACACAGTCACACACACATACAGTCACACACATACAGTCACACACAGTCAGTCACACACATACATACAGTCACACACAGTCAGTCACACACATACATACAGTCACACAGTCAGTCACACAGTCACACACACATACAGTCACACACACATACAGTCACACACAGTCACACACATACATACAGTCACACACAGTCAGTCATACACACAGTCAGTCACACACATACATACAGTCACACACACACAGTCACACACATACATACAGTCACACACAGTCACACACATACACACAGTCAGTCACACACATACATACAGTCACACACAGTCACACACATACATACAGTCACACACAGTCAGTCACACACAGTCACACACATACATACAGTCACACACAGTCACACACATACACACAGTCAGTCACACACAGTCACACACATACATACAGTCACACACAGTCACACACAGTCACACATACATACAGTCACACACAGTCAGTCATACACACAGTCAGTCACACACATACATACAGTCACACACACACACAGTCACACACATACATACAGTCACACACAGTCACACACATACATACAGTCACACACAGTCAGTCACACACATACATACAGTCACACACATACATACAGTCACACACAGTCACACACACACACAGTCACACACACACACAGTCACACACATACATACAGTCACACACAGTCACACACATACATACAGTCACACACAGTCAGTCACACACACACACAGTCACACACATACATACAGTCACACACAGTCACACACATACATACAGTCACATACATACAGTCACACACATACATACAGTCACACACAGTCACACACATACATACAGTCACACGCATACATACAGTCACACACACATTCACACAGTCACACACATACACACACACACAGTCACACACATACATACAGTCACACACACACATACACACACAGTCACACACACATTCACACACAGTCACACACATACATACAGTCACACACACATTCACACACAGTCACACACATACACACACATACACACACAGTCACACACACATTAGCAGTATCTTTGAATACAGATTTCTGATCAGTTGGTGTGAAGGTACGTACCAACGGCCACCCACAGCACTCCTCTTCCTCTTCCTCTTCCTTCTCCTCCTTCTTCTCCTCCTGAGTTCAGGAAGGGTCTGCTCACTTTTACCCAGCAGGCCGAGCGGTTCCTCTGTGATGTCACAGCGCTGATAGACAGAACAACAGGAGGTCAGAGGCTGCTTCCTACAGTCTCTCTCTCTCTCTCGTGAGACACTAACCTGTCCGGTGAACCCCGCATGGTCACGTGTCCTGAACCCCGCATGGTCACGTGTCCTGAACCCCGCAGGGTCACGTGTCCTGAACCCCTTAACCTGCTCATAATGTGACTGAGGACGGCGCGGCGGACGCGGCAGGCCGCCATCTTTACTGTTTACATAAGGAGCGGAAGTCACTACATGCCTTCAGAATAAAAGACACGGAAATTAAAAAGTGTGACTTTTCATAAAATCACAGAAAGAGGTGAACATGTTGTTACTCCCACTCTTATTCATTTATGTTCTTGGTCAATATTTTTCTTCAAATTTCAAGCTTTATTCTATTTTATAAGAATCCCTGAAAACTGTATAATAATGATATGAAACATCACATGAAGTGTATAAAGACATTTATTCTTTCTACTAAACCTTCCAGTCTGAAGCTGTTTCATTCATTGTAATATTATATGAGCTACACTATTATGAGCTATATATTATGGGATTAAATATAACACTATATTATGATATATTATAGTACAAGATAACAATAATATATATATTTTTTAATCACATTTGAGTGTTAAAAAAACAACTCTGAAGGAAACATGAAGGAGACATGAGGGAAACATGAAGGAAACACTGAAGGAAACATGAAGGAAACACTGAAGGAAACATGAGGGAAACATGAGGGAAACATGAGGGAAACACTGAAGGAAACATAAGGGAAACATGAAGGAAAAGGGAGGAAACCTGAAGGAAACATGAGGGAAACATGAAGGAAACATGAAGGAAACACTGAAGGAAACATGAGGGAAACATGAAGGAAACACTGAAGGAAACATGAAGAAAACATGAAGGAAACACTGAAGGAAACCTGGAGGAAACATGAGGGAAACATGAGGGAAACACTGAAGGAAACATGAGGGAAACATGAAGGAAACATGAGGGAAACATGAAGGAAACACTGAAGGAAACATGAGGGAAACATGAAGGAAACATGAAGGAAACACTGAAGGAAACATGAGGGAAACATGAGGGAAACATGAAGGAAACACTGAAGGAAACATGAAGGAAACATGAGGGAAACATGAAGGAAACGTGAAGGAAACACTGAAGGAAACATGAGGGAAACATGAAGGAAACATGAAGGAAACACTGAAGGAAACATGAGGGAAACATGAAGGAAACACTGAAGGAAACATGAAGGACACAGGAAGGAAACATGAAGGAAACATGAAGGAAACATGAAGGACACATGAAGGAAACATGAAGGAAACATGAAGGAAACATGAAGGACACAGGAAGGAAACATGAAGGAAACATGAAGGAAACACTGAAGGAAACATGAAGGACACAGGAAGGAAACATGAAGGAAACATGAAGGAAACACTGAAGGAAACATGAAGGACACAGGAAGGAAACATGAAGGAAACATGAAGGACACAGATAAATGTTTGTACAGTTTGGGTTTAATTGTTATAACAAAGACGTTTCAGCTTCAACATGTTTTATTGTACAGTTTGTACATAAAGAGATCTCAATATGAGACCACAGTTAGTGTTTCACCCAGTCTAGACCATCAAGTCCTGAGTCTAGACCAACGAGTCCTGAGTCTAGACCAACAAGTCCTGAGTCTAGACCAACGAGTCCTGAGTCTAGACCAACGAGTCCTGAGTCTAGACCAACAAGTCCTGAGTCTAGACCAACGAGTCCTGAGTCTAGACCATCGAGTCCTGAGTCTAGACCAACGAGTCCTGAGTCTAGACCAACGAGTCCTGAGTCTAGACCAACGAGTCCTGAGTCTAGACCATCAAGTCCTGAGTCTAGACCAACAAGTCCTGAGTCTAGACCAACAAGTCCTGAGTCTAGACCAACGAGTCCTGAGTCTAGACCATCAAGTCCTGAGTCTAGACCAACGAGTCCTGAGTCTAGACCAACGAGTCCTGAGTCTAGACCAACAAGTCCTGAGTCTAGACCAACGAGTCCTGAGTCTAGACCAACGAGTCCTGAGTCTAGACCAACAAGTCCAAGCTGTCCCCCAGCTGTCCCCAGCTGTCCCCCAGCTGTCCCCCAGCTGTCCCCAGCTGTCCCCGCAGTGCGCCCCCTCACGGGGCCGGCTGGTGGTCGATGAACCTCTTCAGGTGGTACCTCAGCACCCCCTTGGTCTTGAAGGTCTTGCCGCAGCTGCAGGCGTGCGGCCGCTCCCCGGTGTGGTCGAGCTGGTGGACGCGCAGCAGCGAGCTGGTGAAGAAGAACTCGCCGCAGGTGACGCAGTAGTGGCTCTTCTCTCCGGTGTGCTTGGTCCTCTGGTGGCTCAGCAGCGAGCCCGACGTGATGAAGCTCTGGCCGCAGTCCCGGCAGCCGAACGGCCGCTCGCCGGTGTGGATCCTCTCGTGGGCCCTCCAGGAGTTGTGGTAGGAGAAGGCCTTGTGGCAGTACGAGCACTGGTACAGCTTCTCCTTGGTGTGGCTCAGCCGGTGCATCTTCAGGTAGTGGGCGATGGTGAAGCTCTTCCCGCAGTCGGCGCAGGCGAAGGGCTTCTCGCCCACGTGGAACAGCGTGATGTGGGACCTCAGGTGGGACGACTGGGTGAACCTCTTGCCGCAGGTGGTGCAGAGGAACGGCCGCTCTCCGGTGTGCGTGACCATGTGGGACTTCAGGTGGGGCGACTGGGTGAACCTCTTCCCGCACTCGGTGCACTGGTAGGGCTTCAGGCCGGTGTGGGTGCGGTTGTGCAGCTTCAGGCCCTGCAGGCTGGAGAAGCACTTGGCGCACTCGGTGCAGTGGTAGTCCTTCAGGTCCTCGTGGGTCCTCTGGTGGACGCGCATGCCGCTCAGCAGCTTGAAGCCCTTGCTGCAGGTGGGGCATTTGTGTGGCTTCCTGTCGGAGTGGGTGACCTGGTGGAGCTTCAGGCTCTGAGGGTTACTGAAGGTCTTCTTGCACTTCGGGCAGGGCAGCAGCTTCTGCTTCTTGTGGGACTTGCGGTGGAAGTTGAAGCCCTGGTAGGAGACGAACATCTTGTTGCAGGCCTTGCAGCGGTAGCACTTCTCCCCTTCGTGCGCCCCCAGGTGCTCGCTGAGCTCGGCCTGCTCGCTGAAGCCGTCCCCGCAGAACCAGCACTTGAAGGGTTTGGTCCCGGAGTGCGTCCGGTGGTGCGTCTTCCAGTCCCTCTTCAGGGCGAAGGTCTTCTCGCAGTACGAGCACTGGTAGGGCTCCCTGCGGCCGTGGATCTGCTGGTGGACCACCAGGCTCATCAGGGTCGGGTAGGTCTTCCCGCATTGCCAGCACTCGTTGGGGTTCTTCCCCCGGTGGGTCCTCAGGTGAGCCTCCAGGTGAGACTCCTTGTAGAAGCCCTTGGTGCACTGGGAGCAGTAGACCATCTTTCTGCCTGCGTTAGTCGGCCTCTGCTGACGCAGCTGAGGGTGCTGGTCTGAGGGGAGAGGTCAGAGGTCAACTTAGCTTTTAAGAACTACAGGTAACGGACAGCGAGCGCAAACACAGATTATGAAGACGATCGGCCACGTGTTACAGGTGAGTGTTACCTGATGATCAATAATCATCAGGTTGTGTTACCTGATGATCAATAATCATCAGGTTGTGTTACCTGATGATCAATAACATCATCAGGTAACACAACCTGATGATCAATAACATGATCAGGGTGTGTTACCTGATGATCAATAACATGATCAGGGTGTGTTACCTGATGATCAATAACATGATCAGGGTGTGTTACCTGATGATCAATAACATGATCAGGGTGTGTTACCTGATGATCAATAACATGATCAGGGTGTGTTACCTGATGATCAATAACATGATCAGGGTGTGTTACCTGTCCATGTAAAGGTGTTCAGAAAGATGAATGATTACATTCTTACCCAGAGACAGGAAGTCCCGCCCCTCCAGCCACAGCCTGCAGTCGGTGAGTTTGACGGACAGCTTCCTGAGGGTGAAGGGCTGGATGTCCAGGTCTTCATCCGGCTCCACTTTGACCTGAGCAGCCTGAGGAGTACACACGTTATGTACAAGTACTCTGTAGTGATGCACTGTATGTACAAGTACTCTGTAGTGATGTACTGTGTGTACAAGTACTCTGTAGTGATGTACTGTGTGTACAAGTACTCTGTAGTGATGCACTGTATGTACAAGTACTCTGTAACGGAGTCCTTTTACTGTGTGGTACTAGTACAGCAGAGTATGTGTACTGTGTGGTACTAGTACAACAGAGTATGAGTACTGTGTGGTGCTAGTACAGCCGACTGTGTACTGCTAGTACAGCAGAGTACTGTACTGTGAGGTACTAGTACAGCAGAGTACTGTGAGGTACTAGTACAGCAGAGTACTGTACTGTGAGGTACTAGTACAGCAGAGTACTGTACTGTGAGGTACTAGTACAGCAGAGTACTGTACTGTGAGGTACTAGTACAGCAGAGTACTGTGAGGTACTAGTACAGCAGAGTACTGTACTGTGAGGTACTAGTACAGCAGAGTACTGTACTGTGAGGTACTAGTACAGCAGAGTACTGTGAGGTACTAGTACAGCAGAGTACTGTACTGTGAGGTACTAGTACAGCAGAGTACTGTACTGTGAGGTACTAGTACAGCAGAGTACTGTGTGTACTAGTACAGCAGAGTACTGTACTGTGAGGTACTGGTACAACAGAGTACTGTACTGTGAGGTACTAGTACAACACAACAGAGTACTGTGAGGTACTAGTACAACAGAGTACTGTACTGTGAGGTACTAGTACAACAGAGTACTGTACTGTGAGGTACTAGTACAACAGAGTACTGTACTGTGAGGTACTAGTACAGCAGAGTACTGTACTGTGAGGTACTAGTACAGCAGAGTACTGTGTGTACTGGTACAGCAGAGTACTGTGTGTACTGGTACAGCAGAGTACTGTGTGTACTAGTACAGCAGAGTACTGTGTGTACTGGTACAGCAGAGTACTGTGTGTACTAGTACAGCAGAGTACTGTGTGTACTGGTACAGCAGAGTACTGTGTGTACTAGTACAGCAGAGTACTGTGTGTACTGGTACAGCAGAGTACTGTGTGTACTGGTACAGCAGAGTACTGTACTGTGAGGTACTAGTACAGCAGAGTACTGTGTGTACTAGTACAGCAGAGTACTGTACTGTGAGGTACTGGTACAACAGAGTACTGTACTGTGAGGTACTAGTACAACACAACAGAGTACTGTGAGGTACTAGTACAACAGAGTACTGTACTGTGAGGTACTAGTACAGCAGAGTACTGTACTGTGAGGTACTAGTACAGCAGAGTACTGTGTGTACTAGTACAGCAGAGTACTGTACTGTGAGGTACTAGTACAACAGAGTACTGTGAGGTACTAGTACAGCAGAGTACTGTGTGTACTAGTACAGCAGAGTACTGTACTGTGAGGTACTAGTACAACAGAGTACTGTGAGGTACTAGTACAGCAGAGTACTGTGTGTACTAGTACAGCAGAGTACTGTACTGTGAGGTACTAGTACAACAGAGTACTGTGAGGTACTAGTACAACAGAGTACTGTACTGTGAGGTACTAGTACAGCAGAGTACTGTGTGTACTGGTACAACAGAGTACTGTGTGTACTGGTACAGCAGAGTACTGTGTGTACTAGTACAGCAGAGTACTGTGTGTACTGGTACAGCAGAGTACTGTGTGTACTAGTACAGCAGAGTACTGTGTGTACTAGTACAGCAGAGTACTGTGTGTACTGGTACAGCAGAGTACTGTGTGTACTGGTACAGCAGAGTACTGTACTGTGAGGTACTAGTACAGCAGAGTACTGTGTGTACTGGTACAGCAGAGTACTGTGTGTACTGGTACAGCAGAGTACTGTGTGTACTGGTACAGCAGAGTACTGTACTGTGAGGTACTAGTACAGCAGAGTACTGTGTGTACTAGTACAGCAGAGTACTGTGTGTACTGGTACAGCAGAGTACTGTACTGTGAGGTACTAGTACAACAGAGTACTGTGTGTACTAGTACAGCAGAGTACTGTGTGTACTAGTACACATAGTACTGTGTGTACTAGTACACACAGTACTATGTGTACTAGTACAGCAGAGTACTGTGTGTACTAGTACACACAGTACTGTGTTTACTAGTACAGCAGACTGGTTCACATCACGGACGGCACCGCTCGGCTGACCCGCTCAGCATCGGTCTTTGTTCCGGTCTCGACCCTTCAGCTTCATCGCGGTTCCCGGAGCGGAGCTCTGCTCGGCTGAGGCCGAGTCCCCGGCAGAAGTCCCCGGCAGAAGCTCCGCTATGACGGGACGCCGCGCGGCCGCCAGCGGGTCGGTGACGCGGCGTTAACGCGGCGTTACCTGCATCCTCCGGCTCCTCCGGTCTAAGTTGTCATCACCATCGAGCGGTCAGCAACTTCTTCTGCAGAGGCTGCTGCTGACGTCACTTCCGGGGGAAGTTCACTCCCAAAAGTAAAATATATTTTTACAGAACATTGGGCCTCACATCGTTTTAAGGTTGACACGTGATGAAATATTTTAATGTTATTTTATGACACAGCAGTTTGAAGCTTTAATAAATATTGTAATAAAGTATATTTATCTATTCTTCAAACTGTTATTTAATAAATATTTAATATCCAGAATAAGCATTCAGATTTAAACTAAAAGACATAACATCAGAATACGTGTCTAGTTCTTTTACTGAAGAGATTCATCAGTACAGAATACCCAGGTACATGTACTTCAGTACACAGAAGTATTGGTCAGATCAGGAGACAGGGTCTCTCATGTCAGAGAAACACCTTCAACAGTCAAAACGTTTTTATTAAAAACAAGAAATAACATTCAGCGTGGTGTTTTTACATCAGCCAGCAGAACACTAGGACCAGCAGCACCAGGACCAGCAGCAGGACCAGCAGCAGCACCAGGACCAGCAGCAGCACCAGGACCAGCAGCAGCACCAGGACCAGCAGCAGCACCAGGACCAGCAGCAGCACCAGGACCAGCAGCAGCACCAGGACCAGCAGCAGCACCAGGACCAGCAGCACCAGCACCAGGACCAGCAGCAGCAGCAGCACCAGGACCAGCAGCAGCACCAGGACCAGCAGCAGCACCAGGACCACCAGCACCAGGACCAGCAGCACCAGGACCAGCACCAGGACCAGCAGCACCAGGACCAGCAGCAGCACCAGGACCAGCAGCAGCACCAGGACCAGCAGCAGCACCAGGACCAGCAGCAGCACCAGGACCAGCAGCAGCACCAGGACCAGCAGCAGCACCAGGACCAGCAGCAGCACTAGGACCAGCAGCAGCACCAGGACCAGCAGCACCAGGACCAGCAGCACCAGGACCAGCAGCAGCACCAGGACCAGCAGCACCAGGACCAGCAGCAGCACCAGGACCAGCAGCACTAGGACCAGCAGCACCAGGACCAGCAGCACCAGGACCAGCAGCACCAGGACCAGCAGGTGTTCAACAGGTGAGGAAGACGTCCCTAAAAGAGCTGCCGAGTCGACAGAAGAGAACCTGAAACGAGAGTCATCATTTAGATCAAACAGGTCGTTCGCTGGGCTGTACATGTTCATGTGGGTTTGGTCACATGACCTGTGGGATCAGAAGAACGCTTAGGGGGTCTTTGTCACGGCGCCCCGCTCTGAGAACACTCTGCCTGAGGGGGGCGCTACAATTCGGCCTTTTGTTTACATCATCTCCCAGGGAGCTAAGCTCCACCCACTCAGCTGATTGCTGTGTTCAAGTGTGATGTCACTCACCATCACGATGGAGGTCTGACCTCACCGATGACATCATCGTCCTTCAGGTGGGTCACATGGTCTTTCTGTCAGAGCCAATCAGAGCAGAGGAACACAGGTGAGGACTCAAGACAGGTAACAGATCAGGTCCCCCCAGACCCCTAATCAGGTCCCCCCCAGACCCCTAATCAGGTCCCCCCAGACCCCTAATCAGGCCCCCCAAATACCAGACCCCTAATCAGGTCCCCCCCAGACCCCTAATCAGGTCCCCCAAATACCAGACCTCTGATCAGAATACGCTTCAGCTGGGTTTTGTCACGGCCCCTCTGTGAACAGACTGCTGGGGCTTCAATCGGCCTTTTGTTTCATCACGTCAGAGTTCTAGTGGTACTAGTACTTCTACCTGAGTAAGAGAACAGAGTACTGCTAGTGTAATGCTAGTACGTCTATCAGAGTAAGAGAACAAAGGGGACCAGTCAGGAAGCTCGTAGATAAACAGACTGAGGTCGCCATCTTGAAACCATTTTCCCGCCATAAGACGCAGCTGGTCCGCGTGGTGAACACTTCTTACCTTAACGGAGCTTCTGCTCTAGCAGCTGGGTACAGGACCTCGGTAATGCCGCCATCGGTAGTTCTTAGAGACAGCAGCGGCTCGTTGCGGTAACATTACCGGACACACTACCTCTACCGGACACATCAACGGACACATTACCTCTAACGGACACACTTCCGGACATCTGCTCTCTCACCAACAAACCCGCGTCATGCTGCCTTTATACGACTCAGCAGCCATGCGACCCGCCCCCTTCTGCCTCTGATTGGCTTACAGCCCGAACCAATCTCACGTGCGAAAAACTGACTAATCCAAGCAGTACTAGTACTAGCCAATCAGAGGAAAAGTGGGCGGGTCATGGCGTTTGGCCCAATTAAAATCCAGTTCCTACACACGCCCACTGCGTGACGCGGGAACTCCGCGTGACTTCACACTCACAGCTGCACGAAGCTTGAGACCAAAGAAGCTTAAATATCATAAATACTCTGTAAAATACTTTGTGTTACACGTTATACATATGAGAAATATACAAAATAAATAAGTACGTAAAACAATACAAATGACAACATATTAATTGTTATTAACACTACTAATTATACTACAATACATTATAACGGTGTAAATAATTATACTGAAAAATGAGTGACGTGAAAAAGTGAGAGCAGTTTAAATAAATCAGAATGTACAGTATTAATGCAGTATACATAAATACACTTTCATTGTGTTGGTTCTGGCGCCCCCTGTGGACTAAAGAGGTAGTGTCTCAGCACCAGGGTCCCTTTAGGAAACCTCTCATTTTGCAGAAGGTCCTGGTTCTGGTTCTCCCGGAACCCCTTCCCTCCAGCGGGTCCAGCACCACGTCCTGGGTCTCCAGCTCCCTGCTGCCGGGAGCTGAAATCTCCTCCCCTCTCAGAAGTCCCATATTTCCGACGCGGAGAAAACACCGTGAAGGCATCACTGACGTAAAAAGAAAAGAAAAATAACGGTCGGATTTGATCAGTTTTCAACCGTTTTTTTCAATAAGTTGTTCTCAATAGTTTTAATTTAGACGGTGAGACATAAAAGAAGGTGAGACATTAAAGAAGGTGAGACATTAAAGAGAAGAAGGTGAGACATTAAAGAGAAGAAGGTGAGACATTAAAGAAGGTGAGACATTAAAGAGAAGAAGGTGAGACATTAAAGAGAAGAAGGTGAGACATTAAAGAAGGTGAGACATTAAAGAAGGTGAGACATTAAAGAGAAGAAGGTGAGACATTAAAGAAGGTGAGACATTAAAGAGAAGAAGGTGAGACATTAAAGAGAAGAAGGTGAGACATTAAAGAAAGTGAGACATTAAAGATGGCCGCCAGAGACGAGCGGCTGGACCCCGTGCGCAGCTTCACGGTCAGCAGCTTGCGGGTGGAGCAGGAAAGATGGCGGCGGTTGGAGGAGGAGCAGCAGGTGGTCCTCAGCAGCTTCTTCAACACTCCGGACTACACGGACCTGTTCGTCTGCCGGGCCGCGGGCAGCGGACTCTCCCTCAGCCTGGACTTCCCTCTGAATGTCCACACCAAAGTCGTCTGCGTCTCCAAGACCGGCCCTGAAGTTATCACCAAGGAAAATGTCCGACATATTTTAACAATCCAAGAAGTTCAGGGAAGAAACGCCAAGAGCTTCATCATGGCTGCTTGTGAGGAGGTGGGGGCTAGTATCAAGCTAACTAGCACCACGCTAACTAGCTCAGGGTAGCATTAAGGCTAACTGTAAAATACGGCTGATTCCAGCTAAGGTTAGCATTAAGGCTAACTGGAAGCTATGAGCTAATTCAAGCTATGTCTAATTCAAGCTAAGCCTAACACTAAAGCTAACTATAAGCTATGGCTAATTCAAGAAAAGGATAACACAAAAGTTATCTAGAAGCTATGGCTAGTTCAAGCTAAGACTAACTCTAGGCTAACTGGAAGCTATGACTAATTCAACCTAAGGCTAGCTAGAAGCTATGGCTAATTCAAGCTAAGGCTAACACTACAGTTATCTAGAAGCTATGGCTAATTCAAGCTAAGGCTAAAACCTAAAGCTAACTCTAAGCTATGGCTAATTCAAACTAAGGATGATTCTAGCTAAGGCTAAAACCTAAGGCAGACTAGAAGCTATGGCTAATTCAAGCTAAAGCTAAAACCTAAGGCAGACTAGAAGCTATGGCTAATTCAAGCTAAAGCTAAAACCTAAGGCAGACTAGAAGCTATGGCTAATTATAGCTAAGGATAATTCTAGCTAAGGCTAAAACCTAAAGCAGACTAGAAGCTATGGCTAATTCAAGCTATGGCTAATTCAAGCTAAGGCTAAGTCAACGTCCAGGCTGAAGGTGTGTCCTCCTGCTCTCAGGTGACCTGCCCGTCTCTTAGCAACCCAGAGACCAGCAGAAGCGTAGCCGAGGCGGCCGTGAAGCTCATGGAGCGCCAGAGGTACGAGGCGCTGCTGCTGAAGGCTCAGGTAGAGGGACGCACCTGTCTGGCTTATCCCCACGGCCTGCAAGACGCTGCAGGGTAAGACCTGTCCTCTGACTGTGAAGCAGCTTCTTGTCTCCTCTAACAGTGAAGCCCTCACTGTTCATCACATGTGATTGGACACGCCCCCTCACTGTTCATCACATGTGATTGGACACGCCCCCTCACTGTTCATCACATGTGATTGGACACGCCCCCTCACTGTTCATCACATGTGATTGGACACGCCCCCTCACTGTTCATCACATGTGATTGGACGCTGCAGCTGGAGTTTCATACCAGAGACGATCACAGATTAAACTCAAGTTATATATGAGATATACATACCACACACTGTGTGTCCTCTCTCCTTGCATCCTCTCTCCTTGCATCCTCTCTCCTCGTGTCCAAAGTGAATCTTCTTCTTCATCTCTCCTCTAACAGGAAGTTGTCAGACATGAAGCTGCTTCACGCCTGTGATTCGACGATCATGGAGTGGGCGGGGCTTGTGTCAGAGTTCCTGCAGCAGGACTCGTCTCAGCCGGTTCTGGACGGACTGCAGCCGCTGCCCGCAGAAGAGTTTACCTTCTGGGGGACCCGCCTGAAGAACCTGCACTTCCTCCAGCAGCAGGTCCATGATGATTTACACCAGATAATATACTATATCATCATATAAACTCTTATCATCTTCAATGACTTCCACTCACAGTTTAACTCTTTCCGTGGACAGTGCACGTCAGTTTACACTTAGTTCCCTTCAGTGAAGATTGTTCCATGTTCCATGATATTTCAACATGGACTTGAGTTTTGTTATTTGTTCAGTTGATGAGCCGCAGAGCTCAGCAGGTGTTGTGCATCGTCCAGAAGGCAGAGAGCGTCTACTGGTCCACTCTGAGAGACATTTACAGAGACGTCCAGGAAGGTGCAGATAACTTCATCAATGTGGGAGATACCTGTTACATCCTCTGTTACGTCCTCTGTTACGTCCTCTGTTACGTCCTCTGTTACGTCCTCTGTTACATCTGTTACGTCCTCTGTTACATCCTGTTACGTCCTCTGTTACGTCTCTGTTACGTCCCTGTTACGTCCTCTGTTACATCCTGTTACGTCCTCTGTTACGTCTCTGTTACGTCTCTGTTACGTCCTCTGTTACATCCTGTTGCGTCCTCTGTTACGTCCTCTGTTACATCTGTTACGTCCTCTGTTACATCCTGTTATGTCCTCTGTTACGTCCTCTGTTACGTCTCTGTTGCGTCTGTGACGTCCTCTGTTACGTCTCTGTTACGTCTCTGTTACGTCCTCTGTTACATCCTGTTACGTCTCTGTTACGTCTCTGTTACGTCCTCTGTTACGTCTGTTACGTCATCTGTTACATCCTGTTACGTCCTCTGTTACGTCTCTGTTACGTCCTCTGTTACGTCCTTTTACATCCCCTGTTACGTCCTCTGTTACGTCCTCTGTTACGTCTCTGTTACGTCCTCTGTTACGTCCTCTGTTATGTCCTCTGTTACGTCTCTGTTACGTCCTCTGTTACGTCCTCTGTTACGTCCTGTGTTACGTCCTATTAAATCCTGTGTTACGTCCTGTTACGTCCTCTGTTACGTCCTCTGTTACGTCTGTTATGTCTCTGTTACGTCCGCTGTTACGTCCTGTTACGTCCTGTTAAGTCCTGTGTTACGTCCTGTTAAATCCTCTGTTACGTCTCTGTTACGTCCTCTGTTACGTCCTCTGTTATGTCCTCTGTTACGTCTCTGTTACGTCCTCTGTTACGTCCTCTGTTACGTCCTGTGTTACGTCCTATTAAATCCTGTGTTACGTCCTGTTACGTCCTCTGTTACGTCCTCTGTTACGTCTGTTATGTCTCTGTTACGTCCGCTGTTACGTCCTGTTACGTCCTGTTAAGTCCTGTGTTACGTCCTGTTAAATCCTCTGTTATGTCTCTGTTACGTCCTCTGTTAGGTCCTCTGTTACCTCCTCTGTTACGTCCTGTGTTATGTCTGTTACGTCGTCTGTTACGTCGTCTGTTACGTCCTCTGTTACGTCCTCTGTTACGTCCTGTTACGTCCTGTGTTATGTCTCTGTTACGTCCTGTTACGTCCTGTGTTATGTCTCTGTTACGTCCTGTTACGTCCTGTGTTATGTCTCTTTTACGTCTCTGTTACGTCCTGTTACGTCTCTGTTACGTCCTGTTACGTCCTGTGTTATGTCTCTGTTACGTCCTGTGTTACGTCTCTGTTACGTCCGCTGTTACGTCCTGTTACGTCCTGTGTTACGTCCTGTTAAATCCTCTGTTATGTCTCTGTTACGTCCTCTGTTAGGTCCTCTGTTACGTCCTCTGTTACGTCCTGTGTTATGTCTGTTATGTCGTCTGTTACGTCGTCTGTTACGTCGTCTGTTACGTCCTCTGTTACGTCCTGTTACGTCCTGTGTTATGTCTCTGTTACGTCTCTGTTACGTCCTGTTACGTCCTGTGTTATGTCTCTGTTACGTCCTGTGTTACGTCTCTGTTACGTCTGTTACGTCTGTTACGTCCTGTTACGTCCTGTGTTATGTCTCTGTTACGTCCTGTGTTACGTCCTGTTAAATCCTTTGTTATGTCTCTGTTATGTCTCTGTTACGTCCTCTGTTAGGTCCTCTGTTACGTCCTCTGTTAGGTCCTCTGTTAGGTCCTCTGTTACGTCCTGTGTTATGTCTGTTACGTCCTCTGTTACGTCCTCTGTTACGTCCTGTTATGTCTCTGTTACGTCCTCTGTTACGTCCTCTGTTACGTCCTCTGTTACGTCCTGTTACGTCCTGTGTTATGTCTGTTACGTCCTCTGTTACATCCTCTGTTACGTCCTCTGTTACGTCCTGTTATGTCTCTGTTACGTCCTCTGTTACGTCCTCTGTTACGTCCTCTGTTACGTCCTGTTACGTCCTGTGTTATGTCTGTTACGTCCTCTGTTACATCCTCTGTTACGTCCTCTGTTACGTCCTCTGTTACGTCCTCTGTTACGTCCTGTGTTACGTCCTGTTACGTCCTGTTATGTCTCTGTTATGTCTCTGTTACGTCCTGTTACGTCCTGTGTTATGTCTGTTACGTCTGTTACATCCTCTGTTACGTCCCCTGTTACGTCCCCTGTTACGTCCTGTTATGTCTCTGTTATGTCCTGTTATGTCTCTGTTATGTCTCTGTTACGTCCTGTTACGTCCTGTGTTATGTCTGTTACGTCTGTTACATCCTCTGTTACGTCCCCTGTTACGTCCTGTTATGTCTCTGTTACGTCCTGTTATGTCTCTGTTACGTCCTCTGTTACGTCCTCTGTTACGTCCTGTTACGTCCTGTGTTATGTCTGTTACGTCCTCTGTTACGTCCTGTTATGTCTCTGTTATGTCTCTGTTACGTCCTCTGTTACGTCCTCTGTTACGTCCTGTGTTACGTCCTCTGTTACGTCCTGTTATGTCTCTGTTATGTCTCTGTTACGTCCTGTTACGTCCTGTGTTATGTCTGTTACGTCTGTTACATCCTCTGTTACGTCCCCTGTTACGTCCCCTGTTACGTCCTGTTATGTCTCTGTTATGTCCTGTTATGTCTCTGTTACGTCCTGTTACGTCCTGTGTTATGTCTGTTACGTCTGTTACGTCCTCTGTTACGTCCCCTGTTACGTCCTGTTATGTCTCTGTTACGTCCTGTTATGTCTCTGTTACGTCCTCTGTTACGTCCTCTGTTACGTCCTGTTATGTCTCTGTTACGTCCTGTTATGTCTCTGTTATGTCTCTGTTACGTCCTGTTACGTCCTGTGTTATGTCTGTTACGTCTGTTACATCCTCTGTTACGTCTCTGTCGTCCTCTCAGGTCTGGAGGAGGCTGAGGACGTGACTATGAACCTGAATCCTGTGCAGGAGAAGCTGGAGGAGCTGAAGCAGATGGAGTATCAGCAGGTAGCTCAGCTTCATCGACTGGTACTGGTGAAGGGTCTGTGTGACATCATCACTCTGTGTGACATCATCACCCTCTCTGTGATTGGCAGCTCGGGGACAACATGGCTGCTGTGATGGAGGAGATGCGACTGTTGTGGATCAGATCTGAGTTCTACTGTAAACCCTGCAGGGTCGTGATCCTGCTGCAGGAAATCTGTAACCTGTTCATTCAGATGGTACGACACACAGACACACACTCATTCTGTTCTCATTACTACTACTACTTCTTCTTCTTCTTCTTCTTCTTCAGAGCAGGACGTTCCTGCAAGGGAAGGACTTGATGAGTGGTCTGCTGTCAGACCCTGGTCTGGGGCTGGATGATGTCAGACTGGTGATCTGGACCCTGCAGAGCCTCAAAGAGGCCTACAGTCGATGCAGGACCCAGCTGGAGGAGCAGAAGCAGGTACACCTGATGTCTACACGTGTGATGCTAGAGCTGCAGAGAGCAGAGGAGGACATGGAGGACAGGACCCAGGGACGCGACCCTAGAGCCGTCAGGTCCAGGAGGGACAGGGAGAGGACAGGACCCGGGGACGCGACCCTAGAGCTCAGGTCCAGGAGAAGAACTGAGCTCAGATCAGCGGTTGTCTGTTCTTGTCTCTGCAGGACGGAGACACTCAGAGCTGCTGGGACTTCCCTTCACACCTGGTGTTCTTCAGAGTGGACAAGTTCCTGCTGCACCTGCAGAGCATCCAGGTACACACACACACACACACACACACACACACACACAGTCAGACACAGTCAGACGCGCACACACAGTCAGACACACACACACAGTCAGACGCACACACACACAGTCAGACACACGCACACACACAGTCAGACGCACACACACGGTCAGACACACACACACACACAGTCAGACACACACACACACACACAGTCAGACACACACACACACAGTCAGACACACACACAATCAGACACAGTCAGACACACACACAGTCAGACACACACACAGTCAGACACACACACACAGTCAGACACACACACACAGTCAGACGCACACACACAGTCAGACGCACACACACACAGTCAGACACACACAGTCAGACACACACAGTCAGACGCACACACACAGTCAGACGCACACACACACAGTCAGACACACACACACACAGTCAGACACACGCACACACACAGTCAGACGCACACACACGGTCAGACACACACACACACACAGTCAGACACACACACACACACACAGTCAGACACACACACACACAGTCAGACACACACACACACAGTCAGACACACACAGTCAGACACACACACACACACAGTCAGACACACACACACACAGTCAGACACACACACACACAGTCAGACACACACACACACACACACAGTCAGACACACACACACACACAGTCAGACACACACACACACAGTCAGACACACACACACACAGTCAGACACACACACACACACAGTCAGACACACACACACACAGTCAGACTCAGGGTGGAACACGCCTACCACACGGCTCTGGACAACATGCTCAGGGTGGAACACGCCTACCACACGGCTCTGGACAACATGCTCAGGGTGGAACACGCCTACCACACGGCTCTGGACAACATGCTCAGGGTGGAACACGCCTACCACACGGCTCTGGACAACATGCTCAGGGTGGAACACGCCTACCACACGGCTCTGGACAACATGCTCAGGGTGGAACACGCCTACCACACGGCTCTGGACAACATGCTCAGGGTGGAACACGCCTACCACACGGCTCTGGACAACATGCTCAGGGTGGAACACGCCTACCACACGGCTCTGGACAACATGCTCAGGGTGGAACACGCCTACTACACGGCTGTGGACAACATGCTCAGGGTGGAACACGCCTACCACACGGCTGTGGACAACATGCTCAGGGTGGAACACGCCTACCACACGGCTGTGGACAACATGCTCAGGGTGGAACACGCCTACCACACGGCTGTGGACAACATGCTCAGGGTGGAACACGCCTACCACACGGCTGTGGACAACATGCTCAGGGTGGAACACGCCTACCACACGGCTGTGGACAACATGCTCAGGGTGGAACACGCCTACCACACGGCTCTGGACAACATGCTCAGGGTGGAACACGCCTACCACACGGCTGTGGACAACATGCTCAGGGTGGAACACGCCTACCACACGGCTCTGGACAACATGCTCAGGGTGGAACACGCCTACCACACGGCTCTGGACAACATGCTCAGGGTGGAACACGCCTACCACACGGCTCTGGACAACATGCTCAGGGTGGAACACGCCTACCACACGGCTCTGGACAACATGCTCAGGGTGGAACACGCCTACTACACGGCTGTGGACAACATGCTCAGGGTGGAACACGCCTACCACACGGCTCTGGACAACATGCTCAGGGTGGAACACGCCTACCACACGGCTCTGGACAACATGCTCAGGGTGGAACACGCCTACCACACGGCTCTGGACAACATGCTCAGGGTGGAACACGCCTACCACACGGCTCTGGACAACATGCTCAGGGTGGAACACGCCTACCACACGGCTCTGGACAACATGCTCAGGGTGGAACACGCCTACTACACGGCTGTGGACAACATGCTCAGGGTGGAACACGCCTACCACACGGCTCTGGACAACATGCTCAGGGTGGAACACGCCTACCACACGGCTCTGGACAACATGCTCAGGGTGGAACACGCCTACCACACGGCTCTGGACAACATGCTCAGGGTGGAACACGCCTACTACACGGCTCTGGACAACATGCTTAGGGTGGAACACGCCTACCACACGGCTCTGGACAACATGCTCAGGGTGCAACACGCCTACCACACGGCTCTGGACAACATGCTCAGGGTGCAACACGCCTACCACACGGCTCTGGACAACATGCTCAGGGTGCAACACGCCTACCACACGGCTCTGGACAACATGCTCAGGGTGGAACACGCCTACCACACGGCTCTGGACAACATGCTCAGGGTGGAACACGCCTACCACACGGCTCTGGACAACATGCTCAGGGTGGAACACGGCTACTACACGGCTCTGGACAACATGCTCAGGGTGCAACACGCCTACCACACGGCTCTGGACAACATGCTCAGGGTGGAACACGGCTACCACACGGCTCTGGACAACATGCTCAGGGTGGAACACGCCTACCACACGGCTCTGGACAACATGCTCAGGGTGGAACACGGCTACCACACGGCTCTGGACAACATGCTCAGGGTGGAACACGGCTACCACACGGCTCTGGACAACATGCTCAGGGTGGAACACGGCTACCACACGGCTCTGGACAACATGCTCAGGGTGGAACACGCCTACCACACGGCTCTGGACAACATGCTCAGGGTGGAACACGGCTACCACACGGCTCTGGACAACATGCTCAGGGTGGAACACGGCTACCACACGGCTCTGGACAACACGCTCAGGGTGGAACACGCCTACCACACGGCTGTGGACAACATGCTCAGGGTGGAACACGCCTACCACACGGCTCTGGACAACATGCTCAGGGTGGAACACGCCTACCACACGGCTCTGGACAACATGCTCAGGGTGGAACACGCCTACTACACGGCTGTGGACAACATGCTCAGGGTGGAACACGCCTACCACACGGCTCTGGACAACATGCTCAGGGTGGAACACGCCTACTACACGGCTGTGGACAACATGCTCAGGGTGGAACACGCCTACCACACGGCTCTGGACAACATGCTCAGGGTGGAACACGCCTACCACACGGCTCTGGACAACATGCTCAGGGTGGAACACGCCTACCACACGGCTCTGGACAACATGCTCAGGGTGGAACACGCCTACTACACGGCTGTGGACAACATGCTCAGGGTGGAACACGCCTACCACACGGCTCTGGACAACATGCTCAGGGTGGAACACGCCTACCACACGGCTCTGGACAACATGCTCAGGGTGGAACACGCCTACCACACGGCTCTGGACAACATGCTCAGGGTGGAACACGCCTACTACACGGCTCTGGACAACATGCTTAGGGTGGAACACGCCTACCACACGGCTCTGGACAACATGCTCAGGGTGCAACACGCCTACCACACGGCTCTGGACAACATGCTCAGGGTGCAACACGCCTACCACACGGCTCTGGACAACATGCTCAGGGTGGAACACGCCTACCACACGGCTCTGGACAACATGCTCAGGGTGGAACACGCCTACCACACGGCTCTGGACAACATGCTCAGGGTGGAACACGGCTACTACACGGCTCTGGACAACATGCTCAGGGTGCAACACGCCTACCACACGGCTCTGGACAACATGCTCAGGGTGGAACACGGCTACCACACGGCTCTGGACAACATGCTCAGGGTGGAACACGCCTACCACACGGCTCTGGACAACATGCTCAGGGTGGAACACGGCTACCACACGGCTCTGGACAACATGCTCAGGGTGGAACACGCCTACCACACGGCTCTGGACAACATGCTCAGGGTGGAACACGGCTACTACACGGCTCTGGACAACATGCTCAGGGTGCAACACGCCTACCACACGGCTCTGGACAACATGCTCAGGGTGGAACACGGCTACCACACGGCTCTGGACAACATGCTCAGGGTGGAACACGCCTACCACACGGCTCTGGACAACATGCTCAGGGTGGAACACGGCTACCACACGGCTCTGGACAACATGCTCAGGGTGGAACACGGCTACCACACGGCTCTGGACAACATGCTCAGGGTGGAACACGCCTACCACACGGCTCTGGACAACATGCTCAGGGTGGAACACGCCTACCACACGGCTCTGGACAACATGCTCAGGGTGGAACACGGCTACCACACGGCTCTGGACAACACGCTCAGGGTGGAACACGCCTACCACACGGCTCTGGACAACACGCAGGCTTTCAGGGACAGGTGGACTACGGGGAGACGTTCTGCTCAGTGGACGCTGGTGGAGAGCTATTGAGTGTTTGTTCTTGTTCTGTGGCGAATGGTTTGTTTGTTTGTTTGTTTTTGTGATGGTTTAGAGGGTTTTCTGTTTCACTGCAAATAGTGGAATAAAGGAATTTTTAAAACCAAAACCTCCTCCTCCCTCCTCTCTCTCCTCCTCCTCTCTCTTCTCCTCCTCCTCTCTCTCTTTCCTCTCCTCCTCTCTCTCGTTTCCGGTTGTGAGTGAGTGTGCGTGGTGAGCGAGTGACAGGTGGAGGTGAATGTGAGAGTGGCGTGGAGTTTGGATTGTTGTGCTGACACTGCTTTGGTTTCCTTGTTTCTCCTCCAGCACATGATCAGGTGAGAGCAGAGCAGTACTGGTGGTGTGTTCGGTGTTGTTGGAGCATGGCGGCGTCCTCTGAGACGCCGCGGCCGTCCATCCGGCAGGGAGTCCGGTTAGTTCCCCCGGACGGCAGCGTGACAGTGGAGGAGGTGCTGCTGGCGGTGGGAGAGCAGGTGGGACACGACCATCTCTCCTTCGCCTCCCGATTGAATAAAGCAGTGGTCGTGTTCGTGACCAGCGAGGCTTGTGTGCGCACACTGGTGGAGAGCGGCGTGTTCATCAGAGACGTCTTCGTGCAGGTCTCTCCGCTCTCCGTGCCGTCAACGCGGATCACCGTGTCCGGCGTGCCGCCGTTTATTCCCAATGACCTGCTGGAGAAAGAGCTGCGCAGGTTCGGAAAGTTTGCCAGCGGGTTCAAAGCGGTGAGTTTGGGATGTAAAGACCCCAAGCTGAAACATGTGCTGTCTCTCAGACGCCAGGTCTTTATGTTTTTAGAGTCACAGACACAAACACTGGAGGTGTCCTTCAAGGTGAGGCACGGTGACGGCTTATACATGGTGGACGCGAGCTCGGGACAGTTTAAATGCTTTGAGTGTGGAAACACGGGACATAAACGCCTTGCGTGTCCGCACAGGCAGCAGAAGAGTGCGGAGGCGATCGCTGTGGACGCGGGCATTGCTGCGGCCCCTCGTGGCTGGTCCCGCGGGCGCTGCTGGTCCCGCGGGCGCTGCTGGTCCCGCGGGCGCTGCTGGTCCCGCGGGCGCTGCTGGTCCCGCGGGCGCTGCTGGTCCCGCGGACGCTGCTGGTCCCGCGGACGCTGCTGGTCCCGCGGGCGCTGCGGGTCCCGCGGGCGCTGCTGGTCCCGCGGACGCTGCTGGTCCCGCGGGCGCTGCTGGTCCCGCGGGCGCTGCGGGTCCCGCGGGCGCTGCTGGTCCCGCGGACGCTGCTGGTCCCGCGGGCGCTGCTGGTCCCGCGGGCGCTGCGGGTCCCGCGGGCGCTGCTGGTCCCGCGGACGCTGCTGGTCCCGCGGACGCTGCGGGTCCCGCGGACGCTGCGGGTCCCGCGGGCGCTGCTGGTCCCGCGGACGTGGCTGTTTCCGTGGACGATGCTGGTCCCGTGGGTGTGGTTGTGGAGGGTGCAGTTAGCGGCGCCGTTTCGGAAGGTAACAGCAGGGTCGATAAAGAGGATCAGGGGCAGGTTTGTAACCAGGAGGTTTCTGTGGGTCAGAACCTTATTGTGTTTGGTCCCGAAGCAGCACCACAGTCAGACTGTGAAGAGGCGGCTGCAGGCCCTGCAGGTGGAAACACCAGAGCCTTAGAGGAAGAGCAGGGTGAAGGGGCTGTGACCAACAGCCAGCTGTCTACTGGAGCAGAGGAGATGGACTATGAGAGTGGATCAGAGACCTCATCCCTTGTGGGAACAGGCTTTAAAAGTGCTGATCGGTATTCACTAGAGGAGATCAACACTTTTTTGGATGACACTTTTAACAAATCTGTAATCCTGACTGATCACATTGACGACATTGAAAAGTTCATTCGGACTGTTGGGGCGCTGAAGAAAGAGGTGGGTTATGATGTTTTGGACGAACGGAAGCGTTTCCGTCTGAAGAAACACATCACAAATCTGAGGAAGGCAAAGGAAGGTAAAACTGGTAAAAAGGTTAACACGACTAAGAAAAAATGATCATGTGTCACACGGGTTACTTCATTGGCTGTTTACTTCTGGTCTTGAACTGTCTCCTTTCTCTCCTCTGACCTCTTAATGCAGAGCTTAAATATAGGGTCGCTAAACATCAACGGTGGCAGAGATAGGCTTAAAAGAGCAGAAATAATTGAAGTCACGAAACAAAAAAGGTTGGGCCTCCTCTTTTTGCAGGAAACCCATACCACTCCTTTAGATGAGGTAGACTGGGGTTTATGGTGGGAGGGTTCATGCACCCTGAGCCACGGCACCAACCTCAGCGCCGGAGTAGCCGTGCTCATTAAAACGTCAGTGAACGCAGCTGTCCTGTCGGTCACCGAGGTGGTGAAGGGTCGTTTGCTGGTGGTGAGGGCAGAGATAGAGGGCTCGGTTTATTGTTTGGTGAACATTTATGCACCCAATCAGGGGCCAGATAGAGCACGGCTTTTTACCATGCTGCTGAATGAGCTGCAGAGCTGCCAGCAGGAGCAGCTGATCATCGGGGGGGATTTTAACTGCACGCTGGACTTCACCATGGACAGGAACAATGAGGAACCACACGCACACGATGTCGTCACTCATTTAGATCTGCTGGACACCTGGAGAGTGAAACATCCGCTGGCTAGACAGTACACCTGGGTGAGGGTCACCAACGATAGGGTAAGTGCAGCTAGGCTGGACAGAATTTATATCTCGAGCAGCCTTAGCTCCAGCATTAAAAACAGCATCATCAGTCCGGTCGGGTTCACCAATCATCACCTTGTCAGTATAGGCATGATAACCTCTCCAGGGGAAAGGGCCATTTCCTACTGGCATTTTAATAACACTCTTCTGCACGATAGCACCTTTTGTCAGGGTTTTGGCGTTCTTTGGCAGCACTGGCAAGCGGAAAAGGTGCGGTTTGACTCTCTGAGACAATGGTGGGAGGTGGGAAAAGCACAGATCCGGGTGCTTTGCCAGCAGTATACTGCAAACACCACTGCAGTAGTAAAGTCTGCAGTTAAAGACCTGGAGGCGAGCATAAAAAACATTGAGGATAGGTTTCAGAGGGACCCAGATCCAAGTGTAGGTCAGCTGCTGAGGGACAGGAGGATGGAGCTGAACTCTTTCCTACAGGAGAGAGCAAAGGGGGCTCTGGTTAGGGCCCGTTTTCTCCAGATAAAGGACATGGACGGCCCAAGCTCTTTCTTTTTTAAACTAGAGAGAGCGACGGCACAGAGGAAGTGGATGTCCTGCCTGAAGCTCCCGGGAGGGAGGGTAACCACCGACCAGAGGGAGATGAGGACCCATGCCACAGACTTCTACACAGCACTGTTTGGGGAAGAGCAATGCTGCCAGGAGAGCCGCGAGGAGCTTCTGGAGGGGCTACCACAGCTCAGCCCAGGGGAAAGGTCTGCGCTGGACGGGGAGCTGACCCTGGAGGAGCTGACGGTTGCGGTGGGCCAGCTGGCATCGGGGAGGACCTCGGGAATCGACTGCCTCTCCACTGAGTTTCTCAAACACTTTTGGAACATCATCGGTCCGGACTTCCATGGTGTCCTGATGGAATGCTTCAGGGCCGGATCGCTCCCTGTTTCTTGCAAGCGAGGAGTACTTTCTTTGCTGCCTAAGAATGGCGACTTGGCTCTCCTCAAGAACTGGAGACCAGTAGCCCTGCTCTGTACGGACTACAAGGTGCTCTCTAGAGCCCTGTCTAATAGACTCAGAGACTACTTGGCAGCAGTTGTTAATAGCGACCAAACATACTGTATCCCGGGGAGAACAATTATGGACAACATATTCCTCATTCGTGATGTCCTTGATGTATGCAAATACCACGATGTAGATGTTGGCATTGTCTCCCTCGATCAGGAGAAGGCGTTTGACCGGGTGGACCACGCCTATCTGTTTGCTGCACTTAGGGCCTTTGGGTTTGGTGAAGGGTTCTTAGCGTGGGTGGGTCTGTTGTACAACGGTGCAGAATGCATGGTGAAGATGGGAGCTGGTTTGAGTCGGCCGATCTCTGTACGACGCGGGATAAGGCAAGGCTGTCCTATTTCAGGGCAGCTTTACAGTCTTGCCTTTGAACCAATGCTCTGCAGGTTGAGAAGTCGGCTCGGGGGTTTGTCACTGCCAGGGTCCTCTAGCCTTTGTCGTCCAATCACGGTGTCAGCGTATGCGGACGATGCAAGCGTCTTCATCAGGGACCAGGGAGATATTTTGTTACTACGGGATACATTGTCACTTTATGAAAAGGCCTCTTCTGCACGGGTGAACTGGGCAAAATCTGAAGGCTTATTGGTAGGACGGTGGATGCAGCAGGTGGTCTTCAGTGGGGAAAGGAGGGTTTGAAGGTGCTGGGTGTGTTTTTGGGAACAGAGGGCTTTCAAAAAAAGAACTGGGAGGGAGCTGAGGGGAAGGTGTGTGCCCGCTTTTCTAAATGGAGATGGTTATTGCCCCAGCTGTCCTTTAGGGGGAGGGTTCTGGTTGCTAATAACTTGGTTGCCTCGACTCTGTGGCACAGACTTATCGCTCTGACACCACCAGGAGGCCTCATAGCGGCAGTACAGAAGTCGGTTGTGGACTTTTTCTGGTCTGGCCGGCACTGGATTCGGGCAGCGGCCCTCTATCTGCCTGTGGAAGAGGGGGGCAGGGGCTCATTGACATCCAGTCCAGGATCCTTACCTTTAGACTCCGGACTGCGCAGAAGCTGCTGTACGACTGCGGCCCTAGCTGGATGGACACTGCTCGACTGCTGTTGAGGAGGGCTGGGCGGCTTGGCTACGAAAAGCAGCTTTTTCTCCTGCAACCAGAGGAGGTGGACTTGGCCGGGCTAACACCGTTTTACCACTCTGTTCTGCAGGCCTGGCAGGTCTTTAACATCACCAGGGATCCCAATGAGTCTCCAGGCGTGTGGCTGCTGGAGGAACCGTTGTTCTTCAGTAATTTTATAAAGACCCAAACACTGCAGTCTGCCAGCCTGCGGACACGCCTGAGAGAAGCCGGCTGCACCAAACTGGGGCACTTGGTGAGCATGTCATCGACGGCAGCAGGCGTGGCCGCGTTCAGGCAGAACACCAACATTGTGTCGGTCAGGCTGGCTGGAAGAATAATGGAGGAGGTCTTTGCCGCCCTGCCGCAACACCTGAGGGCAGCTGCAGGACGCCATGCGCTGACGGGTCAGTGGGACGAGGAGAGCGACTACACCCCCCCCCGCTCTGCTCATCGTCCCAGCGGTGGGGGACTGGCAGGGGGGAGGAAACCAGCTGCTGTCGTTCAAAACCCCCCGTCTGGACAGTTTTCAGGCAGCGGGGAAAAAGGCAATCTATTCAATTCAGTTTATTTTATATAGCCCAACATCACAAATACAAGTTTGCCTCGGAGGGCTTTACAGTCTGTAACATAACATCCCTGTCCCGGGACCTCACATCGGATCAGGAACAACTCCCCTAAAAAGATAGTAAAAACCCTTTCACAGGGAAAAAAGGGAAGAAACCTGAGGGAGAGCAACAGAGGAGGATCCCTCTCCTGATGGACAGAAGAATAGATGTCATGTGGCCAGAATGAGTAGCGTAGTTACAGCACATTCAATGAATATGACAGAAATTATTCATATAATGAGTATTAGGCATGGTCCATGATCCTGATAATCCATGAAGCAGAAGGAGGTAGAGAGGAGGGGCATCAGCAGGGCCATGGCAGCAGGTAGGACCGGTTCCAGGCCGGTTCCATCAGCAGGGCCATGGCAGCAGGCAGGACCGGTTCCAGGCCGGTTCCATCAGCAGGGCCATGGCAGCAGGCAGGACCGGTTCCAGGCCGGTTCCATCAGCAGGGCCATGGCAGCAGGCAGGACCGGTTCCAGGCAGCCATGGATCCATGGCAGGAGGGGTGGGTGGGGGGGCGGCAGGACCCGGGGCAGGACCCGGGGCAGGACCCGGGGCAGGACCCGGGGCAGGACCCGGGGCAGGACCGGTTCCAGGCAGCCATGAATCCATGGAAAAAGAAAGTAGAGTTAGTAATGTGCATTGAAGAGACAATAGTTTATCCAGATGGAGAGAAAGAAGAGGAGAGGAGGAGTGAAAGAGGAAGAGAAGAGGAGCGAAAGAGGAAGAGAAGAGGAGCTCAGTGTATCCTAAGATGTCCCCCAGCAGTCTAGGCCTATAGCAGCATATCTAGGGGCTGGACCAGGGCAAACCTGAGCCAGTCCTAACTATAAGCCTGAAACAGCCCTAACTATAAGCCTGAAACAGCCCTAACTATAAGCCTGAAACAGCCCTAACTATAAGCCTGAAACAGCCCTAACTATAAGCCTGAAACAGCCCTAAGTATAAGCGCTATCAAAGAGGAAAGTCTTAAGTCTACTCTTAAATGAGGTGACTGTGTCTGCCCCCCGGACTGAAAGTGGAAGCTGATTCCACAGAAGAGGAGCCCGATAACTGAAAGCTCTAGCCCCCAACCTACTTTTTAAGACTCTGGGAACCACAAGTAACCCTGCATTCAGTGAGCGTAACGCTCTGGTGGGGTAATATGGCACTATAAGCTCTTTAAGATATGATGGTGCATCACCAGCTAAGGCTTTATAGGTGAGGAGGAGGATTTTAAATATGATTCTCGATCTTACAGGAAGCCAGTGGAGAGCAGCTAGTACAGGAGTAATGTGGAGTAATCTATGGAATCTGTGTGAAAGTGGTGAATGTGCGCTCGCTGGCAGGGGTCAAGGAGTCGAGGTGGGCCGGGTTTTTTGGCCCAGGTTTTTCCCCGGGGGGCAGCTGGAGGTGCCTGTACAAAATGCCCGTTGAGAAGCGGACAGCAGACCTCCAGTGGAGGGTTGTACACGGGGCAATAGCCACGAATAGATACCGGCACACCTGGACCCTCAGGTCGGGGAGGAGTGTGGTTTCTGCCTGCAGACAGAGACCTGGAGCACCTGTTGGTTCAGTGCCCACGGCTCGCAGCACTGCTGGACTTGTTTAAAGGATGGGTTCAGGGCCTTGGAGAGGTGTTTGGCTCTTTTTATTTTCGGGCCAAAGTATTCAGTAGCAAAGAAAGCGGTCCACACACTGGTGAACTTTCTGTCTGGCTCTACGAAGCCATCTGGCTAACCAGGAAACACCGGGCTGGGGGTTCAGGGTGAGAGGGTTCGTCACCAAGGGGCTGCTGAGAGGCCGTCTCAGGCTGGAACACGCCTACTACACGGCTATGGACAACATGCTCAGGGTGGAACACGCCTACTACACGGCTATGGAGAACATGCTCAGGCTGGAACACGCCTACTACACGGCTATGGAGAACATGCAGGCCTTCAGGGACAGGTGGACCACGGGGAGCATCCTATGCTCAGTAGGGATGGAGGACAGCTGGAGCTGAACCTCTGAGTGTTTCTGTGGCTGATCTTTTGTTTTGGATGTTTGTTTGATTATTTTGTATTTGTCTGTCTTTAAGTGACGTTTTAGATTGTTTCTGGCCTCAATGCAATAAAGGTATGTTAAAACCCTCAAACCCTCATCTCTCCCCTCCTCCTCTCTCCTCTCCCTCCTCCTCTCTCCTCCTCCTCTCCTCTCTCCTCCTCCTCTCTCTCCCTCCTCCTCTCTCCTCTCTCCTCCTCTCTCTCCTCCTCTCCTCCTCTCCTCCTCTCCTCTCTCCTCTCTCCTCCTCTCTCTCCTCCTCTCCCTCCCTCCCTCCTCCTCTCTCCTCTCTCTCTCTCCTCCTCCTCTCCTCTCTCCTCTCTCTCTCCTCCTCTCTCTCCTCCTCTCTCCTCTCTCTCTCTCCTCCTCTCCTCTCTCCTCTCTCTCTCCTCCTCTCTCTCCTCCTCCCTCCTCTCTCCTCTCTCTCTCTCCTCCTCTCCTCTCTCCCTCCTCCTCTCCTCCTCTCTCTCCTCCTCTCTCTCCTCTCTCTCCTCCTCTCCTCTCTCCTCTCTCCTCCTCTCTCTCCTCCTCTCTCCTCCTCTCTCTCCTCTCTCTCCTCCTCTCTCTCCTCTCTCTCCTCTCTCCTCCTCTCTCTCCTCCTCTCCTCCTCTCTCCTCCTCTCTCTCCTCTCTCCTCCTCTCTCTCCTCTCTCTCCTCCTCTCATCTCCTCTCTCTCCTCCTCTCTCCTCCTCTCTCCTCCTCTCCTCTCTCCTCTCTCCTCCTCTCTCTCCTCCTCTCTCCTCCTCTCTCTCCTCTCTCTCCTCTCTCCTCCTCTCTCTCCTCCTCTCTCCTCCTCTCTCCTCCTCTCCTCTCTCTCTCTCCTCCTCTCTCTCCTCCTCTCTCCTCCTCTCTCTCCTCTCTCCTCCTCTCTCTCCTCTCTCTCCTCCTCTCTCCTCTCTCCTCCTCTCTCTCCTCCTCTCTCCTCCTCTCCCTCCTCCTCCCTCCTCTCTCCTCTCTCTCTCTCCTCCTCTCTCCTCCTCTCTCTCCTCTCTCCTCCTCTCTCTCCTCTCTCTCCTCCTCCTCTCTCCTCCTCTCTCTCTCCTCCTCTCCTCCTCTCCTCTCTCCTCTCTCCTCCTCTCTCTCCTCTCTCTCCTCCTCTCTCTCCTCTCTCCTCCTCTCTCCTCCTCTCTCTCCTCCTCTCCTCCTCTCTCCTCCTCTCTCTCCTCTCTCCTCCTCTCTCTCCTCTCTCTCCTCCTCTCTCTCCTCTCTCTCCTCTCTCTCCTCCTCTCTCCTCCTCTCCTCTCTCCTCTCTCCTCCTCTCTCTCCTCCTCTCTCCTCCTCTCTCTCCTCTCTCTCCTCTCTCCTCCTCTCTCTCCTCCTCTCTCCTCCTCTCCTCTCTCCTCCTCTCCTCCTCTCTCTCCTCTCTCCTCCTCTCTCTCCTCTCTCTCCCTCTCTCCTCTCTCTCTCCTCCTCTCTCCTCTCTCCTCCTCTCTCTCCTCCTCTCTCCTCCTCTCCCTCCTCCTCCCTCCTCTCTCCTCTCTCTCTCTCCTCCTCTCTCCTCTCTCCCTCTCCTCTCTCCTCCTCTCTCTCCTCCTCTCTCTCCTCTCTCCCTCCTCCTCTCCTCCTCTCTCCTCCTCTCTCTCCTCTCTCTCCTCCTCTCTCTCCTCTCTCCTCCTCTCTCTCCTCTCTCTCCTCCTCCTCTCTCCTCCTCTCTCTCTCCTCCTCTCCTCCTCTCCTCTCTCCTCTCTCCTCCTCTCTCTCCTCCTCTCTCCTCCTCTCTCTCCTCTCTCCTCCTCTCTCTCCTCTCTCCTCCTCTCTCCTCCTCTCTCCTCTCTCTCCCTCCTCCTCTCTCTCCTCTCTCTCTCCTCTCTCTCCTCTCTCTCTCCTCTCTCTCTCCTCCTCTCTCCTCCTCTCTCTCCTCCTCTCTCTCCTCTCCTCCTCTCTCCTCTCTCCTCCTCTCTCTCCTCTCTC